>JBBCBC010000017.1:22044665-22431470 GCA_037126765.1 Stenogyne calaminthoides
GTTCTTCCCCTGCCTTGCTTGTTTCAATCTTTTTCCTGTCAAGCATCTTTTCTTGTGTGATTTCCTGAACAATCTGTTCTGATGTCTGAGTGAAGTCAGGTTCTTCAACTTGTTTGAACTTCAATTTCTCTGTGGCTTCAATCTCACTCAGAGCATCCAAGATCTTCTTTGCATCAACTTCTTCTCTGGCTTTCTTCTCCAAGATCTGTGCCAACAATTTATCCAATTGTCCTTTCGAACTTGGTCTTTCCCCCTTTTTGGCATCATACCTTGGGAGAAGTTGGTATAATGCAGTATCCATATGATATTGCTCTTTGCCTAAGCTCCGCACCTCCCCAACTAATTGATCATGCTCATCTTCCAGCTTCATCATGTAGTTTTTTGCCACGGAAAATTCATCTGAAAGTGGAGCAAACTGTTTTGAGAAGGCTTCATGCATCATCTCTGTCATTTTGGACATGAGCAGAGTGCTCATTTCCTCAACAGCAGTCTTGATCAAATGCTCATTCTTCTCAACCAGCTTGGCCTCAATATATGCAGTTTTGGTCTGGTATCTTTGCTCCATATTTGCATTGATGTTTGTCTTTACTCCATCAATCTTCTTATCCAGTGCAGTCATCTTGTCTGAGAGTGTTGTTTGAATTTGCAGTATGTCAGATGATGAGCTCAGATTGTCCAACTTTTGAGTTTGAGCAGCCAAAATTTCCTCCATCAGAGTCACTTTCTCCACCACTGGTACCACCTTCTCCAGTTCATCCAGGATTGGGGTGAAATCAATCACTGGAGGTAATACAACTGTCTCCAACTGAGCTGGGTGCTCCAAACGAGCCTCAATCTGAATATCATAAACAACAGAATTAAAGCTAGGTACTTCAGTAACTTCAGCATAATGTATAATAGTGCCAAAAGGTACCTGAAGAGTGCTAACTTCAGTCTGAGGTTGTCTGATATCTGTCTGTTTAGCATCAGTTTCCTTCTCCGTGTGACTCTCAGTGTGTTTCTCTTTCTCAGCATCTTTCTGAAGTTCCTTTTCTTGCTCAGATTGCTTTTCTCCTTCACCTCCCTGATCCCCATCTTTTTC
Organism: Stenogyne calaminthoides; assembly: GCA_037126765.1. Lineage (NCBI taxonomy): Eukaryota > Viridiplantae > Streptophyta > Magnoliopsida > Lamiales > Lamiaceae > Stenogyne > Stenogyne calaminthoides. The sequence continues at coordinate 22,045,747 of JBBCBC010000017.1, forward strand.
TTGATTATGAGAACTGGATGGATCAGTCGCTGTAGTCCTCCTTTCAGCTAATTTCTGTTTCACCAGTTCATCAAAATCAGACACTTTCATCCTCAGCTTGGTTTTTCTGAAACCTGAGAACTCTGTTAGAGCAGCAGTCTCAGCACTCCACCAATCTTCTCCTCTGAAAGAGGCAATGTTCAGCATCTATGGGAGTGTCTGATTCAGGATATAAACCGTTGTCCTGAGCCTGAAGAAAATATCCTGAAGGTCAAGATAAGCATTCAGCTCAGGGTATCGGTCCAAGATAAACTGTTTCCCCTTGCTTCGCCATGTTGTTTCTTCTGCTTCACCTTTCTTCAATTCAGGGCTCTCTGGAATATCAGGCTCGAATTGGACGAGTTGAAGTGCTGAAGGGTCAAGAAATGGTTCTATCAGGAGAGTATCCAAACTCAGCAGATCCTGAAATTCTGTCTGCTCCTGAGGTCCTTTGAAAATCTCTTGAGATATTTTATCAGTGCTCAGGGAAGTTTCAAGTACCTCTGAGAATACATGTTCTTCAGTGTCCTACTCCTGAACATCTTTTACAACTTGAGCAAGCACCTGAAGTGGAGATTCTCTTTCTTGCTGAGCTTCAGTTTGAGTTTCTTCGGTTTCACTGGCCTCTTTCTCTGCAATAGTTTGAAGTCTTTTTCTTTTCTGAGGAGCCAATGTCTTTTTCTTCAGTTTATCTCCAGTTTCCTTCTTGATCCTCAGAAGGTCATGAGATTGCTTCGTTATTTCCTCCTGTCATGAAGCCTCAGGATGTTTTACTGATGTTGTCCTGACAGGTTTCTAGACAATATCAGCAATCACAACATCATCCTGATCAGAATTTGAATCATCCTGATCTTCAGATTCCTCCTGAATCATAGAGCTTTGGCTTCCTGATGGAGCAACCTTTCTTTTCTGAGATTTAGGCTTTTGGAACATGATCCGAGTCCTAGAAAATTCTATTCCCGTCATTAGAAACATATTCTCCCAGGGCAAGGTTTCGATCAAAAAAGCTGTAGTTGAGTTTGGTGAAGAATGCAATCCACCAAGAATTTCAACCAGTTGAAGTCCATAGAGGGTGAGTCCTCTATCGCAGCCATGAGCCTCAACTTATTCCTGCTCACCTTCTCCAGACTTCCAGATGTGTTCATCAAGCATTTTGCAACAATGTCGATTAAAACTCGGTATTTGGGCTTTAAACACCGTTTGTGCAATGCACCTTTCAATTACACCTTGGTTTCTGCAAACCAGTCCAAAATTTCTTGTTCTCTACCAGACATATATAATGTTGGGTCTTCTCCTTTATCACTTAATTCAAACTCAGAATTGATATCGTCTAAGGACAGTATTACCTGTTTAGAACAAACCACCTCTGTTTTTGATTTCGCATAAGTTCCAAAACTTAGCTACGACACCAGTCCTCCTCGTCCTCCTTCTCGAAGGTTAACCACAAATTGTAACACTTCTTGGGAGAGTTCGGATTCTGGCATATTGCTCACCAGTCGTGTCAATCCAGCCATCCGCAACATGTTTAGAGCCTCTTCTTCTACCTGGGTTACCTTGTTGTCGATCATGGCTACTACATGTTCAAAGTACGACTTCTCTGTTTCTGCGAGGACTTTGATCATCGAGTAGTTAGGAAACTCCATTATGATAGAAACAAAAGATTCTGGGTAGTGTTATGAAGGGTTTAAAGATTTGAAGATTTTGAGGATTTGGGAATTTTGATCGTTTAAATGTGAGAAATAAACGAATGAGGGCTAAGAGTTGGCTTATATATGATCTGTGAACTAAAGATCAATGGTTGTGATTAAATCTCAAAAATATAATGAAGGGTTGAGATTTAATCTGAGATTTAAAGAAAGTCTCGAGGAAAATATGGCTATTTTTGGCTATTTTCTGGACAATATGCAAGTAGCAGTTTATAGGTTGACAAATGGACGTTTCTCAGAAATCGAGGCGACTGTTTGTCTTTTTCAGTCAAAGACATTCCCGCTTTAAAAGTTCAGGTCTTTTGTCATTTATTTCAAATGATTACTGAGTAATCCCTTGTGTAATAAATGCTTCTGACTTTAATGCATGTATCAATATAACTTCAGGATTATTTGAATACATAAACCGTACTGAATATTGATCCTGACAAAATTTGTCCTGAGTCTCAGTTTCCATCCTGAGAAAATTTTGTCCTGAGTTATTCCCCCTGAATAACTACATGCTCCTGAAGGACTTCTCCCTTCAGTGAATTTCATTCACCTGGATCCAACATCCCTAATTCTACTGATAGTTCCTGAAATCTTGATTCATCCAAAGGTTTAGTCAGGATATCAGCCCTTTGTTTATCAGTATGAATTTTCTCCATTCTGATGTCCTTCTTCTCAACATGATCTCTAATGAAGTGATGTCTGATATCAACATGCTTACATCTGGTGTGCAATACTGGATTTTGTGTAATAGCAATTGCACTATTATTGTCACAAAATATAGGTACTTCATTAGCTATAATCTTATAATCCCTCAATTGTTGTTTGAGCCAAAGAATCTGTGCACAACAGCTTTCTGCAACCATGTATTCAACTTTAGTAGTACTGGTTGCTACTGAGGTCTGTTTCTTTGAAAACCATGATATCAGTTTACTTCTAAGAAATTGACAAGTTCCTGTAGTAGACTTCCTGTCAATTCTACATCCTCCATAATCAGCATCTGAATAACCAGTTAATTCAAGGTTATCATCAGCTGGATACCATAATCCCCTATTCACAGTGTCTTTAAGATATTTCAAAATCTTTTTGGCAGCTTCCATGTGACTAGTCTTAGGATTAGCTTGGTACCTTGCGCATATCCCAACTGCAAATGTAATATCAGGCCTACTAGCAATGATCCAATGATCCCTCTATAATCAGTGTGATTTACTGATTTGCCTTCAGGATCAGGATCCATCTTGTAGTTAGTATTCATAGAAATTCTATCTGTATTGCAATTCTGTACACCATACTTAACAATTAGATCTCTGGTGTATTTTGCTTGATTGATGAAAATTCCTTCCTTAGTTTGTTTCACCTGAAGTCCAAGAAAGAAATTCATCTCCCTCATCATAGACATCTCCAACTTTCCTTTCATCAGAGTTGAGAACTTCTCACACATCTGATGATTTGGAGAACCAAATATGATATCATCCACATAAATCTAAACTAGTAAGATATCCTTCCAATCTTCTATCCTGAACAAAGTTCTATCAACAGTTCCTTTGATAAAACCATGGTCAGTAAGAAATTTAGAAAGTGTATCATACCATGCTCTGGGTGCTTGTTTAAGACCATACAAGGCTTTCCTGAGCCTGTAAACTTGGTCATCCTGACAAAATCCTGGAGGTTGTTCCACATAAACCTCTTCTTTAAGCACACCATTCAGAAATGCACTTTTCACATCCATTTGATAGACTGTGAATTTCATGTGGGCAGCATATGCAAGAAACATTCTGATGGCTTCTAGTCTTGAAACAGGTGCAAAGGTTTCATCATAGTCCAAGCCTTCTTCTTAGGAGTAACCTTGTGCAACTAGCCTTGCCTTGTTTCTTACAATGTTGTTGTTTTCATCTCTCTTATTCTTGAACACCCACTTAGTTCCAATCACATTGTGTCTCTTAGGTCTGTCCACTAGCTCCCAAACTTCATTTCTTGTGAATTGATTCAGCTCTTCTTGCATAGCAGTAATCCAGAAAGAATCTTGAAGAGCTTCTTCAATTTCAGTAGGTTCTTTTTCAGATAGGAAGCAGCAGAATAGAGCACTTTCACCATGGAACCTTCTTGTTTTAACTCCTTCTGATAGATCACCCACAATCTGACTTGTAGGATGACTATCCAACCATCTTCTCCTGGATGTTCCCCCTTCAGTAGTGTCCTCAACATCAGAAATGTTAAGTTCAGGTATTTCATTAAATTCAGGGAACAACAGAAAAGGAGAGAGTGAATCATCTTCCTCAGGGAAAATTCCATTCAGAACATTGTCAGAGACATTTGTTCCCCTTTGGTTGATAGATTCAGAGTTTGCCTCAGCTGTGACCACATCTTCATCGGCATTACATACCTGAGTCTGAACTGGTGTATGTTCAGATTGGTCAGCTTCAGTGTGTTGACTTTCCTTCATTGGAGAATTTCCATCCTGAGTCCCACCATCCTGAGTATTTCCATCCTGAGTTTCCTTATCTGAGTCTGATTCACTCCATTCATAGAAAGTGATTGACTCCTTCTTTTCAGGCTCAAAGGATGTTTTATCATTCTTTTTTAGGCTAAGTCTAGTGATTCTCTTGGTCAAATCTCCTGAGTCATGTTCCTGTTTCTTCTGAACACAAGTAGATTCATCAAAAACAACATGAGGTGTTTCTTCCACAATAAGAGTCCTACAGTTGTAAACTCTGAAGGCTTTACTGACTTCAGAATATCCTAAGAATATCCCTTCATTAGCTTTGCTATCAAAAGTTTTCAACTGATCTTTACCATTATTGTGTATGAAACACTTGCAACCAAACACACAAAAGAAAGAAACAAGAGGCTTCCTTTCATTCCACAGCTCATAAAGTGTTTTGCCTTGATTCTTGGTCAGCATGGATCTGTTCTGAGAGTAGCATGCAGTGTTGATAGCTTCAGCCCAAAATCTCTTAGGAATGTCAGCTTCAGCAATCATTATTCTTGCAGCTTCTTTCAGAGTCCAATTTCTTCTTTCAGCAACACCATTTTGTTGTGGGGTCCTTGATGTTTCATGAGCTATTCCACTTGCTGCACAATAATCAGATATAATATGGTTGATAAATTCAGTGCCTTTATCTAATCTGATTTTGACCACACTCAGATTCTTTTCAGTACTGAGTCTTTTCAGTAATTCTGGCAGTTTTGTCTGAGTCTCTTTCTTACTGTGTAAGAATATGACACATGTGTATCTAGAGTAGTCATCAACTACCACAAGTGTATATTTCATGCCATTGGTGCTCACATGTGTTACTGGACCAAAGAGATCCATATGTAACAATTGTAGTCTGTCAGTAGAGATTTCTACTTTGCTTTTGAATGATGCTATGATTTGTTTTCCTTTCTGACAGGCATCACATACATGATCTTTACTGAACACTTCATTGGGTAACCCTCTCACAAGTGCTAATCTTGCAAGTTTGTTCAGGGTTTTGAAGTTTAAGTGATTCAGCCTTTTATGCCACAGCCAACTGGTATCAGTAGAACTTTTTGCAACCAAACATGTATCTTTAGGAGATAATTTCCAATCAGCAAGATACACATTTTCTTTTCTAGTACCAGTCAGTAATGTTTGTTGTGAAGCATCATCTTTCACATAACATAAGTTCTTTGAGAACTCAACACTGAATCCTTTGTCACAGAATTGACTGATTGAAAGCAAGTTATGTTTTAAACCAGAAACATATGAAACACCATGGATATGAATAGAATCAACTTCAAGAGTTCCATATCCTTCAGTCTGTCGTTTGGAATTGTCTCCCAATGTAATCTGAGGGCCTTTTTGCTCAACATAGTCAGTGAGTAATTGTTTATATCCTGTCATATGTCTTGAACATCCACTGTCCAGATACCATGCAGCAGGAGCCAATTCATTTCCACTCATCAGGGCTATGTTGTCTTCATTCAGCTCAGTGCCCTTTTCCTTCACCTGAAAAACAGATCAGGTCTTAGGTACCCATTTGGTGTAGAGTCCTACCAGGTTAGTTGTACCTTTTGGAACCCAAATCTGCCTGATAACTCTAATTACTTTAGAGTGGCTGATTTGTCTCCCATAAACATCTACATACACATTCACCACCCTAGGTGTCTTGGCAGTACCTTGTGTATGAGTGTCAGCCTTAGCATGAACATGAGCCTTAGAGTTCTTCTTGGGTTCAAACCTCTTGTTCCAATGCTTTGGTCTTGGTGCAGCTGGTCTCTGTCTCTGCTGACTTGAGTTCAGGAAACCTTTACCCTTAGGCAAGTGGGGTTTAGGTTGCCTGTACTGAAATTGTGGTCTTTCAGTATTTTGAGGACTTGGTCTTTTCAGTTGAGAATATCTCTGCTGAGTGTTTCTCTTCTGAAAATTCCTCTGATGGTTCAGTGCAGATCTCTTCAGGTTGGTATTCTTAGCCTGAGACTTTGAAGTACTGGCCTGAAAATTTCCTACTGAGTGTTCAGGTTTTCTAGCCTTTTCCTGAGGTTTGAGCTTTCTTACCTGAACCTTCAGCTTTTCTGAAACCATAGGTCCTTTACCCTTGTCTAAAACTCGGGGTTGTTCTTCAGTAAGAAGATTAGTACATACCACCGGTTTAACAAAGACAGTCTTAGTGCTACTAGCAGAAGCAGCATTCAGAAAACCTTGTGAGGTTCCCCCTGGATTATATCCCAATCCAGTCTTTATAGTTGCAGGTCTTTGATAACTTTGAATTTCATCTATTACTTTAGATGCAGAATTCAATAGATCCAACTTTCTCTGCGCACTATCCTCACTTTTCTTTAGAGTTTCATGCTTCTCAAAGAGGTCATTGAACTTCAGTTCTGATAAGCTGATTTTCCTCAGTGGATTTCTCTAATTTTCCATTCAGGATCTCTATCACTTTCTCTTTTTCTGAGAGTTGTACTTTCAGAACATCTAGTTCATCAGTAGTTCCCATTAATTGAGAAGTAATCTCAGCAGTATTAGTGTCTTTCCACTTCATATTCTCAGCAGTCAGTTCCTTGTTCTGCTCTTGAGTTTCTATGAGCAGTTCTTGTAACAAAGAATAGTCCTTCATAAGATTCTCAAAAGAATCCATCAAGTCAAAGTTACTGGTTACAGATGAACTTGATAACTCAGGTGCTTGTGTAGGAGCAACAACAGAGACAGAAGAATTTACCTACTCCATAGCAACAAGGCAAACATCATCACTGTCACTATCTGAGAATATCTCATCTGAAGAGCTGGATCCTTCTTCAGATTGTTCTTCTTCTTCAGCAATCATAGCCTTCTTGCTGGAGATCTTTCTGTCTCTCTTGGCTTGTCTCTCCTTTCTTTCTTTGGCACTTAGCTCAGGACAATCATATTGGAAGTGACCATTCTTTTGGCAGTTATAGCATATGTTGGTATCATCATCCTGATCACTTTCCTCTTTGGTCTTGGAGTCCTTCTTTCTGGATGAGAAACCTTCAGCTTTGTGGTCCTTCATTTTCTCAGTGGATCTGTCCTCAGCTTCTGAGTTATTCCTGTTTTTGTACCTGTTGTTCCTGTAATATTTCTTGTATTTTCCATATCTGCTATTTAGTCTTTCAAACCTCCTTGCCAACAGTACTAGCTTATCCTTTTGCTCATCCTGATTTTTAGCATGTGAGTTATTAGACTCTCTAGCTTTACAGGATTTCTCTTTGGCTTTGAAAGACACATTCTTGCTAGATGAAGATTTATCTTTGCTATCAGATTTCTTAGTTTTTTTATCAATCACAAACTCATAAGCTTTCAGTTCAGAGAAAACTTGTTGGTATGGCATGGAATAAATATTCTTGGTGTTTTCAATCACCACAGCATGTATATCTCATTTCTTAGACAATCCTCTAAGAATTTTCAGTGCCACATCTCTCTGTGGGTATCTTTTCCCAAGAGCATTCAGATCATTCATAATGCTAGTGAATCTGACTTCCAGTTTGCAATGGATTCACCATCTTCCATTTCAAAGCTGTCAAACTTTCCAATAGCAACAGAAAGTTTGTTTTCTTTAATATGATCTATGCCTTGACACATGATAGCAAGTGTGTCCCATATTTCTTTGGCAATTTCACAGTGAGAAATCATCCCCATAACACCATCATCAATAGTGCTATATAGAGTATCTTTAGCAATGTAGTCCAAATTGACTAACTTTCTCTCATCAGGAGTAAGTTGATCATCAGGTTTTAGAAATTCATCTCTGGGATCATTCCTCTCAGTATCAGTAATTCTGGGATTCACAACAGTGTATTTGAATGGTCCTTCAGAAACCACTCTCCACATTCTTTCATGATTAGAATACAGATGTGCCTGCATTCTCAATCTCCATAGGTCATAGCTCTCAACAGAGAACATAGGAAGTTTCTTAGAAGGCATGATGAACTGAGCCTTGTAAGATATCAGCAATAAGATCTATTCAGTAGACCACCAAAATTTTTCAGCAAATAGATTATGGCTACCAAAGCAAGTGGTCATAATGAACCACTGCTCTGATACCACTTGTTGGTCCCGGTGCAAACGAGTCTCGCATTGTTAGGGGGGGGGAATACACGTATTCAGTGATTTTTAAAACTATTTCTTACTGAGATCAGATGGGTCAGGATGTCCTGAGAATTTTGCCCTGAGAAGCACAAATCGCCCTGAGTCAAAGTCTACTGAGACAATGATCCTGAGCAGCTTTCAGAAACTTCAGATTAGCCCAACTGATCCTGAGTTTTATCAGAGATCCTGAGAAGCTTGGATCAGATAATTATCTTACTGAATACTCAATAGAGTTGGTTCAGTTTGGTAACTATCTGTTCTAGCTACTCAAGAGTGCGGAATGGTTTGCCCTAAGTTTATACTCATTTTAGCTTGCTGAAAATCTCTTCTTTTAATAAAATAATGGTTAAGGCTGTGAATCAGTTAATGCACATTCAGTGGATTGATTCCAACTGAGTATCAAGAAAACAGTATGCTTTCAGTAAAAATATGCAACAAATAGTATGCAGTACAGAAAGCAAACAACACAGCAATTATAGTGGTTCAGAAACTCAAGCTCCTACGTCCACTCTCTCTGATATTCAGAGAAATTCCTTAACACACTTCTCCTAAAGATTTCAGGCTGACTCACTACAGCTTACTAACTTCTCTACCTTGAGTTTTCTGGCTGACTCACTGCAGCTTACTAACTTAACACACACAAGTTTTCAGACTACCACAAGTAGCTTATTAACTTCTCCTCTAGAGTTTTCTGGCTGAACTCAACTGCAGCTTACTCACTTTTTACAACACTAACTCACCAATAATTTACACACACTCAAACTACCTTATCAAAGGGTTTGGGTTTGGTTGGTTTCCAACTAGGGTGAGATATCCTTTACAATAAGAACAAATGCAAAGGTTAGGATATCTCTACTAAGCTTTGGATATATCTATCAAATCTAGGCTTAGTGTAATGAGCTCTCTTCAATGTGAAACACTTGGGAAATCTTAGGTTTTTCGAGTGCTTCAATTTGCAAGAATACGAATGAGCTCTGGAGTTGCTTTGATTTCCTGTAACCTCTCAATGGTGAAGGTCACTGGTATTTATAGGCAACTTTTCCAAGGTCACTCTTTGAAAAACTATCCATTGGAAGAGATAGGATTAAGAGTTTCCTATTCTGGTTATTGATGAACGACTATTTTGTGGTTTGAACACACCCATGCATGTTTTAGGAAATATGCAGCCATGTAGCCAATAACCAATTTCTGTGAACTGAAAAATATCAGTCTGACATTTCTTCAGTGAGATGTTGCTTTCAGTGTCAGTAGAGTACGTTACTGTTGCCTCCTCATTGGTTTAAATCTTCTTTTGAACAAAGACAAACAAAACGGCTCTTTTTAAGTTGACCTTTCTGATCTGATATGTTCCTTAATGTCCACAAATGTCTAACATTCTGTTTGTTTGTACTAGGAATGAACATACACTATTTCATTAATATAGTGGTTCAGGGTCCTTTTTGATCAGTACACAAACAGTCTTCAGGATCTTCGGGTCTTCAGGATTTTTCAATCTTCAGGATTCTTCTGATTCTTCTGAGTCTTCAGGATATTTCTGATTCTTCAGTATACAAAAAAAACATCTTAATCTATATCTGCTGACTATACATGATGCAGATAATCCTGATTCCTAATATCTATTGAAACCTGATCCTGATTCTATACTATCAAGATGTCCTGATACATGTCATATTCAGGGGTTTTGGGATCTAATCAAAATCTTTATTAAATTCATCTTCCAACACTATATTCTCTAAATAAAGACATTAAAGTAACTTTAATCTTATTACCAATCTCTTCCGGCTTAGGATATACATCATCATCACCCATGCCTATATGTCTAGTAGGAAATAAATAATTATAATACATATTTAACAATACTATTAATACATCCAATCTTACTCTAGGATCAAATACTTTAGCAACCAAGAATAGATCGAGAATATGTGTAAAATATTTATTCCATTTTTTGCATGTTGTACCCGGTTTTGTTACCGGCGAACAAGCAAACAATTTAGTAATGTTCCGATCAATACCACGACGAAAGCAATAAATGACAAGTGATTTGATTCCCCAGTTCGTCTTTGGAATAGACTACGTTTGGGGGCACCAAGCCAGGATTTGTACTATATAATCTATGCCTAGAGTACTAAGATTTTGATCCTTTACAATGTGAATTACAAGTTATATTTATAGACCCAAATCTAGGGCTACAGTCTTCGTGGACTTTCTCTCGTGGGCTGATTAGGGCTTCCTTCCTTGCTCCGCAAGTCGCGCTCACGGATATGCTTTCCCTGGTTACATCCCGAGAAATTCGCCTCACCATAACTGCCCGAATCTTGTCCATATTTATCTCTAACCGAAGTCGTGACTTCTTCGACCGCGATGTCCGATTCTTTCAAGTCGATCTGCGACTTCTTTGCTATGTCAAGCCGCTAGTGACCTTCCGAGACTTCAAAGTCGCCTCCTGCCTTGCTCCAGCTGGATGAAGTCGGATAACAAGCTAAACATGAGATTGCCCAATCACAAGCCTCCATTAGGTCGGGTTATTTCCCCGTACAATAATTGCCCCTCAAGATGAGGTCGCGAGCTCGCTTCGGGATCTTATCTTGAACCATTGATATTTGTCGACCTACGGAAAGCCGATCTTGGGATTTGTGTCCAAGTCAAGTCTCTGTCCTTGGGGAGCCGTATGGTCGCCTAGGTTTCCCTAATCGGTGTGACAAGTGACAGGATGGTAATGATGGTGCGGCAGGCTGAGGACGTTTCAAGCCGCGAGTTTGCCCAATCGGCGATCGCGTGCTTCCTACGCGTCGCCCACGTCGCCCTAATTTCTGCGGGGGTCCCCAAGAATTTCAAATTTATACTTTCGACCCTTTGCCTCTTTATAAATAGGTCTAGGGTTCCTCCATAAAACCCTTCCTCCTTTCTGTCTCTCAAAAATCAGACCCGAACTTCCGCACCCGTCTTTCCGGCTATTCTCCAGAGACCCGGCAGTTCTTTAGGTAACCATCTTTTCCTAATTTCACGTCAATGGCTTCCGGTTCCCGATCTGCTCCCGCTCCCCCTCCATTCCTGGTTTCTTCATCTTCAGACGACGACAATACTGCGATCGCCGAGTTGTATCATCGCAGCAACACAGAGACCACCACCCTGGATTCCATGATGCCCCCGACCGCCGATGCCTCCGGCGTCGACCGGGACGGTGATGGAGATGATGATCAATTTCTGAGGGAGTTGGATGACATAACCCACATTCCTACCCTGGAACCGAGTTCCCTTCGTGTGGTCGTGCCGTCGAGGGAGGAGACACCCGGACCTTCCAACCCAGCCCGGAAATATGGGGCCTACGAGCGGGCTTTTGACTACCACTCATACGTGGCCCAAGCCCCATACAAGAGACCGGACCGCAGCTTCCGGAAGTTGGTCGAGTTGGATTTTGTGATGTCACTTGACAGGAACAGGTCGGTCCTCACCGATGGTTATGTGCAATCTCTCCGACGCCTTTATAAAGTCCCCCGGGATGTACACTTTTATAGGGAGGCCTCTTACGAAAGGGCCGGCCAGCTGCCACCTGGCATGATCGCGGTCAACGAACAGATAATGGATGTCAGAATCCGATTCCCGCTCCACCCGGCGATTTCTCACCTGCTGGCGGCTTGGAACCAGAGTTTGACCCAGATCACTCCTAATGGATGGAGTTACATTCTTTCCACAATAACTGTGCTGGGACAGGTTGGGCTATATCGGTTGCCAAACCCAGGGAAATATCTTTCGTGATGATGCCTATTACCCAAGCCGGCGGCTACAATGTCGTGCTACTTCGCCGGGGCAGGGAGCTCGTGAGTGGGATCCCTAACAAAATCGACGGTTGGCACAAGAAATGGTGGTTCGTTGGAGGGGCGTGGGAGTCCGTAGACCCTTCAAGCACTCTGCCCATACATGTCCCGACCGATTATGCCCATCGGGTCGACCACAATGAGTTTCGTCTTTTTCCCGATTTAGACACTCGTACTGATCTAATTCTCCTCTTCTCTTGCAGTTTTCACACCCACCGCCGCCGACCTTTATTGGGATTTTAAAACAGCATTCGACATCGTTCGCGACACTCCGCCGAGTTGTCGGGACGTGAATGCTTTGAACACCGAGCTTGATCGACTCAACGCCGGCCTGTATACTTATCCTCGCCATCTGAAAATCCCCTGTAAGTTCCCTTACTCCGTGTCTGTTGCATTTTTCGATGTCGACCTGACTGGTTGGCTTTTCACATTCTTGCAGTTCCTAACGTCCCTGTTTACCGTCGTAAGCCTCCTGCGGACATCATGGACTCACGTAGGAAGTCTATCTGGGAAAAATGAGGCGACTGGAGACCTCTGAAACCGCCCCTCCGAAGCCGACTCCCACCGAGGTCGTCCCTCCAAGTTCGATCCCCTCTGGTCCCTCTGCTGCCGACAAAGGCAAGAGGAAGGCTACGGGATCGAATCCACCAACTTCTGGGCACGCTCGGAAGAAAGTGAGGGAGGAGATATCGATGTACGAGTCCGAAATCAATAGGGGGCTGTGGAAGAAAGATCGGGTCCGCCCCCGATCACAGTCAGCGACTTCGACACCGGCCTCACCGCCCGCCAGCTCGCAGCCTGCCTCGCCGGCCCGGAGGAGGGGTCGGCACGAAGATGATGACTCCTTCTTAGGCTGGGAGGAGGAGCGGGTGAACGATTAAGTCCTCATTATGGTTTGCCTGATCCTCTTTTATTCAACATTAATCCTCACAACTCTGATGATTCGGCTTTCCTTTACAGCCCTGAAATCGGCCCCGTTGACTTTTGCCCCGAGGTGGTTAGCTTCCTCAGGAGTCCTCCCCTTGCTTCGGCCGACCTCCCCAATAAGTGGTCGGGGTACATTTCCCGAAGAGTGCACAACATGCGCTGGGCTTGGACGCGTACTGATCATGACAATGCCCGTCGTCAGAAAATGACGGGCAATATGTACTCGGCCATAGTCCACACTCTCAAGGCGGCCTTTTATTTGGAGAGGACCAGTGCCCAAGCCGAAATCGAGCTTCGACATCTCCGTGAGTCCCAAGCTCGTGTGTCCGATCAGGCCAGACTGATCTTAGCTGCGGCCGAGACTCAGAAAGGGTTAGAGAAAGCCAATGGGGAGCATCTTTTGCAGATCTTGACCCTCGAGGGTCGCCTTGCTGAGCTAGAGGGCGTGCTAGCTGAGGAGAAGCTGAAGTCGGCCCGGGCCGAGACCGCACTGGCGGCCGAGAAGCTGAAGATGATCCAGGCAGAAAAGAGGGCGGCCGAGGTGGAGGCCGATTTGGGGGAGGAGCTGGCCAGGGCCAAAGGGGAGCTGGACACTAGGGAGGCCCAGTTCAAGGTCGCCGAAGAGATGAACGCTAATTTTGCGTATGTGATGGCCTTTGCGGGCGCCATCCGAATATGTCACCAGGCAAACCCTTCCGGCGACCTTACTGGGCTAGTCGCTGATCTCAAGGAGTATGTCCGAGACAACCCTCTAGCCCCCGATGTTATGTTGGATATCCAAGATTTGGAGGATATGGGCATCGATCTCTCCTTCTTTCCCGATCCCGGGTAAATCGTGCGCCCTCTTCCTGACTCCCCGCTGGTTGACCTCCCGAATGCCGCATCTTCTGAGACGTTGGCGGAGAAGTTGACGAGCTCGTAGGTCGCTCCTCCCGCAGCTTCCACTCCCGCCAAGCCCATCCGGGAGGAGATACCGAGGTCGGAGGTTGTTCCTCCAATTGTTGTCATGCCTGCCGTGTTGGGGAATTAATTGCCCGGATCTATTCGGGATGAATATTTAAATACAAATTTAATTCTAACAATTATTACTAGCATGAATTAATCCTAAATTAATTCAAATAATAATTCAATAACAAATCATGCATATAAACAGTTCACATAAAACCTACGCATGCGGAATTACTACAAGTTTACGTGAACTAACCTCTTGGAGTGGCAATGGTCTCGTCGATTAAAGCACACCAAAAAGTCTTCCCAAGTATTCCCTAGTCCTCGCTCGACAATCCGGTGGAAGGAAGCTCGCGAACAATTAACAAAAGGGAAAATAAAATTTGTTGCACCACCTTTGTGGATTTACTAATTTTTCCAGCACATGGAATTGTCCTTGGGAATGAAACACTCATCCCCTATTTATAAAGGGTGTTGGTCGAATTTTAGGGGAAAAAATAATGTGGAAAATTCTTTTCTTGATCTCCAAGAAATCTTGAATATATCTCATATATTCTTTTTTTCCATAATTAAAATTTTCACAAAAAATCCAAACTCCTCTTGTTATGGGAATTTTCGAAATTTTAAGGATCAAGAATCCAAGATTTGGATCTTCTTGAATTTATGAGATATACTTGTATTGCAAGAATACATATCTTCCATAATATCTTTTCAAGAAAATCAAGAAAATCTTTATTTCCCTTAATTATTCAAAATTTTCGAAATTTCATAGTAAATAACCAAGTGGGAGATTTCTTTAATTTAATGAGATAATCTTGTATTCCAAGAATACATATCTTCATTCCATAACAAAATTCAAATAAAATCTTTCTCCCCTTTTATTTACTATTTTTGAAAAAATGAGGAAAAATAGGCAACAAAATTTATTTTATTTTTAAACACTTTTTTCAGTTATTGGACTTTATCTTGGGCTACTTGAGGGACCTTTAGGAGAATTAAGATTGGACATTTCAATGGATCTTGAATTATCAATATTGAGCCACAATATTATTCAAGCCCATAAATATTAATTAATCCCACTACATAATTAATATTGCACTATCCATCTTAACCCATATTACAGTTAATATGGCTCCCGGATCTTATTTCCCGTTTTTAAGATTATCTAGCCCATTAATTAATTCAAACCACTGAAATAGCTTTCCATTAATTAATATCTTTTATCCTTGGTAAAGGAACGGTTCAACATTATTATCCATACCGGAAACTAGTTCCACTTGCAAGATTTGGTATGATAAAACTTATGAACCTCCCAAGGGGGTAAATCGAACAAGCGTACTTGCACACGATTCTCCGTATTAAATCTTAGCAATCGCATGTGACCAATAATATTGCCCAAGATATAAAGTATTGAATCTCCTTGATTCTCTACCCGTAATAAGTCAAAGCAATAATTACTAACCACACACGATCCTATTTAAGGGATGAAGATTAAGAAATAACGAACCACTGAGGTCTAATTCTTCCTAGTTCAGTTCTGAAGAATTTGTCCTCCTGTAGGTCCTATTCAGTGCATCAGTCATGCACTAGTGTAATCTCTTGGTCAAGACAAACCAATCTGAGCCTTACACTTCAACCTTTCACGATGGATTGTTCATTTCCATCTGGTCGTGAATGGTGTACTTTTAGTTACAAGGAACTGTTAATTTAATCTTCTGTGATCTGGTATCTCTAAATTAACTACAATGTAACACGTACTATTTATTGAACAGTTATGCAATAAATATATGTAACATTCGATGATATTTAAAGCATCGATGATAAAAAAAATTTATTTTCAAATAAATAAGTCCAAAATTGACCGATTATACAAAGTAAAAGCATACTTTCCAGTATAATCCCAACAATCTCCCACTTATACTCAAAGTCTGCTTTTAAGTATACTACAACATGTCTCGTGTAGTTCCTAATATGTGACATCTAATGTCACCTACACGAACCTAATAATGTCTCCCACTTATACTCAAAGCAGATTGGCAACGGTCTTGACACCCATTCCTTCCACATGTCTCTCGAATGTATTACGAGGCGAGACCACTTTGTGAATGGATCACTAGGTTGTCTTCCCGACGCGATCTTTGCCACCTCTATATCTCCTCTCTTAATGATTTCTCGTATAAGATGGTATTTCCTTTCAATGTGTTTGCTGGCCTTGTGGGCTCTTGGTTCCCTTGAATTTGCAACTGCTCCGGCATTGTCACAATAAACAGTGATTATGCTAGGAAAATTTGGAACTACATCCAAGTCCACTATGAAGTTCTTGAGCCAAACCACTTCTTTTCACGCCCGCAGTAGCGCCTACATATTCGCTTCCATGGTAGAATCTGCGATGCATTTCGCTTAACGCTTCTCCATGTCATGGCTCCTCCCCTATGAAAAACACACTACCGGGAGGTAGATTTTACGGAATCTAAGTCCGATTGGAAACCGAAGTCCGTGTAGTCGATGGGGATTAGACTATCGATCGATAAACCAACATTCTATCTCGAGTTCTTTTCGGATACTTGTAATGTTTTTAATCGTCAATCAATGTTCTTTCCCCGGGTTACTTTGATATCTTGTCACCATGCCTGCAAGAAAGCGGATATCCGGTCTCGTGCATGAGATTGCATACATAAGGCTTCAAGCGGTACCAAGCATAAGGAATGCCTTTCATGTCATCTATCTCCTTTTGTGTCTTAGGGCACATTTCCTTGGATAGATGGATTCCATGCCTGAAAGGTACGAAGCCTTTCTTGGAATCCTACATGCTGAATCGTTTCAAGACAGTGTCTATGTATGAAGCATGCGATAAGCCTATCATCCTTTTCTTGCGATCTCGAGTGATCTTGATCCCAAAGATGTGCCCGGCTTCCCCTAAGTCCTTCATATCAAACTGTTTTGAAAGCCATGCCCTTACGTCTAATAACACCTTTACATCGTTCCCGATGAGCAGAATGTCATCTACGTATAGTACTAAGAATACCAATGCAGTTCCGACACGCTTTTTGTACACACAACTTTCGAACTCGTTTTGATCAAACCCATAAGACTTTATAACATGATCAAAACATTGGTTCCAAGCTCTGGATGCCTGTTTGAGTCCGTAAATGGACTTCATGAGCTTACAAACTAGGTGTTCTTGGCCCTTTTCAATGAAGCCTTGGGGTTGTTGCATATAGATTTCTTCATCAAGACTTCCGTTAAGGAAAGCTGTCTTGACATCCATTTGCCAGATTTCAAAATCGAGATGCGCAGCTATCGACAAGAGAATCCGGATGGACTTGAGCATTGCTACAGGTGAAAAAGTTTCCTCATAGTCGATCCCTTCTTTCTGAGTATAACCTTTCTCCACAAGCCTTGCCTTGAAGGTTTCCACCTTCCCGTCCGGTCCCCTTTTTCTCTTGTATACCCACTTGCAACCAATAGGTTTGACCCAATTAAGTGGTTCGACTAGCTCCCACACTCTGTTATGATCCATAGAACCCATTTCTGCTTTCATTGCCTTTTGCCAAGAAATCGCATCCTTGTCTTGGATTGCCTCATCATATGTCCATGGGTCTGATTCGTCTTGTCCGGGAATCAAGTCCGAGGACTCTCCTATCCCCATGAATCTCTCGGGCTGTCTTACAACCCTCCCACTACGACGAGGTTCCGATTGTGAAAGTGTGTCGTTTGGTATGTCATCTTGTACAGTTGGCAATGAGGTTAGCCCCCTTAGCTCACTTAAGGTAATCTCACTTCTGGGTCTTCTTTCGTTCATATAGTCTTCTTCCAAAAATCTAAAGTGGGTGCTTATTACCACCTTTTGATCTTCGGGACCATAGAACATACACCCTTTTTTGTTCCTCGGGGTATCCTATAAATGAATTTTAATTACGATCGAGGATCCAATTTCCCAGCTTCCTTGTCCAACACGTAGGCCGGACACCCCCAAATTCTCATGTGTCTCAAACTGGGCTTGCGCTCGGTCCACAATTCTTTGGGAGTTTTGGGAGCCGATTTGGATGGCACCAAGTTCAGAATGTAAGCCGCTTTTCCAAGGCATGACCCCAGAACGACTTGGGAAGATCCGCATAACACATCATTGATCTAACCATTTCTAAAAGAGTTTTGTTTATTCGCTCTGCAACCCCGTTTTGTTGAGGGGTTCCGGGTGCAGTTAGCTGGGATGCAATCCCTTCATCTGACAAGTAGTTCAAAAACTCATCGCTGAGGTACTCGTCTCCACGATGGGAACGTAGAGACTTGATACGTTTTTCCCTATGATTCTCTGCTTGAGCCTTAAATTCTTTGAATTTCTCAAAGGTCTCAGATTTATGCAGGAAAATATAACCGTACCTTGAGTAGTCATCAATAAAAGTGACAAAATACTCATAACCTCCTCTTGATTTGGTTGACATTGGACCACATACGTCTGTGTGAACGATTTCTAACACTTCTTTGGCTCTATTCCCCTTGGCTTCTAATGCCCTCTTGGTCATTTTACCCTCCAAACATGATTCGCAGGTTGGAATTGGTTCAACTTGGAGAGACTCCAGTGAACCGTCTTTCACCAACCTTTGGATCCTCTTTGGATTAATATGTCCCAATCTTAGATGCCATAGAAGTGTTTCGTTCACGTCTGATGAACGTTTTCTTTTATCAGAAACAGTTGATGTGTTATAGGATGCATTTCGTGAGTGGTGTGCACAGTTAATTGTGTAGAGATTACTTGACAACGTTCCATGACAGATAAATTTATCATAAAGAGAAATGGTAACAACTTTATCAAAAGTAACCGAATATCCATCAAGGTAAAGTTTAGAAACCAAAATCAAATTCTTTCTAAAACTCGGAACGTAAAGAACATCTCTTAAAATTAAAACTCTGTCTTCAAAAGACATGTGCACTTCTCCCACTGCTTCAGCTGCCACTCTCGTAGCATCGCCCAGTGTGATGAGGATCTCACTCCCACTAAGTTGTCGGGTCCGCTTGAACCCCTGTAAAGTGAAACAAACATGATCAGTGGATCCCGTATCCACCACCCATAAATTGGAGGCATACGCCGCTAAGAAAGTTTCAACAACTAGTGCGTGAGAATTACCTTTCTTTCCATTCCTTTTGGGATTGGAATAGGCTGTCCTCGAGTGTCCTATTCCGCTGCTTTTCAAAACTTTCCTCATGCTTGATTCCATGCTCTTATTTGATGTTGAGTCTACTTGGTTTAACTTTCTTCTCTTTTCATCATCCTTATCACCACTTGAACTAGGATGAAAAGAAGATTTCTGTTTTCCCAAGTTCTTTTCCTCGCGCTCCCTCTCCCTTTCAACCAAAGTGAGAGCATTTACAAGATCATCCACTGTAAAATCTAGATCTTCCAATAGATACTCAAGATAGTGGTGATTATAGCTATTTGGTAAGGATTGGAGAATGAAATCAATCTTCGTCTTGAAATCACATTTTTCGTCGAGGATCTCAAGTTCCTCAAATAGCACCATAACCTTAAGAACGTGTTGCGCTGCAGTCGTCCCTTTTTTCATTTTTAATTCAACAATTTCTTACTTCACACTTTGGATTACCATATGGGTCTGATGTGCGAACATCGCTTCGAGATTCTGTAAGATGTCTGCAGCTGACTCATATCCTTGGTGAGGCGTTTCAACGCTTCTGACAGATGTGCCAGAATTGTATCCTTCATCAATTCATTTGCCAGCTCCCATTCACCATATAGCATCTCGTCCCATATTCCGGCGTCCATAGCTGGTTTTTCGGGTTTTGGTGTATCAAGTACCCATTTGGAAGGTGATGCGGCTAGGACAGGTTTTAGTTTGTATATCCAATCAAAATAGTTTTCACCAGTAAGTAAATTGTCTTTAAGTATATTGAACAGTGGATTAAAAGGTTGCGACATGATGAACTGAAATAAATAATAATATGCATAAGCACAAATATATCACAAAATTCGATCACATGTTTCATATTAAAATCTCAAAAAAAATATGAACATGCATCAGCCAACATCTCAAAACAGTTTAAATAAGCCACATGGGGTGGGTCATTATTTAAACACATTCAAGCAGGTTACAAACAAGAACAGTTACAAACCTTTAATAACCAGATTAATAGTTGGCTCTCACTTGACCAATATAAATTGACAGGGACTTCGGGGAAGTATATGCATATCAATTTTATACCTAAGTAATAACCATGATTAAATACAGAATTATTATTTCGCTTTGAATGAGCCTCGTGGGGAGGGTCATCGTCGCCACTAGTAATAATCCACAATCATCCATTTGGAATTTATTCATGTGAAAGCTATCTTTTGATCGTCCCGTGGGGGGAATTTCTCCAAAAGAATTCACAAATAAATAAATCATGGAGGTCAAAATTAATTCAATTTTATTATCCGGAATAAAATTGTCAATTAATTGTTTAAGCATACTTAGTAATTTTCGAAAGTGAGATTTTTCAAAAACATTTTCTCATGCATCGCAAATTTAAACACAATTTAAATAAGCATAAAATAATGCATAAACATCAAGACAAAAAAATAAACATATTGGGCACATTTATCCAATTGTCATGGTTAATTTTTGTCATGTCATGATCTTGAGAAATCGTCTTCATAGCCTTCATCGTTCGTCTCGAAAAGCTCCCACTTGACCGTTTCAAAAAAAATGTCTTGTCAAGCCACGTCATCGACCATTTTCATGGTCGGGTGCCCCCTAGCACTCCCCGGCCGTGTCGAGTGGCGTCGTCGTCTTGTGCCCAAAAGCCCCGATCTACGTCTCGCGTCGCCCGTCGTGTCTCGATCGCGTCGCCCGTGTCGCTTCGTGTTGCCCGTCGTGCCTCGGTGACCTCCGCCCGCCCGTCACGAGCCCGCGTCGCCCATGTCGCCACCGCGCATCGGGCTCGCCCTTGCCCTTCAGCCATCCGCGTTGCGGCGAATCGGTAGCCTTCGGCCCCTCGGCCCTCCCCCCTTTGCTAAGCGTCGCATCGCCAGCGTGCCTCCCCTTAGCACATTCGCGCGGCGCCGCGCTGCCTATGCCGTTCGGATCCCGTCTTTTAATTCGCCGTCTCCACCTCGTTTCCGATCCGGTTACAATTTATTCTGAAAAAATAAATAAACCTAGATCTAAGACTAGTCTATTACATTGATCAAATCAAACAAATTCTAATCTACTCGTGGATTTTCTCACGAGGCAAAAACGAATTCGAGCTAATCGAATTAAAAACCACAATTTATATGCATGCATAAATAAACACATTAAATTCCATGACAATTGGATACCTGGAAAAAAGATCTAGCAATTCTACTATCCAATTTCAAATTTAATGAAAATGAATTAAATTACAATTTAAAATTTAGAGCCCGAAACCGAGGCTCTGATACCATTTGTTGGGGAATTAATTGCCCGGATCTATTCGGGATGAATATTTAAATACAAATTTAATTCTAACAATTATTACTAGCATGAATTAATCCTAAATTAATTCAAATAATAATTCAACAATAAATCATGCATATAAACAGTTCACATAAAACCTACGCATGCGGAATTACTACGAGTTTACGTGAACTAACCTCTTGGAGTGGCAATGGTCTCGTCGATTAAAGCACACCAAAAAGCCTTCCCAAGTATTCCCTAGTCCTTGCTCGATAATCCGGTGGAAGGAAGCTCGCGAACAATTAACAAAAGGGAAAATAAAATTTGTTGCACCACCTTTGTGGATTTACTAATTTTTCCAGCACATGGAATTGTCCTTGGGAATGAAACACTCATCCCTTATTTATAGAGGGTGTTGGTCGAATTTTAGGGGAAAAAATAATGTGGAAAAATCTTTTCTTGATCTCCAAGAAATATTGAATATATCTCATATATTCTTTTTTTCCATAATTAAAATATTCCACAAAAAATTCCAACTCCTCTTGTTATGGGAATTTTCGAAATTTTAAGGATCAAGAATCCAAGATTTGGATTTTCTTGAATTTATGAGATATACTTGTATTGCAAGAATACATATCTTCCATAACATCTTTTCAAGAAAATCTTTCTTTCCCTTAATTATTCAAAAATTTTGAAATTTCATAGTAAATAACCAAGTGGGAGATTTCTTGAATTTAATTAGATAATCTTGTATTCCAAGAATACATATCTTCATTCCATAACAAAATTCAAAGAAAATCTCTCCCCTTTTATTTACTATTTTTGAAAAAATGAGGAAAAATAGGCAACAAAATTTATTTTATTTTTAAACACCCTTTTCAGTTATTGGACTTTATCTTGGGCTACTTGAGGGGCCTTTAGGAGAATTAAGATTGGACCTTCCAATGGATCTTGAATTATCAATATTGAGCCACAATATTATTCAATCTCATAAATATTAATTAATCCCACTACATAATTAATATTGCACTATCCATCTTAACCCATATTACTGTTAATATGGCTCCCGGTTCTTATTTACCGTGTTTAAGATTATCTAGCCCATTAATTAATTCAAGCCACTGAAATAGCTTTCCATTAAATAATATCTTTTATCCTTGGTAAAGGAACGGTTCAACATTATTATCCATACCGGAAACTAGTTCCACTTGCAAGATTTGGTATGATAAAACTTATGAACCTCCCAAGGGGGCAAATCGAACAAGCGTACTTGCACACGATTCTCCGTATTAAATCTTAGCAATTGCATGTGACCAATAATATTGCCCAAGATATAAAGTATTGAATCTCCTTGATTCTCTACCCGTAATAAGTCAAAGCAATAATTACTAACCACACACGATCCTATTTAAGGGACGAAGATTAAGAAATAACGAACCACTAAGGTCTAATTCTTTCTAGTTCAGTTCTGAAGAATTTATCCTCCTGTAGGTCCTATTCAGTGCATCAGTCATGCACTAGTGTAATCTCTTGGTCAAGACAAACCAATCTGAGCCTTACACTTCAACCTTTCACGATGGATTGTTCATTTCCATCTAGGTCGTGAATGGTGTACTTTTAGTTACAAGGAACTGTTAATTTAATCTTCTGTGATCTGGTATCACTAAATTAACTAAAATGTAACACGTACTATTTATTGAACAGTTATGCAGTAAATATATGTAACATTCGATGATATTTAAAGCATTAGTGATAAACAATTTATTTCAGTAAATAAGTCCGAAATTCAGTCTGATTATACAAAGTAAAAGCATACTTTCCAGTATAATCCCAACATGTCGAGCCCGTCGTGGAGAGGGTCTTAAACCCAGAAGCCGATCCACCGGTGGTTACGCAGTAGGAGACTCCTTTCGGGACGGTCATTACCCCGACCTCGACTGCCCCAGCTGAGAAGGACTGAGATTGCCGCTCTACTTCCCTTTTTTGCTTTACGTTGTACTAGCCTTCGGGCTTTTGGTTTATGATTTACTTCTCCTGACCTTCGGGTCTTTTATTACTGGAAGTTATTTTATATTTTGGTCTGGTGCTCATCTTACTATGTAAAATAAACTCCCATATTTCATCCCCCCCAAGTCGAGGTCGCAAGCTCGTCTTGAGGCCTTGACTTGAACTCGTACAACTTATCAAATTTTGGCAGGTCGGATTCGGGAAATGTGCCTACGCCGACATCTCCTCCTCGGGGAGGCAAAACGTTGCCTCGATTTTCCAAATCGGTGTGACGTTTGACAGATCCGCAATGATGGCCTGGGTATTAGATGGCGTCGGGCGCCATAAATTGGCCCAACCAAAAGTTGTGTTATGTCCACGCGCCCCACGTGCGCTGCCGGTTTCTTTGTGGGGCCCTCGAGAGTTGGAAATTGCAACTTGACCCCCGCCCTCCATCTATAAATAGGGCGGGTATTTCACACTGAAAACTCATATTGTCCCTCTCTGATCTCCCCACTTTTTGCCTCCAAGCGATTCCGGCGATCCTCTCGTTTTAAAACTCTTTCGGGCAGTAAGTCTCTCTGGCTCTGTGCTCATTGTTTCCGGCTCTCGGACCATCTTTGCGGCTCCTCCATCTCGGATTCTGCTTTCATCGGAGGGTGACCATACATCCATTGCCAAGTTTCGCTATTACCCGGCCGGCGGATCCACCGCTGCCGTGACGGCGGGCTCCCTAACTCACGGTGTCTCGGGTGCCGATCGGGAGAATGGGATGAATGGTGATAGGCCCCTCTTGATACGCGATATGGATTTAATGTGAATCCGATCATGCCAAAATTCCCTTCACAACCCCTTGAGTTTTTTGTGTCGTAAAGATGGCACTCGTGCTTGTTCACACGAGAAGCCCCATTGCAGCACCTGACACTCCAAGGATGTTGTAACATCCTTTTCTGATAGTTTTGCCGCATCTTCCTTAGCGACCTCCGCGTCTGAGAGATGCTACCCTAGTAGCAATGTAGTATAGACCAAGTCGCTAGTTCAAGTGGCTCCGTGGTACAGACCAAGTCGCTAACTCAATTCCGAAAAATGTATTGTAGTGGAATGCTCTCTTTACCGACCTTCGGGTCTATTGTAATGGGGTTTTCCCCGACCTCCGGGTCTTTATTAATGAAATTCTCCTTTTTAATTCCTTCATTGTGTTGACTTGATTTCCTTATGCGACTTTTGCTTAGTCTTTGTCGTCTTATTTTCTATGCGACTTGTTTCTTGGACATTTATGTAGCCGTCTTATAAAGTCGGGGGATGACCGCACAGCTAGGGTGGCGATCTCGCCTCCAGTATTTCTAAAGTCGGACCTCGGGTTCGCACGTTATCAATCATGTCTTTCATGTGACCTGCATGTTATCGATCATGTCTTTCATGTGGTATGCATTTCATCGATCATATGTTTTTCATGCGACCCGCTTGGTTTACACAGGAATCTCACATTTCAAAAAAAATAGAGAATTGTTGTTACTACAAATACTTGTTTACATCGGTTTGATCGATACAAGGACATAAATCTACTGGTAGTATTTTTTCAAATGAGTTGCATTCCACGGATATTGAGCCTTGATCCCATCTGCTTTCTCGAGCTCGTATGCTCCATTTGGTAGGACCTTCGATATCTGGAATGGGCCCTCCCAATTGGGGCCGAGGGCACCTTTTGAGTCTCCGAGTGTCTTCTTCAGTACTAGGTCCCCGACCTTAAAGCGTCGAACTCGTACTTTAGAGTTGTAATATTTCTCAGACCTCTACTTGTATCTGGCATTTCTCATATTAGCCTCTAATCGATTTTCTTCGAGTAGGTCGAGGTTCCTCTACAGGGCTTCATCCTTGTGATCGAAAGCGACTTGGCTAGTCCGGAAAGTCGGGACATCGACCTCCGCGGCATCACTGCCTCAGTTCCGAAGACTAGCGAATAAGGGGTTTCACCCGTTGAATTCCTGCAGGTTGTTCTGTACACCCACAACACATCTGGGAGCTCACTGGCCCATTTCCCCTTTCCCCCTTCGATCTTAGCCTTGAGCGTGTGCTTTATGATTTTGTTCATGGCCTCGACATGTCCGTTCGATTGGGGTGGTATGGGGTAGAGAATAGCTTTGTGATCTTCCATTTTTTGAAGAAGGTGTCAACCTTCGTCCCATCTAACTGCTTCCCATTGTCTGATATGATTACCTGAGGTAGTTCGAATCTGCAGATAATGTTGCGCCAAATGAACCTGATGACATGATCTTGGTCGATGGTTGCCAGTGCCTCAGCCTCGGCCCATTTTGTGAAGTAATCCACCGCTACTAAGGCATACTTGACCGATCCTGGGGCCGTTGGGAGTGGCCTAATGATGTCTATCCCCCACTTTGCAAAGGGCCAATGATGTCTATCCCCCACTTTGCAACTGCCGAGCTTGGACGCGATCAGGCGGCAAGAGGTCGCTTATCAAATACTCCATGATGGGTGTCATCCAGTTCAGCACCGGGTTTTCTAATGTTATTACGGTTATTTGCGCGGTGGATGGGTGGGGAAGTGTCGTGATGTGACATCCTTCATGTCTAGTGATCCTTCGGAGGTCTCCAACCTTGCTAAAGCATCGGCTCGCGAGTTCCGCTCTCTCGGTATCAGCTTGACATGGATCTGTCTGAACTTCATGCACAGTGTTTTCACAATTTCCTGATAGGCTACCATCCTGTCGTCCCTAGTCTCGTACTCCCCTGAAACTTGGCAGGCCACGAGCTGGGAGTCGGTATGAACCTGCAATCTCTTGACCCCCATGGTTGTTACCATTTCCAGGCTGCTGGTGAGAGCCTCATACTCGGCCTCATTATTCGTTGCGGGAAAATCGAAGGTAATGGCATTCTGGAATGAGATACCCTCAGGACTCATTAAAACCACCCCCGCACCCGACTTGTGAGAGGTCGCCGACCCATCAACGAAAAGCTCCCACGGTAAGCTGCCTGAACTTCTTGCTTATGTCGGGAACGTAAGCTCTACTAAGAAGTTGGCCAGTGCCTGAGCCTTGATGGCAGGTCATAGCACGTAGGTTACACCATACTGCCCAACCTCAATGGCCCATTTGAGGCATCGGCCTGAAGTTTCCGGACGGTGGAGTACATTCCGCAGTGGTAGGGAAGTGAGAACCTCGACCTGATGGTCAAAAAAATACGGTCTCAGCTTTCTCACGCTCATGACTAATGTGTATGTCAGCTTCTCTAGCGAGGGGTAGCGTTGCTCCGTCTTGTTCAATGTCTGGCTAACGAAGTAAATGGGCAGGTGGACCGGACCTTCTGCTCGGACCAGTACCGCGCTCAAGGCGGTCTCCGATGCTGCGAGATACAAGAACAGGTTCTCTCCCGGAACAGGTTTGGACAATATGCTCACATCCACCAGGTAAGCTTTGATTTTTTCGAAGGCATCCTGGCTTTTGGGCGTCCATTCGAACTTTGCCTTCTTACGGATCGTGTCGAACATTGGCTTGCACTTGTCCCCCATCCGGGAGATGAACCTACTCAGCGCGGCTAGGCACCCCGTGAGTTTCTAAACTTCTTTCACATTTCGGGGTGCCCCCATGTCTAACACAACTTTGACCTTCCCTGGGTTCGCCTCAATGCCCCGCTTACTGACTAAGTGACCCAAGAACTTCCCCGACTCCACTCCGAAGTTACACTTCTTGTGGTTGAGTCTCATATTGAATTTTCTGAGGATGTCGAATGTATGCGCGAGGTGAAGCAGGTGGTCTTCCCTTTTTAGGATTTTGACGACAATGTCGTCGACATAGACTTCTAACGACTTCCCTATCTGGTCAGCTTCTCCTCGAAAGGCTTGAAGCTTCCGGGTGGCTTGTACTACGAAGATGACTTTTTGAAGCTTTTCTTGGGCTCCGTGACCTCCTTAGTCTCAGATAGTCAGGATTCCAAGAGCTCCGCCGTGTGTATCAGGTCGCTAGCCCACCTCCGAAAGTCGGCGTAGCTAGTCGGGTACTCGGCCGTCATACGTCGCCAGAGTTTGGTCCCCTTCTTCAGGCCGGAGACAGTCCCCATCAATTTTGCTTCATCCCCAATGGGGTCTCCTTCCAAAATCAGCTTGTTGATCCTCTCAATGTAAGACCAATCGGATTCAGTATCCCCCTGTTGGGTGTTCATCAAGCGCTGCCTGGTCGCAGGTCGGGGCGCCAGGGCAGTGAAATGCTTTAAGAATAGGCGAGTGAGCTGCTCGAAAGTGTCCACTGACAGGGGCGGCAGAGAGGTGAACCATTGATGAGCCTAGTCGCTCAAGGTCAGAGAGAACAACCGACATTTGGTCGCATCAGTGGCGCCCATAGAAGTCATGTACGAATTGTACTTCACTACATGGACCCTTGGGTCGGTGTTCCCACTGTAGCGATCCAAGGTCGCGACATTAATCTTCCTTTGAGTAGCCGCCAGGGTGACCAAAGTTCCGAGTGGGGAGTCCGGGACGGTGAGGAATTGGTCTGTCCCCGCTGGTCCGTTTCGACTCTCCATGCGCTCCATCAGTTGCTTGACCGTGCGGGTCAGCGCTGCGACCTGAACATCATGGCGATTAGTGGTCGCGTTTGCCGCCGGGGGGTCGTCGTGATGCGCGGTTGACCCCCTCGGTATCTCATTGTGATGGAGGTTCAGTGCGAGGGCGAGGTCGCGCTCCACCTACTCAGCATGATGAGGTTCAGATTGTGCCTCATCTTCCGCATTCCTCTGGGCTTGCCGACCCCTGAGGTCGCCAAGTCGGTCGAACACATTGCTCGATCCTGCCGGCCTCTTGAGGAGTTGGCAAATGTGGACCAGGACATGTCTGGCCGGATCGTAGGCCAGTTGGCCCGCCGAATGCCCCTTTCGGGTTTGAGCCGCCTGCTTTTTTGAGGGTCCAACCTCCTGGGCGGCCTTCTTAGGGGGAGGCTGCACGTTCTCCTCGTCAAACGCGAGACATTTCTTGTTGAGGACGGCCATCACGACCTTTGCGTCCTCGGTCGTCTGCACCAAATTCCACCAGTCAGGGGTCATTATCGGGTCTTGCTGGCAATCGCGATGGGAGTCGGAGCGATGAGAGCTCATAGAGGCCTCGCGCCCATCGCGGGCGTCCAGATCTTACCCGTTCAGGTTGGTTTGATTGCTTGCCATTGGTATTGATCAGAGATAAGATGGGTCTTCCAAAATGATTTTGCAGGAATTGTGTTTCCCCCAGACGGCGCCAATTGTTGTACTCGGTTTTGTTACCGGTGAACAAGCAAAGAATTTAATAATGTTCCGATCAACACCACGGCGAAAGCAATAAATGACAAGTGATTTGATTACCCAATTCGTCTTTGGAATAGACTACGTCTGGGGGCGCCAAGCCAGGATTTGTACTGCATAATCTATGCCTAGAGTACTAAGATTTTGATTCTTTACAATGTGCATTACAAGTTATATTTATAGACACAAATCTAGGGCTACAGTCTTCATGGGCTTTCTCTCGTGGGCTGATTAGGGCTTCCTTCCTTGCTCCGCAAGTCGCGCTCACGGATATGCTTTCCCTGGTTACATCTCGAGAAATCCGCCTCACCATAACTGCCCGAATCTTGTCCATATTTATCTCTAACCGAAGTCGCGACTTCTTCGACCGCGATGTCCGATTCTTTCAAGTCGCTCCGCGACTTCTTTGCTATGTCAAGCCGCTAGCGACCTTCCGAGACTTCAAAGTCGCCTCCCTCCTTGCTCCAGCTGGATGAAGTCGGATAACAAGCTAAACATGAGATTGCCCAATCCCAAGCCTCCATTAGGTCGGGTTATTTCCCCGTACAACATTGCATCATAGAGAAAGTAGCACCACTTAATAAAGGATTTGTAATATTTTTATTTAACACAATGAGCAACTTTAATACAATAATCAAGCGCTAAATTATTAGTAGGATAATTAACACCGGATAACACTTTTGTGGAATCATTAAAAATTCCCAAAATTTTACACAAAAAAAAGCATGAATCCCAATATTGAGGATATAAACGGAAATCACAATTTTCTTGAGCAAAAAATGTACATAAAGTATCTTTATACTCCATAGACTCCTTTAACAATTTATAAGTGGAATTTCAACAAGTTGACACATCAAGAGAAATTTTTTTGGGACGCATATTGTATGCTCTACAAAAAAAATTCCATTTTTTCAACAAGTTTGTACGTCTCGCCATATAATAAATAGGGGATCTAATAGGACCAACTTGTTCTTTCAAAGCATCTAAACCATCTTGAACACATACATTTAACATGAAAAAAATTTCCACTAAGATATGGTTGACAAATATTTGTAAGATCTTCAATAGTAGCCATATTTGCACTAGCATTATCAAAACCAATAGAATTTTTTTTCTAATAAGAGCATACTCATTTATAATATCATGCAATTTATCTCTAATATTAACGGCATTGTATTTCGTATCAAAATCTCTATAAGCAATCAATCTTTTGTTAAGAGTCCATGAATCATCAATCCAAGTGCATGTAACTTCTATATAACTATGCTTTTGAAAATTATCACTCCAAATATCCGCACATATATAAACATTAACATTTAAATCGGCAAATAGATTAATCAAAGCATATTTATACTCATAAACAACTTTAGCAACATCACAAGTAGTAGTATGACGTGAAACCTTTTTTGCCGCGGGTTAAAGACCAAGTTGGACAAAATCATTCCAATAGGGATTATCGGAAAATTGAAAAGGAAGATGTTGTGTGCACACAAATTTAGCTTACCATTTTCTATATTTCATTTGATCAAATGTAAATAGAGAATTGGAGTTACTTACCTCGCCTTGAACTCCACCACAGCCACTGGTTGACGTAAATCCACAAAGTTATGCTTAGCTTGAATCAATTCCAAATTTATCCAGGTGCATTTTTTTAAAATGCTTCTCGAATGTCCCATATCCCCCTCTTTTGACAAAAGAATATATTTTGGGACAATAGTTGCAATGAACTTTAATAGTACCATCCTCGTTGATCACTTTTTTAAAGTGACGTGCCAAAATATCCGATTTAAGTTGTTGGGCTCGACTTGGAGTTGGAGTTGGGGTTGGAGTTGGCTCGGCCTCGGAGTCGGTTGGGTGTTTTTGACTTTCTTGAGTAGGACGTCGTGGTGGTTCCTCATCTTCAAGAGGATTCTCATAACCGGGACCAAGTGTGTGCTCAATATCATCTAAACTCCACTTGATCGGTGCCGGTGGTGTTGGAAGACGAACGGAAGAGGTGGAAGTAGCTTTGCCTTTACCCTTACCCTTGCTTTGATGGCTTGCCATAATATGTAAGTGTATATGTAAATAATATATAGTGTAGTGTAATATGTAACTATGTAAGTGTATCAATATATATAATATGTAAATAATATAAAATTAGAGAGACTAGAGTAATTAGTAATATAAACTTTGAGAATTGAGTGAGAGTTGAGAGAGATGAGAAGAAAGTAATGTTTTGAATCACTTTGGGGTGAATTTTGGAGTGGAATGAGTTGGTATTTATATGTGAAAAAGTAATAAATTAAAAAAAAATGCACGAAAACCGATGGTTCGAACCGGAACCAGCAATTCCACAGTTCGAACCAGCAGTTCCATAATGGCTATATCATCTTAGCCGTTGGATCTCAATAGCTCTTTAATCTGGGCCGTTGGATCTCAACGGCTATTTTTTTAAAAGTGAAGCGGTGAATCTGGTTTGAACCGTGGAACCGGCGATTTCGAAGAAGACAGCCGGTCCCGATTCGAACTGGCGGTTCCCAATTTTGATTTTGCTAGAACCGGAATCGAACCGTGTGTTTTGCGGTTTTGGTTCGGTTTCGGTTTTTCTTTAGCATCTCTAGATCTAGGGGTTTTCGCTAGGTGGTGCTGGCGGCGGCAGCAGCGTGGTGTTGGAAATTGGGGGAGGCGCGTGGCATGGTAAACGGCGACCTTGTGATATGGTGATGGCGGATCTTAGGTGTTTTCGCTAGGTAGTGGTGGTGGCGATGACGGTGGTGATAGCGGATTTAGGGTTCTAGTGTTTGGGGGCGAAGACGGTAGAAGTGGTGGTTGTAGCATTGCTGCATTGGTAATGGCACCAGCTAGAGCTGATTTAAAGGAGAAGACGATGGCTTCGAGTTTTAGGGGTGGTTGGTGGCGGATCTGAACCCTGTATTGGTCAAGGGTGCAGAAGTCGAAAAACGCTAGTCGGGCGGTTCTTGGCCGCCTAGGCGCTTCCTAGAATTTTTTATTTTTTTTTTCAATTTTCCACCAAAAATCATACACCCAATTAAATTAATAAAAAGCCCAAAGGCCCAAAACTTAGTCTCACTCTTTCGTCTTCAATAGCGTAAATAAAGAGGAGAGCAGTTCACGAAATCAGCAGCTTCCAAACCCTAATCCAACAATTTCCGCCGCCACCCCTACCACAACGCCCACCGCCGCACCCGCCACAATGCCCGCCGCCGCGACCATCTCCCTCGCTCGCGCCGCACACCCATTTGCTGCAGAGACACCTCGCCTATTCGCCGCTTGCAGGCCGCCGCTGTTGTGCCCACCCAAGCCGCACACCCTATGCTGCAGAGGTGCCTCACATATTCGCCGCTTGCAGGCCGCCGCCGCCGTGCCCACCCAAGCCTCCCAAGATGTTGTTGCAGTTGTAGGGCAGGCCAATTTGGCCCGATTTTTCACCCGTAGGCAGCTGGCCGATTTGGCCGCCTAGGCGGCGCCTAGTCCGCCTAGACGACGACTATTGCAGGATCCGACTTTAATGGCCGATTTTCCTAAAATCACGGCGAGCGACCGCCCCTAGCCCGAGTTCTGCAACCATGGTATTGGTTGGTGTGATAGTGGTGGCGGAATCGACGGTGACGGTGGTGATGGCAGGATCATATGACGGCAGTAGTGCTGCTCGTAACTCACTCACTCGATCTAAAAAAAAATCGGTGGTGGTAAATCTAAACTCTACCTATATAGATTGATGTAATAAGGAAAATGGTATATGAGATAGAAGGAAAATAAATGTGCATCGAATAATTAAAATAGAGAAAAGAGGAGAGGTAGAAAAGATATCGTGAATTTCATTTTTGGCAAGGGCAAATACATGTGCATTTTTATATTGAACAATGCATTTCTTTGGCACATACGCATTTTTATATTGAACAATGCATTTATTTGGTAAACAATGCATTATTATTGGAAAATGTGCATTATTCATGAACAATGCATATTTTGGTACACACATGCAATTTTGTTAGCAATATATATTTTTTATGAATGATACAATTTTATGCACATGCATTACATAAATGGGAATTAAAGCCCAAAAATTAAAGGGCCCGAAAATTGAAAAAAAAGGGCCCGAAAAGCCTAAATAAGTGGGGCTGGAACAATCCGCTGAAGAAAAAATAAATTACAACTTAAAAATAGTAATAACAAGAAGAATTTTAAATATTGATGACAAGGAATTTAAATAATACTTAATAAGAGAAAAATTCATTGGGGGTGGGGGGACAAAAGAAAGAGTGCTACATTATTTTTGTCGGTAAAGTAGTACAATTGAGGGGTAAAATAGACAAGCAACACAACTTTTTTGTAATGCACAGTAGCAAATGTACCTGGTAGTAAGTTTGGTTTTTGAAATGTAGTAAACAATCGACCCCCTGATTATTTTTTGTTTTCCATAGTTTATGGGATTTATTATTTCCTACTCCCTCCACCCCTCTCTTATTTGAACATTTGACAAAAAAGATTCATTCCAAATTTAATTGAATATTTCTATAAATAGCAATAAATTTTTTTTTTTTTATCTATATTTCTCAAACATCTCAATATTATACTCTATGTCATTATTTTTCCACACTAAATTCAATTTTATCTCATTTAATTTACACAAATATCACTTCTTTATCATTTAACCCCCATAAAAAATAATTATATCCCTTTTAATAATAATAAGCAACTCCTATATTAAAAAATCCGTGCAAGTAGTAAATGTAACTTTTTCCCCACCTTTGTTTTTTTTTTGGTAGTGACAAGGTGTTCATCTCTTTATCATTGATATAGTGTTGTTTATGGTTCATCATGAACAAATGTATTATGTATCCCTCCACTATCTTGTTGCAATGTTCGCGCTGAGCAGTATCTTAATTGAATAGCTCATTTTTCAAACCATGACCCTTTTTTGATGAAATTAATCTTCTTTATACTTAGGGTGCGTTTATTTTGGGATTTAAGTGTGTGGAGCAAGTCAAGATTTTAGAATCATTGATGAATAGTAAATGTGTATGTTTGTTTTGGAATTTGAGTAGAGTGGGATTTAACTTTATGTCAAATCAATGTTTAATAATGATTAATATTTTATTATTATATTATATTGAGTTATGTGGTGGATAAATAAATAATTGTGTAATATTTAATTATGCTTTTTATTTTAATTATATAAGTACTTGCGTAAATTTAAAAAGTCCGAAGAGTAACTTATACTAACCTCCAGTTTTTTGTTTTTTATTTTTACATAACCAAAAAGATACTATGGAGTATGTTTTAGTAAATAAAACTATTATTTTGGAGGAAAAAAAAAATCGCAACAATTAACAGAGAAAATTAAATTATTTAACATTACTTGATTAATATTTCTTGATAAATAGTAGAATATTATTTTATTTTAGAATGGTGGATTATTTTAAAGTGGTGGTAAAATTATTAAAGTGTATAAAGTGTGATGTATTGAGAAGAGTAATAATATGTTTTATAGATATTTGTAGGTAATAATAGGTTTAATAGGTATTTATAGGTGTGGATTGAATGTGGTATTTAAAAACCAGAATCTAAATCTCAAACTCGTATGAGACAGGGAGAGTAAAGTTCTAAGTCCATTCGTGTGAGTCCCAAAACAAAGACAGCCTTAATGTATTGCATTCAAGAACACCATGCACTCATAATACATTTTAAAACCATGCAACTTATTTACACTGAATCATGCAACTATTTTTTTATATTAATAGTTACACGGTTAAATATAAATGAACAGCATCTTTTAGTATAACTAATTGCATGTTTCTAAAATCCACTATAAGTATACGGTGCATCTAAATGCATACAAGACTTAGTCATAATATGCACATATATAAGCATATATATATATATATATACACACACATGCGTGCAAAAACAAACAGGAGAACCTTTTCAAGCTCTAAAACTCATGCAAACAATAAACTCAGAAATGGGAAATGAATAAAAAAGTCATACATAAACTCAATATCTGCATTCCAATAAAAAAAATGGATGTGGTAAGGCTACAAGGGAAATAACTTCAATCCTTAAAAACTCCCAGCAAAGTATGAGACTCACAAAATGCTTGTAACAAACATCATTTTTAAAGCTTATAATATATAATTCTACACTGAAATTTAACCCAAAATCTGATGCAAGTACATCAAAATTCTGCAGCACTGAATCAGATACATTAATGTTACACTTAACTCGCAAAAATATGAGATTCTTCATGTCACTTGTGGCTAGCTAAACCACCCGAAATTCAGCTGCTAAAATCAATGGAGCAACATACTATTTGCTCCCAAGGGATCAAATGCATAACCTAACGGCGGTTGTACCTGAAGAGAAACAGAATCATTTAACTAAAAGACAAATAATTTGAGATGTATAATAGATTATACTATTTAACAAGTGGAGCAACCCAATTTTGAATCCACTTGCACATCATCAAGATGGAAAACAAATACTAAACTGGAAAGTATCGTAACAATACAAGAGTCACTTTATATTGACTAAATTTGTGATGGCAATTCATGGAAACCTAGACTAATAAATTCATAGAAACAAGATAAAATGCATTTTCAAGTCTTGGAACTTCTAGATTTTATTTCATTGAACAACATACTTATTCTTTTCAATACTGAGCCCTTGAACATTATTTGTGTTCACATTGCATAAATAAAAGATTTTGGGCTCAATAAAACAAAAGAAAGGTCTTCGAGGGCTCAATCAGATAAAAAAATGTGAAAAGTTCAACTTCTTAAAAATGCATGTTTTTCGTATAAATGAGATGATGCAGGATGAAGACATGAGATGAAACTTTGTCCTCTAACCATACATAGAGGTGGTGTTTGCAAACTCTGTAAAACAGGTAGAATCACTTTTTTAAATCATGCATTAAGTAGTTGGGTCACGCCTACTTCCAAAAAAGCACTTCAAAACTGTTCAATAGAGTTTGAAAACATGCCCTAAGCTGACTTTTGAAAAGACGTGATTCTAGGAGCTGTTTGTAGAGCTTGAATACACACCCTAATTTGGCAAATGAGAATTAATGTATTGCTTCAATGGATTTAATTAAGTTTATGCAACAAGCTGAACAGGATAAAAAAATAAATTATTATACCTTGATTTACTCTTGAATGAGGATTTCTTCTTCCCACCACCTCCTCCAATAGTCCTCTTCTGCTTTTTCTCACTCATGTCACTCTGGAAAAGTTCGTGCATCTCATCTGCTCTTGATTTAGTTCCTTGGGCAGGACGCTTTTGATTTTTAACCGACTTTCTTACAATCTTTCCAGCATCAACAGCCTTTTTAGCAGCCTTCACTGCTTTTGCTCTACGGTATGCAACATCAACAAGAGAAATTCCACTTCTCTCTTTATCTTTTTTCTCTCCACCCTGGTCAAACTAATTGTTAGAAACACTTTGCAAAACATGAAGGTACTGAGAGAAACCAAAACGACATTCAAATTCATAGAGAAGTATGTAAGAAGAGGACAAAATTATTACAGAGATATCTAGTAAGTAGACGAAAGGTACAACAAATGAAATATCATGTGATAAAAGTAGAGCTCATGTGATAGAAGGTGATAATGTCCCATTTAAGAAACTCAATCACAAACTGCCAAAAATGTTGTTACAAAAAATTGCAGCAGACAGCAGAAAATTCACTTTGCATGATATTGTACTTATTTTTTATTTTTTAAATTAACAGAGGCATGTATATCATACAGCAAACGAAAAATGAAAGAATATGCACCTTGACTTCATCTTCATCCTCTAACATCTCTCTTGCTGCCTCCAACTTTCTCCTTTGTTTCCTTGGCATATTTTTCTGTAGAAAAGTTAGCTTCATATCAATAAATATCGACAGACAAAATGAAACATGGCATATACATAACTGCAGTATGTAAAATACCTCGCGCTCTCGCTTTCTCTTTTCCTTCATCTTTAAATCTTCTGCTTGTTCAGCACTGATTGCTTCATTTCCAGAACCTTTTCTCTTATCCAAAGCTTCCTAGTGAACCATTAGCAGTACCACTTAGATAGTTAGCAAAGGGACACAATTATGAGTTTAAGATATACAAAGGTTACTAGGTTCTACTATCACTCACAGCTCATACATTAGGTTTTGATAGACATCTTGGAAAGGGGAACATTCTAAACAAAAAGAGGAAAAGAAGTCTAAAGACTAAAATAAAAAGAGGTTGGACATCCGACTTATATCTCCTGGGTGTACATTTAATTGAATGAGAGATGGGCTGTAAAGTTGTCAGCATCACAAGCCATCATATTAGTATGTTTGATTTGAGATTTAGTGGGTTTTGAAAGATTTTTTAATTGATAGTTGTTTTGTATTGGTGTGTATTTTGTATTGAAAGGCACCTTATTACTATCAATAAGCAATGATAATAGAAGTGGGAATTAAAAAAAACAAAATTGCATTGATGAGTCATTGGGGAGAGAGTAGTGTATAAAAAATAGTATTTATAGGATTTATAGGTATTGTAGGGGTAGATGAATTGAATATTTAAAAATCAGAATCTAAAATCCCAAGGTACAACAGGATTTAGATTTCAAAATTTCAAACCCAGTTTTCTAATCCCAAATGGAACATACCGCAGGCTACTTCATTCACATAAAAGCTTCAACAAATGAAGATCATCCAGTCATTACAACAATAACAAAAAAAAAAAACAGGCAGGTATTACCTTTGCTGCCTTAGCTACAAGTTTTTTTTCCTTCTCCGTAGCAAACCAAGTTCGTTTTGGACGTGAATATATTTCTTCTTTGTGAGCAATCATGTTTTCTGCCTATAAGTCAAAAGAAACGTGTAAACATTATACATACAGAATATATACTTTGACTGGGTTTCGTAAGGCTTTTAATACATAAAAGAATATGTTATAGTTATATTCCATGTACATTTAAGGTGCTCCTTGAACGCGCAAAAAATATTAAGAAATAACTTAAAATATGTGTATTTCATATAACGAGTAATCTAACATATTTGATTCAGTATTACTTTTTGTTAATTCTAGAATGTAGAAAAGCATTACTTACAAACCAACAAACTGAATAAAAAGATACTCGTAATATATATAGTTAGGATATAAACAAAAATGAATATAAACTTGTTTTGGCTGTGGCAGAACAATCCCATGGAAAAAAAGAAATCTAAAACTCGAATGGGATGTTGGAAACAGAAAATAAAGTAGGTTTAATTTCATTATTTTTTTCCCTAATCTATGCAGATAATTAAAAAT
The DNA here is from genome assembly GCA_037126765.1 of Stenogyne calaminthoides. Classification (NCBI taxonomy): domain Eukaryota; kingdom Viridiplantae; phylum Streptophyta; class Magnoliopsida; order Lamiales; family Lamiaceae; genus Stenogyne; species Stenogyne calaminthoides. Next base: position 22,083,684 of record JBBCBC010000017.1, read on the forward strand.
CAAAAATAATTTTTAAAATGTAGTTCTTCTGTTGCTAATTTGTCACATATACAAGATGAAATACAACCAATAGGGTTGATAATAGTATGGCAGGATGCTTCCATGCCTTCATTCTCTCTTTAAATCAAGTAACACAAGAGTAGGGGTTTAATATATATATTATATATATATATATATATATATATATATATATATATCAATGATAGTTTGCAAAAACTTGGCACCAATAAAAGCTATGAAGTGTTCAAACAAAAAAATAAAAGAAACAAAAAATAGACCTTGGCAACTTCCATTTCAGCTTTTCTTAGAGCCATCTCTTCCCTGCAGCAATCAAAGAAAATAAATGGTGGTATAGATCATAATTCAGGTGCAGAATCTGATATAAAACTGATAAAAATGAAGCAATTACCATTCTTCTTGAAGAATCGAGTAAACTTGATCTTCCATTTGCTCAATTATTTGAGACCACTTCTTTATCGATTGCTCTGCCACGATTCGGCTCCTCAACCTCGAACCAGCTCTTTTAACCTGTTATAATGGTTAAGAGGTTATTAAACTCAAGCAAAAACTTCGTTCATTTTTTATTTTATTTTTTGTACAATGTAGAGGACATCCATAAATAACTTTCTTGATAATCAACCAATGAAATCATAAAAGAAAAAACTGGATGATTAACATGAAGCGAAATTTGTAAAACTTGATGGATATGATATGCAACTGCTACAAATAACTCCTACATTAAACCCGTGCAAACAGTTAATGTTCAAACAAGAAGTGGCAGAGGGAGTATATTCTTAAGTATAACATTACTGTTAATCATTAATGACAAACTGTATATTGTTTTACAAAACTGCCTCTACATATGAACTTATACGTGAGATTTGTGTATATGCAATTTCCAGAGCCTAATTACTTAATTCATTTTATTTTACCTTGCACAAAAATAAATAAGCTGAGGTTTAACTTATTAAATTACAATTTGCACCCACATATACTCAGAACATAGTTGTTAAAGGCACGCCCCTAAGGGGCAATGCACACGGTGATCAAGGGCTGGTGTCTCTCCATGGGTGAGGGGGGCGCAGATGTTCAAAGCTTTTTTTTTTAAGTTTAGCAAAGGAAAACGCGTTTCTAGGGTTCAGAATAGTACATACACCTTTTTGTCTATAAGTAGAAGTGTAAAACTAGGGTTTTTACCTTCCAAGACTAAAAGAAAAGTTACAGCGGCTCTCTTCCCACTCACTTCACTTCTTCCTTTTCCCTTATTTAAGTTTTTTTAATAGTACATACATTTTTTAAAAAAACTTTGTCATTTATGTGCTTTTGAACTTCAATCTAATATTTATTTAGATGCTAATATGTCTATTAAGTTTATATTAGTTTTAAAAATAGTGTACAAAAGGCGCGCAACTCAAGCGCAAGGCACGCCCTTGCATAGCGGTGCGCCTTGCGTCCTAAACAACTATGACTCAGAACCATGGGTCCTGAGCCTTTTATAATAAGCTGACGTTTAACATATCTATATTCTATAAAGCACATAATATACACACACGATTCCACTTGAGTCGCACCAGATATAGCCCATTCTACACCAAGAAACCAAAACTTCCTGAGCTTTTCAATTGAATCTTAAATAAGTAAAGCACAAGATAATTTAAATACTTACAATAGCTTTTAGAAGGGAACGATCATCATCAGTTAAAAAGGTAACAGCATATCCTTCTCTGCCAGCTCTGGCAGTTCGACCAACTCGATGGACATAACTGCAGAGGCAAAACTTGTTATTCAATTGTAGATAATCACACAAAGGTTGTTTAACAGGTTTTGGAGATGATGAAAGTTGAGAAAATGAGGTAAATAAGATCTAGATTTGGGAAATTGCACTCCATATTCATATTCGATTAATTACGATTAAATCTGAAATATTCAAATTCCAACACTTTATTTTTTGATTAAAAAAGTATTGGAATTTGAATAAAAGCATCACTATATTTGATTTTGTATTCATGAATATTCAATTTATATATTTAGATATAATTAAATAAATAATTAATAATATGTACTCCCTCCATCCCACTATATTTGTCCCACCTTCCTTTAATGGACGTCCCACTATATTTGTCCCAGTCCATAAAAGGAAAAGGTAACACTCCACTAACTATTATTTTAATATTATTCTCCTCACTTTTCATCCCAACTACCCTAAATACCTTCATTTTTCATTCATTAAATACTATAAAAGTCCACTATCTATTATTTTAATATTATTCCTTAAACAACTCAACAAAAAGAAGTGGGATAAATATACCGGGACGGAGGGAGTATTATTAATTAGAGAATATTTAATTAATATATATTTTCCTATATAACTTAATTTCTGAAGATTAATAAATAAAAATAATTTAAGAAAAAAACCAGAAGTTTCTTAAAAATAAAATGAATCTAAATTTTGAATCAAATCGAACACGAATCGGACTTAAAATTCAAAATTTAAATGAATATGAATATTCGAATCCTTTATCGAATAAAATAGTGTCGCATTCGCCTTGATTCGATTTGTTTACATCCCTACTTACAACTGAACTAAAAATTAAATATCCAATGTTAAAATCAATCACCATACACCAATTTTTACCTTGTAAGGTCCCGTGGACACGAAAAATTAATGACTGTCTGAACGCCAATAATATCAAGACCCTGAAAAACAAAATATAATAATGAGATGGCCCCACCATCATCTCAACAAGAACATATTCTACGAACTGATTTTAGTGTAGCTAAATTAATAATTAGATCTTATACTTACACGAGCAGCAACATCTGTTGCAATAAGAAAATCCACTTGCTGCTTTCTGAAAAGTTCCAAGGCCTACACATAAATCATGAAAACAAGCCTCAAAATACGGTATGGAACATATAACAAAAAAAAAACATGTCACGAGATACTTACATCTAGACGCTGAGCCTGGGTCAGGTCTCCATGAAGCTCGGCTGATTTAAGGCCAGCTAACCCAAATAAAATCTTCAATCTATGGGCTGCCTTTTTGGTACCACTGAAAAAGAACACAAAAACCTCTAAGGCGTGAACTAAGAAAAACGCAAAAATAATTCAAATGATGTTGTTGATAATGACATAATCTAAAAGTTAGTAATCATGGTCCAACTTTCATCTATTAATTCACTAGGAAAAATAGAACTCAGGTTAACATTAAAATAGAAAGTCGTCAAATGGGGCAAAGAAAATCAATTCTGCAAACCAAATCCATCTCTAAGTATATGCAAGACAATAATGAAAATGTGTAATGTTCAAAGCCTTCCTCACAAATTTTCTCTTACTGCACGGTTTTATAAAACCACCACTATTAACACCGGTAAACCTACTATCAACTTTCCTATACAATCAATTCTATCAGCTTACTCTTTAACGGTATGTTTGTTTCTAGCTTACAAAATACAAGCTTTTACTTTCAAAATTCTATTGCATGTTTATTTGGAGGATTATGCAAGCTAGAATTTAAAATCCATCAAAATCCTAACCTATAATACGGTACCTACTCTCTCATACTTTTTATTTGCCCAATATCACACATTTTTTTCCCAATACAATAATCCTACAATCACTTACATTTTCACTATCTTTTTATCAACCTGCCCTACTGCATCTCATCAAACAAACATAAAAAAAGTCAAAATCACCTTTTTACTATTCAAGAATTTATAAATCAGGATTTTCCCAAACCCACTGCTGAACAAAACAAACATACCCTAATATATTTAAATCATAACCTACACCATCCATTTATACAATCACATCCAAAAAAAATATAATAATACAATATCATCCACTCTACAACAAACTTCACAAAAAGTTAAATCCCACCCTACTCAAAAATCCCAAAACAAGCACACACTTTTCTATCATCAGGATTTAACAATACCCTAGATTGCAAAAACTGATTTTTATAAACAACTTAAATCCCAAAACAAACATCACGTTAGTTTTTATTTCTATAAGAAAATCAATTCCTTGTAGTAGAGTGGCACAGCATCAGCAATGCAATGCAAAAGTGAATAGAAACTCAAACGGAAACAATGTGAATCATGCTATTAGGCACATGGCAATGAATTCCATTCAGGAAGGAAAACCTGAAAATAATCACTTTAGATGTAAAGGTCTTGGTGCACAATGCTAGAAGAACTGCTTCCTGATTTCCTTCACGCATTCGACGTATGCGAACCACCCTGCATACAAGGTGATATAATTAAATTTGACATTTTATGTAGCTGGAATAAGAAATATCAATCATGGATCTTGGGCAAATACTACTATGCACCAGGTGCACCACACATCTCAAGTACATTTTAAAAGGTATTAGTTGTTTTAGTAAAAAGTATTATGTTCTAGTAAAAAGTATTAGTTGGTCAGGAGTAGTTGTTTTCACTGAACAGTATTACTTTTTTCATTTAACAGTATTAGTTGTGCACCAGTTGCACACACAAGTGTACTCTGGATCTCATCTTAACACAAAGGACCATGAATATTGATGTAGTGTAATAACAATGGAAAATACTAATGACTTACTCTTCAATCAAAGCTGCTGGCCGCTTTGTAGATGGATCAGCTGATAGGCGCAATGGTTTATTCAAGGAGAGCTTGACAAGCTCGTCGATTTTCTCAGTCATTGTAGCTGAAAATAACATGGTCTGTCTCCTTTTAGGACATAACTTCACCTGAAGAGCATTAACAATTATCTCAATAATTAGTTCAGGAATAAAATCACAGGTCCCGTATCAAAGGAATGACATTTAAAAATCACAGGTCCCGTATCAAAGGAATAAAATCCAAATTTAAAGTGAAATACTTGCTTGCTACAATCTCGTGCTTCTTTTTCTCGAGAAAAAAAAAAGCATTATGTAAGAACTTCACAAATGAAATTTAATTTTTTTCCTAGAAGAACCCGTTGAAATCCAGACTGTTTCATCTTTGCACAAATTATTATCATGAACATTCCAGGAATATGTTTCTTACATACTCAGAGTTTCAGAAAGGAGATGAATTAACATACTTTTCCCACTAAACAAAAAAGTTGTTTGAAAAATATACCAATTCACGAATCTCAGCACTAAATCCAAGCTCAAGAAGTCGATCAGCTTCATCAAGTATCAAAACTGCAAGCTCATCCAGATGGACTGACATAGAGTTGCGTAAGTGATCTATCATACGTCCTGGAGTTGCAACCACTATATCTGGTGATGTTCTAAAAACTGCTTCTTGCACCTAATATCATCTCGTCAGTTTAGGCAAATATGAGGAAGTAATGTAAAAACAAATAAAACATAGAGACTTCCTCAAAAGACCAAGTCTCATTTTTAGATGGTATTAGTTGTTCTTAGTGAACAGTATTAGTTGTTTTCACTGAACAGTATTAGTTTTTCTCATTGAACAGTATTAGTGATGCACCATTGCACGGTGCAACTGATGTGCAAGAGACTTGTTCTCCTCAAAAAGGCTCTATTGAACAGTGTTAGTTATTTTTACTGAACAGTATTAGTTGGTCAGTATAGTTTTTTCACTGAACAGTAATAGTTTTCATTGAACAATATTAGTTGTGCACCAGTTGAGGGGGTTGTAACTCTCAATAAATGTTAGTCTACGATTTCGGGAATTTAATTGCTATGTTTTCGGTATTTTTGTAAGGATATCTGATAAAATATTATTATATCTATATTTTGCTGATTATTTTCTTTCCTTGTTAAGGTAGATTAAGTAAGAAGTCTCTTGGCTGACTGTTGCAGAAAATCATCAATTATTAACTTTGAGGTTTCACTCGGTTGACTATATGTCAGATATTAACACACTCTCATTGAATCTCATGTCTCCCCCAAGGATGAAACAGTCATATGCGTTTATATTAAAGAGAGGACTTCTGGGTTAAAGAGACTGTATATAAATCATGATACGATATAAAGCTTCACCAATAAAAAAGACATGTTCAAAGACAAACCTTAGTTGAAAGACCACCAACAACCAAACAACATCTGATATCGGTGATAAATTGAGCGAGCTTCCCAATCATACTATGAATCCTGATTAAATAAGTCATATAATCAGGTAAAACACTACAATATAGCAAAATTTAGATGAAAAGAAACAAAAAAACAAAATTAAAAGATAACTAAATAATAAATATATCCATGATAGTTCAAAAATGCTCCCTGGCAGCATCAAGAAAGCCAAAGGCAGTGGAGGACAAGAACTAAGGAAGCAGTCAAGTGGGGCAAAATGGTCATTTTTATATGTAAGATCAAATTCATATAAGTTTTCAGACTAAAAATTTGATGTGGAAATTCATAGCTTCATACTTATGAATAACAATAAAAGGAAAGATGTCCTGGTCCGCAATAAAAGAAATTGATGGAAATACTAGCTTTTGAGGAGACGATGCAACTGTACTGAATGTTATCTCACTCATTGTATAAGTAAACAATTGGATGGGATTTGATTAACATAATAAAGACAATTAAACATGTCCAACAAGATCAAATATACACTATACCTAGCAGGGAAGACTAACTTTGTGTTTAAAAGTGAGAACTGGTCTGTGTAGATGCAGGATGAACAAGTTCTCCATGTTGATGATTTATGTTTAAAAACTATTAATAAGGTATTTCAACTTGGGAAAAAAAAGTTTTGGAACAAAATTACAGGTTGCTTTGGATAATAAGAGTTTCATCTGATAATTTTAAGCTGCGGTGCTCACAATAAGCTCTTTATTTCTACAACTACAATTTAAATTATATAATAGCTAATAAATGGATAAAGGCATACTGGTTGAATATATATAATTGATTTTAAGTATTTAGAAATAAATTCAGCTGTTATGAAGGAACTACAACCCAGAAAAATGCTACCTAGCACGGATTGAAACTTATAATTCCTATGGCCCCTATATGTAATTGCTCAGGTAACAGGCAATGAAAGTACTAAAGAATTCAAAGAACTAAACGATCAAAGAATATTTAGTGGAAAGATATAGAAATTAAATTCCCACTATCAAGCAAGAGTGATTCATAAATAGTGAATAAAAAGAGTGCATGATATTTCATGCAAAGCCAAGCCGTCTTGTGATCAGAATTTAACATTTAATGAATACTTCATCTAATATTTTATTGAAGATTCGTATATGAAGGAGAGATCTGAGTTCAATACATGCCAACAGCCAACATGAAAAAGAAACGAAAACAAAGATAAACATCAACACATAAGCATTAAATAGCTCTTAAGAAGAAGAACTTACTGAACAGCCAACTCCCTAGTTGGTGTAAGAATTAGAACCCTAATAGCTGGCCTATTCTTTGGCCGGTACAAAAGTCTCTCCAACATGGGCAAAGCAAAAGCAGCAGTCTATACATTACAACACATATATTAATCAGCCGTACATATAACAATATCGCCTCTGTTGTCAATGGATTCGAAACGAGTACACATATTTATGTCTATCAATCGTCGAAATTAAATACGATATTAAGCAAAAGGGGCAAGAAATTGGGCCGAGAAAGTATAACTTGATGCGCCATCTCAGTGAACTCTACCTTAAGCATAAATATGTACTTCATCGTTAAGGGCTCTTCATCTATTTAGAGGGTGATGAAATTGATAATTCAAAATGAAAAGCCCAAATTTAAGAGTAGGTCTCTTATGAACCAGGTACACGTGAATTCTCTTCTTCAAAGTATCACCTTTTAGCATACGAGGTATCACCTTTTAACACACGTAGCATCATCATTTAAAAAATGTTTTGAATTTTTGTGTTATTCCTCTCAAATCACTAAACATTGATACTTTGTATACTAAACAGTGATCACCATACAACTTCCTTGGACCACGTTCATAGAAGTTATTGTCCAAATTTAAACTGTAGTTATTGTGAAAATCAAATAACGAAATACCTTTCCGGAACCAGTAATAGCACTCCCGCATATATCACGTCCAGTTAAAGCCAATGGTATACAAGCAGCCTAGAAAAGGGTAAGAAAGCATGACACAAAAAAATACTTAACCGTATAAAACTAAGTGAACAAATCTTGAATAAAAGAGTGGAGAAGTGGCACTCAAAAACCTGAATGGGCGTGGGTTTACTATACCCCAAAGCTTCACAAGCCCGAAGCAACGGCCTCGAAAGATGTAGGTCGAGAAACGAGTTAGCATTGAAGGAAACACCCTCAATCGGTGAAAAGTATGGTTTTGAATCATTCCCACTGGTTGTTGGCACATCATCATCATCCTCCTCTTCCGGCCTATAATCCTCCTGCACCAAGAAATTAATCGTAAAATCAATGTGAAATCAATCAAGAGCAATAGACCGCCATCAACTTAATCATCTTTTTTTTAATAAAATAAATAGACCGCCATCAAGTAAAATTGTTTTGGATTTTACATTATTACTACAGTTATTTAAACAAGAAACGAAATTTTAAAGATAAATATAGAATTCAAATTAGAAACTATCGAAATAAAGTTGCATTGATCACAATGCGAAACATAAACTTCAACATATAGCAAATAAAAAAAACAGAAAAAAAAACACAAAATAAAGAGTAATTAAGTAAGAAAACATACAAAATATAAATAAAATTGCAGGCAATGTATTGAATTAGGTAAGGAACCGGTTCCTTGTACATCTGCATAAGTTCATAACCTAGAAAAATGGGCTCAAAACCCTTATTTTCCATTGGTGCAGAGGCTCTAACACGAATATCACTATTTTAGCATTAAGAAGAAGAAAAGCATTACCTGGTGGGGTTCTAAATCGGAATTCTCCTCGGCGTCTTTATCTTCGGCGGTGGCAATAGGGCGCCGCTCCAAAGCTTTACTGATTTTGTAATCAATTGAAGTTGTTCCCTGACGCGAGTGTTCATCTGCGAGTGATTCCGTGTAGTTCGAGAAGTCCCATGGCGACTGCGATTTTTTGTTTCTTCGTACTTTTTCTTTTTCTCCATCGTCGTCTCCTTCTTCTGCTTCTACTTCCACTTCTCCGTTTTCCTCTGCTTCGGACTCGCTATCAGACTCGTCGTATTCCCTTTCTTCGTCGCTAGGTGGTTCGAAAACGAAATTCGCCATTGGAGTTGGATATGCAGCTGTTCTGTGAAAAATGTGGAAAAGGGTTTAAGACTGGAGAAATTGTGAACGTGTAGCGGCAGGCAAGTTGAAGGGTTTTTGTTCTACATTTCGTTTTGTTTTGTTTTCTTATTATTATGAAAAAATTTCCATATTGTTTTGGATTTTCGTAGAGAAAGCAAATCTCAGTCCATGAGCCCATTTCATGCTAAACACGGCCCATTAGTGTTTAATTTACATTTTCTTTTCTGTTTTCTTGGGCGGTTTTAATTTGACCAGTCTTTTCATAATCGGGCCGACTATCAAACCGGACTGAGCACCGATTGGCAGTTCAACCAATTGGACCGGTCTTGGACCGGTTGGATTGGCGGTCCAACAGTTAAAATGATCCCTACAAAATTTTTAAAATATTTCTTATATTATATTAAAAAATAAAATAAATGTGCACTTATAAAAGTTAAAATTATAAATTTATAAGTTTCATATTGAGATAAACACAATATAATCAAGAAAACCCAACACCACACAACACAATTTAAAATACTAAAATTTAAAATAAAGATGATAGAAATAAGAATTTAAATTTTAAATTAATTAACAAAAATAAAAAATAAAAAACCGGTTTAACGATTTTGACATATTTTTTCGGTTCTGGGCGGTTTTTTCCGGTTCAAACGTAAAAACAGTTTTTTTGAGGATAACAGGACCGATTCCATTGCCGATTCCCGGTTCAACCAATTTTTGAAAACACTGAATTTGACAACTTAAATTTCAAATTTGAATATGATTTTTTTCTTTTTGAATCAATAGGTAATCATATATAAATACAAACTTATAGTAAAGTAAATTGAACACCAGGTGTACTTATAATTCATGTTTATTTTTTAAAAGAGCAACTTGTTTCACGGAAACGTGCAAGTATTTCAGTGAAATGATTGCACTTTTCAATTAAATAACTTGCACTTTTAAAAACACACTTGAGTTGCATGGTGCACCTGGTTTATACAAGACTGATTAGTATCTCTTATCTACTAAAGGTGAATCATCCCCAATTCATGTGGTGATTTTATTTTAAATCTCTGAATTTTTGTGAAAAATTATTTATGATATTATTGTTAGTTTTTAATTTTTAAATTTTAGTCATTCATTATTTAATTTTGATCATATTGACACACCTAGAAAAATTTATTGTGCGGCAATTGAATAAATATTCACACACTTATTCTTTAATGTCGTAATAATGAACGTATTAACACACCTATAAAATTTAATGTGTCTATAAAATATTTATTGTCATATTTTTTTTGTAGTGTAATAAAAGGAGTGTGGCAATAGACCTTTTTTGTTGTAGTCACAGTGGCGGAGCCAGGATTTTCATCTAGGAGGGTCTAATTAAGGGGGGGTGTATTGGTTGTGGAGTCTGTAGGATTTTTTTAGACTTTCAAAGTCTGGGGTATTCAACCCGGATTTTCAAAAGTCTTTAAAAATCCTGAGGTATTCAATACGGATTTTAAAAAGTCTTAAAAATTCTTTAGGTATTCAACAGTCTATGGATTTTAATACTCTATAGATTTTCTTTGATTCTCTTCCAAAAATATAAATAGATTTCACTCTCCAAAATCTCTTCTAACAACCAGAGATTTCTACGTATTCTCTCAGATAACTCTGAAAACGAAAGGTCAGAAGAAAAAAAAAATTTGTTGTTCTCCTGCCATCATCGCCGCCCACTGTCTTCGTCGTCATTCTCCTGCCACTGGACGACGCAACGCTCATCCCTGTGCCTTGCACCGCTGCACGATGCAGGGTGCCTCACACCGCTCGCTGAAGCAGCACCGCTGCCCGCCATTCATCGCTCGCCGCCCGACGTCGTCCTCCCTCCTGCCTCGCAGCCCGCCGCAGGTATGCAATTTTTTATTTTTTTTCAATTTTCATTGGCAGAGTACTAATTCTGGTTTTTGTTTCTTGAACCCTCTGTTTCTTGGAGTTTTTAGTTTTACCAAATGGGATTCTTGATTCGGTTGCATGTCAATTGTTGTAAATTGTAATTCAGCATCATGAATAGACTGGGTTGGGTCAAATTGATTGTGCAAGGCATTAGTGAAATGAATGAATAGTATACAGGGAACTTATTTAGAATTTTAAGTTTGCTTTAAGATTTTTGTGTGTCACTAATAAAAATCGCAACAGAAAAGAGAATTTGTGGCAAGATTTGTGCGGTTATAGAAGATTTGTGTTATGATTCACGTGATATGGATGATGGTGTTGTAGTTAAAAGTTTTGGGATGTCTTATATATATATACTAGTTCGTATTACGCGGGGTTGAAATAATTTTGATGTTATAAAAGAAATTCTAATATTTTCATTTATTTATTATGAAGGATTTCGCAATTCGAAAAGACAAATTAGTTTTTCTTTATTGTGAGTGACAAATATATTTATTATTCAAAAAATTTGAAAAAATCTAGTTGAAGAATTTTAAAGGTTATTGCTAATCATATCTACGTAAGATTTGATACATTGTTTTTTAGACAAATATTTATTATACAAAATCTTTGAAAATAAAGTCTAATTGTTTGTATATTTTATAAAATATCTAGACAATCTAATTTGTTGAATAATTTTAAAGATTTATAACTAATCATATCACGCAAAATTTGATTTATAAATTTATTTTTGAAAATTTAATTGTTATACTAATTAATTTGTATACAGACATTAAAATTACATTCTCATGCAAAAATGATTGATAAGTTGATATGACATATTTAACTTTACGTAAATAAATATTACTCCCTCCGTCCCAGGATAACTGCAACATTTGAATTTTACACTTATTTTTTTGAGCGAGTTTTATATTAGTAATTGAAATAATAAAATGACTTTTAAGGAGTGGTATGATAGATCTATCACATCTCTCATTAAAATTCAATTTATCATTTCAATTACTTATACAAAACTCGCTCGCAAAATACGTGTAAAAGTCAACTGTTCCAGTCATCCTGAGACGGAGGGAGTATATCTTTGCAAAGAATGAAATTGCATTTGAAAAAAAAAAAAAAAAGTACCATCCCTACCTGGTAATTGCAGAAATATGCACACATGAGATGTAATCATATCCTATGGAATAAATAAGAGATCACTCCCTTTCTAATGCACTAACTCCACAACATTTTTTGTACCCTAAATAACAATTATTGAAGTTAAAGAACAACAAAAAATAATACTCAAAATGTCAAATACACACTCTAATCTAATTGATTATATAAATTTAATCATCAGTTAAATTGAAAGTATTTTCAATTGATATTTTATGATAGAGAGACGCGGCGGAGAAGAGAATGCAGCAGTAGAGGCAAACAAAAAAATATATGAGATTTCAATCTACAAAACAAAAATAAAATAAATAAAGAACAAATCACCAATAATAGTAAGAAAATTACTATATTTAATCTTCACATGAAATTCAACTTGCAACATTTTAAAAATAAAATAAACAGAAGAAGAATAACCAATAACCCAAATGCAAAATTGTAAAAAAAATAATGCAAATAACAAATATTTCTATTGCAAAAGAGGTCAACCTTCAAACCTATAAAAAAAAATTAACAAAAGATAAATAAATCGTGAGAGTAATATTACCATATTTAATTTTCACAAACAACCTGCAAAACTATTTTTAAAAAAACCAATAATATGTTAGAGTATTTCCATTATCATATCATTATTCTTCAATTCAACCTGCAAAACTGTAAAATAAAAATAAAATTTGTTGGTCCCGGTGGGAAAACCCATTTTGCGCGTGCGGAAGCAAAACATTTCGATGCGATGCATATAAAAATAGGGGTGAAGGAATGGTGATTACAGATTTTTGCGTTTTAAGCTCATGAGTTGTGTTTTGCTTATAATCGAATGCATATGACAATATAAGAACATAAAGCAATAAAGAACACAACAAAGTATAGTGGTTCGGAGACTCAAGCTCCTACATCCACTCTCCCTGTTCCTAGGGAAATTCCTTCCAACTGGACTTATCACCCTCACTTGGGATTGCCTACCCTCCCTTTCGGGATTGCTAGATGTTTACCGAGTTCACACTCACCTACAAACTTAACCGACTGATTTGGGTAAGGTTTGTTTGGTTTCCAACTAGGTTGAGATTTTCCCTTACATTTGTTTAGCATCAATGCTAAGGTTGGGAAAATCTCTCTAAGTGGAGAGAGTCACATTCAAATCCATACTATTCTTGTAAGTACAGCAGCTTCTTCAGGCTGGTTGTCTTCCTCTCATTGGTCCACGTCAGCTGATTCTAACGGCTATATTCCTCAGATTCCTCGTCTTGGAATCATTCAGGATTCTCTGAGTCTCAGTGTCTTCAGAGACATACTGAGTCTTCAGTTCTTCATCTGAGCCTCAGGTTTATCTGAGCCTCAGGATACTTGATTCAAAGAGACTTCTTCAAACCCGACCTTATTCGTCAGATCAGCATACCGACACTTTCAGCCGACCGAGTTGATTCTACGAATTCGGATCATCGACCTTCAGTCGCTTTGACCAAAGCTATCGATTTCTTCTTTGCGATCATCATTTCGACCGATCGGATCAACACATCTTCAGATCAACATCTCCGGATAGCATCAGGTCAGTACATTAGGTTTAGCATATCAGTTTAGCACATCTGATCTCAATCACGTTTGATCTTGATCATCTGCTCATCTTCATATCTGATCTCGATCAGTCTCATCTGCTCCTCTTCTGATCTGCAACCTTCTCTTCGATCTTACGGTCGGTTTCTTTACGATCGGCTTATGCCGCTCTTGATCACCATATCAACTCATTTGTTCTTCCGATCATCGATCAGTGCATTAGTCATCGATCATTTGACCTTCGATTCTTCCGATCACCGGCTTAATTTTTTCTTCTCTTCGATTTTGCCGCATTTCATGATTAACTCGGAACTCATCTTACTCATCGATCTCGTCGGTCCGTCTGCGACCTCGTCGATCTCGATCATCTTCGTTTGATTTCGTGAGTTCCCCCTCAATCTGTTCTCTCGTTCCCCCTCAACTTGTTATCTGTAGATTAGCTTCAAAAACACAAGTTGATAATGTTTTGGCATAATTCATCAAAACTAAAATATCCCAACAATTTCCCCCTTTTTGATAATGACGCCAAAACATTATAAATATATGCATTTTTAAAGAAACGGGTTTTCTTTTAAAAAGATCAGTTCAGGTGTTTACTTTGAAATCAGTGAACGTTTGAACACCTGCTCTGATACCAATTGATAGGCCAGGTGAAAAACCCATGAAATGCGGAATAATCATGAAATGCATATAAAAACAGGGGTGAAGAATGGTGATTACAGATTTTGCGTTTTAAGCTCATGAGTTGTGTTTTGCTTATAATCGAATGCATATGACAATATAAGAACATAAAGCAATAAAGAACACAACAAAGTATAGTGGTTCGGAGACTCAAGCTCCTACATCCACTCTCCATGTTCCTAGGGAAATTCCTTCCAACTGGACTTATCACTCTCTCGGGCTCGCCTCTTAGATGTTTACCGAGTTCACACTCCAACGGGACTTATCACCCTCACTTGGGATTGCCTACCCTCCCTTTCGGGATTGCTAGATGTTTACCGAGTTCACACTCACCTACAAACTTAACCGACTGATCTGGGTAAGGTTTGTTTGGTTTCCAACTAGGTTGAGATTTTCCCTTACATTTGTTTAGCCTCAATGCTAAGGTTGGGAAAATCTCTCTAAGCTTAGGATACATCGTGGGTTGCTTAGATTGAGTTCTAGAACACTCTTGAATATATTTGTATATCTACAGACTTGTGTTCTAGGGTGGGAATGCTTTGGGTATAACTCTCTTTGGCTCTGTAGCATCTCGTGCTATAATCTCCACGCATCCACACTTTGGAATGATGAAAGACCTTGTATTTATAGTGTGGATTTGAATGTTACCGTTGGAGAGAGTCACATTCAAATCCATACTATTCTTGTAAGTACAACAGCTTCTTCAGGCTGGTTGTCTTCCTCTCATTGGTCCACGTCAGCTGATTCTAACGGCTATATTCCTCAGATTCCTCGTCTTGGAATCATTCAGGATTCTCTGAGTCTCAGTGTCTTCAGAGACATACTGAGTCTTCAGTTCTTCATCTGAGTCTCAGGTTTATCTGAGCCTCAGGATACTCGATTAAGCAGACTTCTCTTCAGCGGACCTTGTCTGATCAGGCATACTGACACTCAGGTTGACTGAGTTCGGTTCTCTGAATTCAGACATCCTGACCTTCAGGTCACTTTGACTCAGGCTATCTGATTTCTTCTTTGCATGATCTGATCAGCTCGACTGATCAGATCAACACATCTTCAGATCAACATCTTCGGATAGCATCAGGTCAGTACATTAGGTTTAGCATATCAGTTTAGCACATCTGATCTTAATCACGTCTGATCTTGATCATCTGCTCGTCTTCATATCCGAGCTCGACACGATCTCGATCGATCCACATCCGCTCCTCTTCCGATCGCAACCTTCTCTTCGATCTTCGTCGGTTTTCTTTTACGATCGGCTTATTCCGCTCTTTCCGATCACCATATCACTCGATCGTTCTTCCGATCATCCGATCAGTCCGTTTCGGTCATCATCGATCATTTGACCTTCGATTCTTCCGATCAATCGGCTTAGCTTTTTCTTCTCTTCCGATTTTGCCGACTCATCGAGTTAACTCCGAACTCATCTTACTCATCGATCTCGATCGGTCTAAATCTAGAAGATCATCGTCGATCTCGATCATCTTTCGCTCGATTTCGTGAGTTCCCCTCAATTTGTTCTCTCGTTCCCCCTCAACTTGTTATCTGTAGATTAGCTTCAAAAACACAAGTTGATAATGTTTTGGCATAATTCATCAAAACTAAAATATCCCAACAAAATTGAAATACATTATAAAATCCTAAAGAACCGTGAATTAAAGAAAATACAGAAATACATTATAAAATCCTAACCTGCATAGCTGTAAATAAAAAAATATATACATAAATACATTATAAAATCCTAAGTAAAAGTACAACCTTAACCAATAATTCAATTCATAACTCAAATTACTTACCTCAATACTCTCTGGAATATAAAATAATAAAATCAGATTAGATAGAACATATTAAAAGAAACTCTTCCACAACTAATTCAACACTCAAATTACTTATCTCAATACTCCGTGCAATATAAAAAAACTCTCTGCAATATACAAAATAATTTCACAATTGCAATAAACATTCGTAACCAATTAATAACTCAAATTACTTACCTCAATACTTCATGCAATATAAAATAATAAAATTAAATTAAATACACAACACAAAATCAGATTTAAAAATTCATAAGATAAAAAACGAATTCATAACTCAAATTACTTACCTCAATATTTCCTGCAATATATACAAAGCGTGAATATTAATCACTATGAACAAATTAGAAGAAATTTATTCACAATTAATTCAACACTCAAATTACTTATCTCAATACTCCATGCAATATAAAAAAACACCATGCAATATAAAAATTATTTGCGTTTGTTTTTTGTCTTTGGAATTGCACATAATTGTTGGGATAATATACACATATTAATTTGTTGATTAATCTGATGGTCCCGATGGGAAAACCCATTTTGCGCGTACGGAAGCAAAACATGAAGTTCAGTGCATATAAAACAGGGGTGAGGGCAGAGTGATTCCAATTTTTTTTTTCTTTTTAAGCTCATGTGTTGTGTTTTGCTTATAATCGAATGCATATGACAGTATAAGAACATAAAGCAGTAAACAACACAACAATGTATAGTGGTTCGGAGACTCAAGCTCCTACATCCACTCTCCCTGTTCCTAGGGAAATTCCTTCAAACACTTCTTGAGCTTTCTGACTACTCCACGTAGTTTACTTACTCAACTCGGCCCTGAGCTTTCTGACTACTCCACGTAGTTTACTTACTCAACCCGACCTTGAGCTTTCTGACTACCTCTGTAGTTTACTAACTCAAACTGGACTTATCACCCTCTCGGGCTCGCCTCTTAGATGTTTAACGAGTTCACACTCCTTCGGGACTTATCACCCTCACTCGGGATTGCCTAACAACTACCTCACTTCACCACTAGTTATCTCTTACGAGAATGGGGTTTGGGTTTGGTGTTGTCTCCAACTATGGTGAGATTTTCCCTTACAATGGTTTAGCCTCAATGCTAAGGTTGGGAAAATCTCTCTAAGCTTAGTATACATCGTGGGTTGCTTAGATTGGGTTCTTGAACACTCTTTGAATATATTTGTATATCTATAGACTTGTGTTCTAGGGTGGGAATGCTTTGGGTATAACTCTCTTTGGCTCTGTAGCATCTCGTGCTATAATCTCCACGCATCCACACCTTAATTTGATGGAAGATCTTGTATTTATAGTGTGGATTTGAATGTTACCGTTGGAGAGAATCACATTCAAATCCATACTATTCTTGTAAGTACAACTTGACCTTCTTCATTTGGTTGTCTTCCTCTCATTGGTCCACGTCGGTGATTCTAACGGCTATATTCCTCGATTCTCGCCTTGGAATCATTCAGATTCTCTCGAGTCTCGGTGTCTTGAGAGACATCCGAGTCTTGATTCTCATCCGAGCCATCGGTTCTATCCCGAGTCTTGAGTTTATCCGAGCCTCGGGATACTTGATTCAAGCCGGACTTCTCTTGGCCGGACCTTATCGATCGGGCATCTCGACACTCAGCCGATCGAGTTCGATTCTCTAAATTGAGACATCGACCTTCAGTCACTTTGACTCGAGCTATCGATTTCTTCTTTGCTCGATCGATCATTTCGACCGATCAGATCAACACATCTTCGATCAACATCTCGGGGATAGCATCAGTCGATTACATTAGGTTTAGCATATCGGTTTAGCACGCCGATCTCAATCACGTTTGATCTTGATCATCGCTCATCTTCATATCGATCTCGATCACGTCGATCTCGTCGGTCTCATCTGCTCCTCTTTCGATCCGCAACCTTCTCTTCCGATCTTACGGTCAATTTCTTTTCGATCGAACTTATGCGCTCTTCCGATCATCATATCACTCGATTGTTCTTCCGATCATCGATCAGTCGTTTCGGTCATCGATCATTTGACCTTCTGATTCTTCTGATCAGCTGGCTTAGCTTTTCTTCTCTTCTGATTTTGCACAACTCATCAGTTAACTCAGAACTCATCTAACTCATCTGATCTCGATTAGTCTCGTCTGCAGTCTCGTCTGATCTCGATCATCTTCATCTGATTTCGTGAGTTCCCCCTCAACTTGTTCTCCTGTTCCCCCTCAACTTGTTATCTGTAAATTAGCTTCAATAACACAAGTTGATAATGTTTTGGCATAATTCATCAAAACTAAAATATCCCAACAATTTCCCCCTTTTTGATAATGACGCCAAAACATTAGAATATATGCATTTTTAAAGAAACGGGTTTTCTTTTAAAAGATCAGTTCAGGTGGTTATTTTGAAATCAGTGAACGTTTGAACACCTGCTCTGATACCAATTGATGGTCCCGATGGGAAAACCCATTTTGCGCGTACGGAAGCAAAACATGAAGTTCAGTGCATATAAAACAGGGGTGAGGGCAGAGTGATTCCAATTTTTTTTTCTTTTTAAGCTCATGTGTTGTGTTTTGCTTATAATCGAATGCATATGACAGTATAAGAACATAAAGCAGTAAACAACACAACAATGTATAGTGGTTCGGAGACTCAAGCTCCTACATCCACTCTCCCTGTTCCTAGGGAAATTCCTTCAAACACTTCTTGAGCTTTCTGACTACTCCACGTAGTTTACTTACTCAACTCGGCCCTGAGCTTTCTGACTACTCCACGTAGTTTACTTACTCAACCCGACCTTGAGCTTTCGACTACCTTCTGTAGTTTACTAACTCAAACTGGACTTATCACCCTCTCGGGCTCGCCTCTTAGATGTTTAACGAGTTCACACTCCTTCGGGACTTATCACCCTCACTCGGGATTGCCTAACAACTACCTCACTTCACCACTAGTTATCTCTTACGAGAATGGGGTTTGGGTTTGGTGTTGTCTCCAACTATGGTGAGATTTTCCCTTACAATGGTTTAGCCTCAATGCTAAGGTTGGGAAAATCTCTCTAAGCTTAGTATACATCGTGGGTTGCTTAGATTGGGTTCTTGAACACTCTTTGAATATATTTGTATATCTATAGACTTGTGTTCTAGGGTGGGAATGCTTTGGGTATAACTCTCTTTGGCTCTGTAGCATCTCGTGCTATAATCTCCACGCATCCACACCTTAATTTGATGGAAGATCTTGTATTTATAGTGTGGATTTGAATGTTACCGTTGGAGAGAATCACATTCAAATCCATACTATTCTTGTAAGTACAACAGCTTCTTCAGGCTGGTTGTCTTCCTCTCATTGGTCCACGTCAGCTGATTCTAACGGCTATATTCCTCAGATTCCTCGCCTTGGAATCATTCAGATTCTCACGAGTCTCGGTGTCTTGAGACATCTTTGAGTCTTGATTCTCATCTGAGCCTTCAGTTCTATCTGAGTCTTCAGGTTTATCTGAGCCTCAGGATACTTGATTTAGCGAACTTCTCTTCGGCGGACCTTATCGTCGGGCATCGACACTCGGTGGTGAGTTCGATTCTCTAAATTGAGACATCGACCTACGGTCACTTTGACTCGAGCTATCGATTTCTTCTTTGCGATCGATCATTTCGTGATCGATCATCACATCTTCGGATCAACATCTCGAGGATAGCATCGGTCGATTACATTAGGTTTAGCATATCGGTTTAGCGCCGATCTCAATCACGTTTGATCTTGATCATTTGCTCATCTTCATATCGATCTCGATCGATCCGTCGATCTCGTCGGTCTCATCTGCTCCTCTTACGATCGCAACCTTCTCTTACGATCTTACGGTCAATTTCTTCGACGATCGGCTTATGCGCTCTTCGATCATCATATCATTTCGTTCTTCCGATCATCGATCATTTGACCTTCCGATTCTTCCGATCACCGGGCTTAACTTTTTTCTCTTCCGATTTTTGCCTGACTCATCGGTTAACTTTCGAGAACTCATCTAACTCATCTGATCTCGATTAGTCTCGTCTGCCGTCTCGTCTGATCTCGATCATCTTCATCTGATTTCGTGAGTTCCCCCTCAACTTGTTCTCTTGTTCCCCCTCAACTTGTTATCTGTAAATTAGCTTCAATAACACAAGTTGATAATGTTTTGGCATAATTCATCAAAACTAAAATATCCCAACATAATCATATATATATATATATAAAGATATATATGGGCAAACATATATATTTTAGCGTGAATGTATTAAAAAAATATTTTAAATAACTTTTAATGAGAGTGCACAATTTTGAAACAAAACAATCTTGTTAAATTGAACTTTCCGTAGATTAACGTGGTTTCGTCACGTAAGCTAAAATATGTTTACCAATATATAAAACACCATGCAAATAAAAATTATTTGCGCTTGTTTTTTGTCTTTGGAACTGCACATAATTTAGGGACAATATTCATACTAATTATTGATTAATCATATATATATATATAAAGATATATATGGGCAAACATATATATTTTAGCGTGAATATATTAAAATTTTATTTTAAATAACTTTTAATGAGAGTGCATGATTTTGAAACGAAATAATTTGGTTAAATTGGGCTTTTCGTAGATTAACATGGTTTCGCCACATAAACTAAAATAGGTTTATCAATATATAGTATTAAGATATATATATATATATATAGTCATAGTTGTATGTTTTTTTTTTGGAACTAATGTATTTTTGGTATTTTTTTTTCTAAACAATTTGGATAACTTTTTTTATATACAAGTGTGTTCCATATACATTTGCATCAATAGTTCCTGTTGGAAAATTAACTGCCCGAATCTATTCGAGATGAATATTTAAATACAAATTTAATTCTAACAATTATTACTAGCATGAATTAATCCTATATTAATTCAAATAATAATTCAACAACAAATCATGCATACAAATTCGTCACATAAATCATACGCATGCGCAATTGCTAGGAGTTTACGTGAATTAACATCTCGGAGTGACAAACGTTGAGAAGATGGATATCCCGGTCACACGAACAAACCCAAAGAGCCTTCTCAAGTATTCTCTCGTCCTTGTTCAACAATCCGGTGGAAGGATGCTCGCGAACAATTAACAAAAGGAAAAATAAAATTATGTCGCATCACCTTTGTGGATTTCTAATTTTTTCCAACACATGAAATTTCATGGGGATGAAAAATTCATCCCCTATTTATACTAAGGGGTGGTGGCCAATTTTTCTATGAAGAATAAAGATGGAAAAATCTTTTTCTTGATCTCCAAGAAATCTTGAATATATCTCATATATTCTTTTCTCCATATTTAAAATATTCCACAAAAATCTCACCTCCTTAATTTATGGAATTTTCTAAATTAAGGGCCAAGAATTCCAAGATTGAGATCTTCTTGAATTTATGAGATATTCTTGTATTCCAAGAATACATATTCATAATATCTTTTCAAGAAAATCAAGAAAATCTTTCCTTCCTTATTTTCTTCATTATTTTCGAAAATTGCACAATAAATAGCCAAGTGGGAGATTTCTTGAATTTAATGAGATAAACTTGTATTCCAAGAATACTTATCCTCATTCCATAACAAATTCAAAGAAAATCTTTCTCCCTCTTTTATTTATTTATTTTCGGAAAAAAATTAGAAAAAATAGGCAACAATATTTTATTTTATTTTAAACACATTTTTCAGATATTGGACTTTATCTTTGGGCTACTTGAGGGGCCTTTAGGAGAATTAAGATTGGACCTTCTAATGGACCTTGAATTTTCAATATTGAGCAACAATATTATTCAAACCCATAAATATTAATTAATCTCACTACATAATTAATATTGCACTATTCATCTTAACCTATATTACAGTTAATATGTCTCCCGGTTATTATTTCCCGTGTTTAAGATTATCCAGTCCATTAATTAATTTAAGCCACTAAAATAGCTTCACATTAATCAATATCATTTTCCTTGGTTCAGGAACGGCTCAACATTATTATTCATAGCGGAAACTAATTCCACTTGCAAGATTTAGTATGATAAAACTTCTGAGCCTCCCAAGGGGACAAATCAAACAAGACGCACTTGCACACCGATTCTGCGTATTAAATCTTAGCAATCGTCATGTAACTAATAATATTGCCCAAGATATAAGGTATTGAATCGCATTTGTTGGTCCCGTTTTGAAAACCCGTGTATGCGTTAAATACCAATTGTAATGCATATAAAACAGGGGTGAGGGCAGGGTGATTCCAATTCTTTTTGCTTTTAAGAACGATGTGTGTTTTGCTTATAATCGAATGCATATGGCAAGTAAGAACATAAAGCAGTAAAGAACACACGATTTTTATAGTGGTTCGGACAACTCGTCCTACATCCACTCTTCCCTTCATGGGGCACCAACTTAACCGACTGGACTTAGATTATCGTGTTAGTCCAACACCCAACAGATGTTTACCGAGTTCACACTCAAACGGGACTTATCTCCCTCACGGGATCGCCTACCCTCCCTTTCGGGATTGCTAGATGTTTACCGAGTTCTCACTCAAACAGGACTTATCTCCCTCACGGGATCGCCTACCCTCCCTTTCGGGATTGCTTAGATGTTTACCGAGTTCTCACTCACCTACAAACTTAACCTATCAAACTGATTTGGGTAAGGTTTGTTTGGTTTCCAACTAGGTTGAGATTTTCCCTTACATTTGTTTAGCCTCAATGCTAAGGATGAGAAAATCTCTCTAAGCTTAGGATATTACATTTGTGCTTAGATCTAGGGTAGAACACTCTTGAATATATGCGTGTATTTCTTGCTCAATGTTCTATGGTGGGAATGCTTGAGTATATGGCTCTTGGCTCTGTAGCATCTTTTTCCACACTCTCCACACTGAATAATGAAGGAATAACTTGTATTTATAGTGTGGATTTGAATGTTACCGTTGGATGGAGTTTCATTCAAATCCATACTATTTTGTAGCTTTCTACTTGACTTTTTTTCATTTGGTTGTCTTCCTCTCATTGGTCCGCGTCAATTTGAATCTAATGGCTATATTCTTCGGGATCTTACGAGTCTTGAGATTCTTCATTCGTTGGACTTCTCTTGGCGGACCTTATCGTCGGGTATCTTGACACTCGGGCTAAGCGAGTTTAGCTCTTCGACTCGGACAATCGACCCTCGGTCACTAACTTTCAGCTATCGATCATCGATGGCGTTCGATTCTCGATGAACATGACTTGGATGACTTCTCTTACGATTTCTTCTCTTTGATCGATCGGCTCTTTTGATCGGATCATTACATTTTATCAGTCGACATCTCAGTTTATCTGCATTAGATTAGTACATCAGGTTAGCATATCAGGTTAGTTGCATCAGGTTAGCTTATCTGATCTCGATCACGTCTGATCTCGATCAGTCTCATCTGCTCCTCTTCTGATCTGCAACCTCCTCTTCTGATCTGCACCCTTCTCTTCTGATCTGGTCTTCTGATCAGCTTATCTTTTCTGGTCATCTGATTAGGTCATCTGGTCATCTGATCTTCTGATCAGCTAGCTTAGCTTTTCTTTTCTTCTGATTTTGCTCAGCTCATCAGTTATCTCCGGAACTCATCTGATCTCGATCAGTCTTGTCTGCAGCCTCGTCTGATCTCGATCATCTTCGTCTGATTTCGTGAGTTCCCCCTCAACTTGTTCTCTCGTTCCCCCTCAACTTGTTATCTGTACATTAGCTTCAATAACACAAGTTGATAATGTTTTGGCATAATTCATCAAAACTAAAATATCCCAACAACATTGATTCTCTACCCATCATAAGTCAAAGCAATAGTTATTAATTCCACACGATCCTATTTAAGGGACGGGGATTAAGAAATAACTAACTACTGAGGTCTAATTCTTCTATATTCAGTACTGAAGAATTTATCCTCTTGTAGGTCCTTTTCAGCGCATCATAATGCACTAGTGCAATCTCTTGGTCAAGACAAGCCAATCTGAGCCTTACACTTCAACCTTTCACGATGGATTGTTCATTTTTATCTAGGTTGTGAATTCTGTACTTTTAGTTACAAGGGACTGTTAATTTAGTCTTCTGTGATCTGTTATCACTAAATTAACTACAATGTAACACGTACTAATTATTTGAACAGTTATGCAGTAAATATATGTAACATTCAATGATGTTTAAAGCAACAGTGATAAATAATTTATTTCAGCAAATAAGACAAAAATTCAGTCTGGACAAAGTAAAAAGCATACTTTCCAGTATAACCCCAACAATCTCCCACTTATACTCAAAGTCTGCTTTTAAGTATACTACAACATGTCTCGTGTAGAATCTACGTGACATCTATGTCACTACACGAACCTAATAATATCTCTCCCACTTATACTCAAAGCAGATTGACAACGATCTTGACACCCATTCCTTCTACATGTCTCTCAAATGTATTCTGAGGCAGACCCTTTGTGAATGGATCTGCTAGGTTGTCCTCTGACGCGATCTTTGCCACCTCTATATCTCCTCTCTTAAAGATTTCTCGTATAAGATGATATTTCCTTTCAATGTGTTTGCTGGCCTTGTGGGCTCTTGGTTCCCTTGAATTTGCAACTGCTCCGGCATTATCACTATAGACCGTGATTGTGCTGGGCAAATTTGGAACTACGTCCAAGTCCACTAGGAAGTTCTTGAGCCAAACCGCTTCCTTCGCTGCTTCACAAGCAGCTACATACTCGGCTTCCATGGTAGAATCTGCGATGCATTTCTGCTTAACGCTTCTCCATGTAATGGCTCCTCCCCCATGCAAAACACACTAACCGAGGTAGATTTTCTGGAATCTAAGTCTGATTGGAAATCCGAGTCCGTGTAACCGATGGGAATCAGACTGTCTGACTGATAAACCAACATTCTATCGCGAGTTCTCTTCAGATACTTCAGAATAATTTTAACTGTAGTCCAATGTTCTTTCCCCGGATTACTCTGATATCTTGCCACCATTCCAACAGCGAAGCAGATATCTGGTCTCGTGCAGAGCATTACATACATGAGGCTTCCGACAACCGAAGCATAAGGAACGCCCTTCATGTCATCTATCTCCTTTTACGTCTTCGGGCACATTTCTTTGGATAGATGTATTCCATGTCTGAAAGGTACAAAACTTTTTTTGGAATCTTGCATGCTGAACCGCTTCAAGACAGTGTCTATGTATGAAGCTTGCGATAAGTCTATCATCCTTTTTTTACGATCTCGAGTGACTTTGATCCCAAGGATGTGACCGGTTTCCCCTAAGTCCTTCATATCAAACTGTTTTGACAGCCATACCCTTACACCCGACAATACCTTTACATCATCTCCGATGAGTAGAATATCATCTACGTATAGTACTAAGAATACCAATGCAGTTCCGACACGCTTCTTATACACATAACTTTCGAACTCGTTTTGATTGAACCCGTAAGACATTATAACCTGATCAAAACATTGGTTCCAAGCACTTGAAGCTTGCTTTAGTCCATAAATGGACTTCTTGAGCTTGCAAACTAGATGTTCTTGGCCTTTTTCAATGAAGCCTTCGGGTTGTTACATATAGATTTCTTCTTCAAGACTTCCGTTGAGGAAAGCTGTCTTGACATCCATTTGCCAGATCTCTAAATCGAGATGCGCAGCTATCGACAAGAGAATACAGATGGACTTGAGCATAGCTACAGGCGAAAAAGTTTCCTCATAGTCGATCCCTTCTTTCTAAGTGTAACCTTTTGACACAAGTCTAGCCTTGAAGGTTTTTACCTTCTCGTCCGGTCCTCTTTTTCTCTTGTATACCCACTTGCATCCAATGGGCTTGACCCCATTAAGTGGTTCGACTAGCTCCCACACCTTATTATGATCCATAGAACCCATCTCGACTTCCATTGTTGTTTGCCAAGAATCCGCATCCTTGTCTTGGATTGCCTCATTGTAAGTCTATGGGTCCGATTCATCTTCACCGGGGACCAAGTCCGACGACTCTCCTATCCCCATGAATCTCTCGGGTTGTCTAACAACCCTCCCACTACGACGAGGTTCCTGTTGTGTAAGTGTGTCGTTTGGTATGTCAACTTGTACTGTTGGCATTGAGGTAAGCCCTCTTAGCTCATCTAAGGTAATCTCACTTCTGGGTTTTTTATTGTTCATATAGTCTTCTTCCAAGAATCTAAAGTGCGTACTGATTACCACCGTTTGATCTTCGGGACCATAGAACATGCACCCTTTCGTTCCCTCAG
Organism: Stenogyne calaminthoides; assembly: GCA_037126765.1. Lineage (NCBI taxonomy): Eukaryota > Viridiplantae > Streptophyta > Magnoliopsida > Lamiales > Lamiaceae > Stenogyne > Stenogyne calaminthoides. The sequence continues at coordinate 22,110,211 of JBBCBC010000017.1, forward strand.
GGTACCCTATAAACAACCTTAATTCTGATTGTGGATCCAACTTACCGGCTTCCTTGTCCAACACGTATGCCGGATACCCCCAAATTTTCATGTGTCTTAAACTGGGCTTGCGCCTGATCCACAGCTCTTTAGGAGTTTCGGGAACCGATTTGGATGGCACCAAATTTAGAATGTAAGCCGCTGTTTCCAAGGCGTGACCCCAAAACGATTTGGGTAGATCCACATAACTCATCATCGATCTGACCATTTCTAAAATAGTTATGTTTCTTCGTTCTGTAGCCCCATTTTATTGAGGGGTTCCGGGTGCAGTCAACTGAGATACAATCTCTTCATCAGACAAGTAGTTCAAAAATTCATCGCTGAGGTATTCGCCTCCACGATCAGATCGTAGACACTTGATACGTTTTTCCCTATGATTCTCTGTTTGAGCCTTAAATTCCTTGAATTTATCAAAGGTCTCAGATTTATGCTCCATAAGGTAAATGTATCCATAACTTGAGTAATCATCGATAAAAGTAACGAAATACTCATAACCTCCTCTTGCTTTAATTGACATTGGAGCACATACATCGGTGCGAATGATTTCCAACACTTCTTTGGCTCTATTCCCCTTGGCTCTGAATGCCCTCTTGGTCATTTTACCCTCCAAACATGATTCGCAAGTTGGAAATGGTTCAATCCGGAGAGACTCCAATGAACCATCTTGAACCAACCTTTGGATCTTTTTTGGATTAATATGACCTAGTCTCAGATGCCATAGAAGTGTTTCGTTCATATCTGATGAACGTTTTCTTTTATTACTCGAAACAGTCGATGTGTTATAGGATGAATTTCGTGAGTGATGTGCACAATTAATTGTGTAGAGATTATTCGACAACGTTCCATGACATATAAACTCATTATTTAGAGTAATGGTAACAACTTTATTAAAAGTAACCGAATATCCATCAAGAAAAAGTTTAGAAACTGAAATTAAATTCTTTCTAAAACTAGGAACGTAAAGAACATCTCTTAAAATTAAAACTTTATCTTCAAAAGACAACCGCACTTCTCCCACTGCTTCAGCTGCCACTCTCTTAGCATCACCCAGTGTGATGAGGATCTCACTCCCACTAAGTTGTCGGGTCAGCCTGAACCCCTGTAAAGTGAAATAGACATGATCAGTGGATCCCATATCCACTACCCATAAATGGGTAGCATACGCCGCTAAACAAGTTTCAACAACTAGTGCATGAGAATTACCTTTCTTTCCAATCCGCTTGGGTTTGGAACAGGCTGACCTCCAATGTCTCTTCTCACCGCAGTTAAAACATCTCCCCTTAGCTGGCTTCTTTACTCATCCATCTCCCTTTAACCTCCCTTTGCCCTTGGCAAAGCTTGAGTTCACTTGTTTTTGACATTTTGCCTTCTTCTTGTTCTTACCACCTTTTGGCCTAGAAGAAGAGGAATGACCTTTTGCCACCAAGGCTTGTCTCTGTTGCCCCAATATCCCCTCTGCTGAGACCAAAGCTTGCAACAGATCGGACAACGTGAACTTTTGATTGTTCATTTGGTAGTTCAGCCTGAATTGTTCAAAACTTTTCGGCAGAGAGTGGAGTATGAAATCGATCTAGGTATCGATGTTATATTCAGCGCCAAGTACCTCAAGCTTATTGAGGTGAGCCATCATCCAGAGAACGTGCTCCCTTACGGGCGTTCCCTCCACCATTTTCATAGAGAGCATGTCCCTCATGGTGATCTGACGAGCCACACGGTTCTGATGTTGGAACATCGCTTTAAGACTTGTCATGATTTCTGCAGCAGTTTCAAAATTTTGATGTTGATGTTGCAGCACATCTGACATAGAAGCCAGCATGGTGCACTTAGCCATCTCATTTGAACACTCCCAGTCAGCATAATCTTTCTTATCCGTTTTGCTGGACTCATCAGTAGGCTTTTCGGGTTTTGGGACAGTAAGAACCCATCTATGATGTTGTGCAATGAGGACAATAGTAAGTTTTCGATTCCAATCAACGAAGTTTTCACCAGTAAGTAAATTGTCTTTAAGTATATTGAACAGTGGATTAAAAGGTTGCGACATGCTGAACTGAAATAAATAACGATTGTATAAGCACAAAATTATCACATAATTCGATCACATGAATCATATTAAAATCTCAAAAAAATAAAATGAACATGCATCAGCCAACATCTCAAAACAGTTTAAATAAGCCACGTGGGGTGGGTCATTATTTAAACACATTCAAGCAGGTTACAAACAAGAACAGTTACAAACCTTTAATGTCCAGATTAATAGTTGGCTCCCACTTGACAAATATAAAACTGACATGGACATCGGGGAAGTATATGCGTATCAATTTTATACCTAAGTAATAACCATGATTAAATACAGAATTATTATTTCGCTTTGAACGGACCTCGTAGGGAGGGTCATCGTCGCCACTAATAATAATTCACAATCATTCAATTGGAATTTATTCATGTGAAAGCTATCCTTTGGCCGTCCCGTGGGGGGAATTTCTCCAAAAGAAATTCACAAATAAATAAATCATGGAGGTCAAAATTAATTCAATTTTATTATCCGGAATAAGATTATCAATTAATTATTTTCAAAAACTTACTTAGTAATTTTCGAAAGTGAGATTTTTCCAAAATAATTTCTCATGCATCGCATATTTAAACAAATTAAATAAGTATGAAAGAAATAAAGCAAACATCAAAACAAAAAATTAAACACATTGGACACATATATCCAATTGTCACGGTTAATTTTTGTCATGTCTTGATCTCGAGAAATCGTCTTCATAGCCTTCATCATTCGTCTGAAAAGCTCCCACTCGACCGCAACTTGTTCTTTTAAAATGTCCTTCGTCTAGGTCCGAGACGACGTCAGGCATTGGGTAGCTCATGGCCCGGAACGCGTATCCGTGTGCGCCTAGGCGCACGACCACGTCACGCCCGCCATCGCCATCCCGTCGCTCGGCCGGCGAGCCAGGAGCGCATCGCCACGACGACTTCGGTAGCTCTCGGTAGCGTGCGTGTTGCCCGTTCGCGTCGCCGCAGACGAATCGATCCCACGTCAGGCAAGACGCTCGCCAGCCGCGACACGCAGCCGCCCGACGCCCGCCATCGCCCGAGTCCGTGCGCGCCCAGCGCGCACCCTTGCACATCCCGCCGTCCGCACGCTCCCGTGCACGCCCCTCGGCTGTCACGACCCACTCTCAGATAACCAAATAAATAATATGTTCGAAATAAATTTACTAAAATTGACTTGTGACTTTTTATTTTTATTAAACAATTGACAGAATGATAAATTCTTTGAACACTTAAAAACTTGATAAAAATGACTCATAATATACAAAACTATATATATATATAATATATATATACTATAACTCGAACACAAGCCCCACAGGTCGTCATCCATGTATACAACTTTCAGAATCTGCAGACACTTCAACCACCACCAGTGTAAGTTGACAAAATTACCTACAATGCATAAACTAAGTGAGATATATAAATATCAGTAAGCAGAAATTATGCAAGATGTTGTGAATCATTTAAAAATCCTCCCCATGCACTCTCTTATTAGAAATCACCAATTTATTTATGAAACACTCATTAGGGCCCCTGACACACTGTTATACATCAGAATGAGCTCAACATCCACATAATCAAATGGCCAATATAAATATCACATAAGTATGATCCGGACGTGAGGTCCATCCTCTTGTGACCCAACAGGGGTTCTCCTCGCACATACGCCCCCTATGTCCACCAAGAAGTCATCCCACCACGCCGAATCATAATGGTGCAGTCCGAGGATCCACCCTCTAACGGCCCAGCGAGGTCCATCACCAAACTCGACCCCTGTCCGCTTAAGAAGTCCCCTCACTGAACACCCACACAACATATCACAAATACTCGATAAGGGTTCTCCTCGCACGTACGCCCCTTATCATATAAAACGCCCCACAAGGGTTCTCCTCGCACATATTCCCCTTGTGTTTCCAATGTATAACAAGTGGCCAAAACACACACATCATCCACTCAAATATCATCTCATGATAATGCATGGTATGCATGATGCAATGCAATACAAGATATCTCACAATTCACATAACTCCGAACTCACAGGTTCGATTCATATAAAATATCGAGCTCACAAGCTCCTTTCACAGTAATCATTAAATATCAACCAATTCACAATTCACTTAAAATTCACATATTGTCAATTATACACAAATTAATCACATAATAATAATATGTTTATGCATTGTAGTTGCAAATGAATTTCTACTTACCTTAATTGAGAGGAATACAGATACCGCAAACTCCTAAACCGCCTTATGAAGTTCCACTACGTCGGTTGCACAATATTGGTGTCCATCATCCCGACTCTCCTTCCTCCTCCTCTTTTTTTTTTTTTTTTTCTTTTTCTTTCTTTCCTTACTTCGCCTAAACTATCGCAACTGATGCCCTTTTCTTTTCTGTGTCTTCATATCCATTCTTTCTAATATGTGGGTGTATATATCCCCAAGGTCCAACTAACCGCCTTAACACTTGCTTACTCCTGACGCCTCTTTTCCATCTTTTATTTATTTATTTATTAGCAATTGTGCCATCTAACACCTAATGGCGGTTAAGCTAATTGGGCTTGGGCCCATATTCATAAACAAGCATTTATGTAGTGTACGTATGTACAATTCCAAATGCAGTTGGAAAATTTTGTGTAGTAATAATTTAAATAATTAAAAGCAAATCTAAATACAATATAAAATAATGCAAGCTCACAATCAATAGCACAAAAATATTAACACATAAATAATATAAAATGCACGCAAGACATGAAATATATTGGTCAAATAATAGTACTAAAAGTGCGGGTATCACATCGGCACAAGATCCGCCCGGCGCTCGGCCACGCCTGGGTTTGCCCGCGTGCGCCGAGTGCCTTCGGTCAGCCCCGTACGCGACCACCTAGAACCTCGTGCTTTGGCTAGCGTACGTCTGGGCACTTGGTCACCCGTCTTTAATTCTTCGTCTTCGTTCCAAATCCGGTTATAATTTATTTACAAAATAAATAAACCTAGATCTAGACTAGTCTATTACATTGATCAAATCAAACAAATCCTAATCTACTCATGGATTTTCTCACGAGGCAAAACGAATTCGAACGAATCGAATTAAAAACCATTATTTATATGCATGCATAAATAAACATTCATCAAATACCATGACAATTGGATACCTGCAAAAAAGATCTAGCAATTCTACTATCCAATTTCAAATTTAATGAAAGACGAATTAAATTATAATTAAAAATTCAGAGCTCGAAACCAAGGCTCTGATACCAGTTGTTGGGGAATTAACTGCCCGGATATATTCGGGATGAATATTTAAATACAAATTTATTATTACTAGCATGAATTAATCCTATATTAATTCAAATAATAATTCAACAACAAATCATGCATACAAATTCGTCACATAAATCCTACGCATGCGGAATTGCTAGGAGTTTACGTGAACTAACCTCTCGGAGTACCAACCATTGAGAAGATGGATATCCCGTTCACACGAACAAACCCAAAGAGCCTTCTCAAGTATTCTCTCGTCCTTGTTCAACAATCCGGTGCAAGGATGCTCGCGAACAATTAACAAAAAGAAAAATAAAATTATGTTGCACCATCTTTGTGGATTTCTAATTTTTTCCAACACATGGAATTTTATGGGGATGAAAATTCATCCCCTATTTATACTAAGGGGTGGTGGCCGATTTTTCTATGAGGAATAAAGATGGAAAAATCTTTTTCTTGATCTCCAAGAAATCTTGAATATATCTCATATATTCTTTTCTCCATATTTAAAATATTCCACAAAAATCCCACCTCTTTAATTTATGGAATTTTCGAAACTAAGGGCCAAGATTTCCAAGATTGTGATCTTTTTGAATTTATGAGATATTCTTGTATTCCAAGAATACATATCTTCCATAATATCTTTTCAAGAAAATCAAGAAAATTTTTCCTTCCTTATTTTCTTCATTATTTTCGAAAATTGCACAATAAATAGCCAAGTGGGAGATTTCTTGAATTTAATGAGATAAACTTGTATTCCAAGAATACTTATCCTCATTCCATAACAAAATTCAAAGAAAATATTTCTCCCTCTTTTATTTATTTGTTTTTGAATTTTTTTTTAGGAAAAATAGGCAACAATATTTTATTTTATTTTAAGCACCTTTTTTCAGTTATTGGACTTTATCTTTGGACTACTTGAGGGGCCTTTAGGAGAATTAAGATTGGACTTTCTAATGGACCTTGAATTTCCAATATTGAGCCACAATATTATTCAAGCCCATAAATATTAATTAATCCCACTACATAATTAATATTGCACTATCCATTTTAACCCATATTACAGTTAATATGGCTCCCGATTATTATTTCCCGTGTTTAAGATTATCCAGTCCATTAATTAATTTAAGCCACTAAAATAGCTTCATATTAATCAATATATTTTTCCTTGGTTCAGGAACGACTCAACATAATTATCCATACCGAAAACTAATTTCACTTGCAAGATTTAGTATGATAAAACTTCTGAGCCTCCCAAGGTGACAAATCAAATAAGACGCACTTGCACACCGATTCTCCGTATTAAATCTTAGCAATCGTCATGTAACTAATAATATTGCCCAAGATACAAGGTATTGAATCACATTGATTCTCTACCCATCACGAGTCAAAGCAATAGTTATTAATTCCACACGATCCTATTTAAGGGACGGGGATTAAGAAATAACTAACCACTGAGGTCTAATTTCTTCTATATTCAGTACTGAAGAATTTATCCTCTTGTAGGTCCTCTTCAACGCATCATAATGCACTAGTGCAATCTCTTGGTCAAGACAAGTCAATCCGAGCCTTACACTTCAACCTTTCACAATGGATTGTTTATTTCCATCTAGGTTGTGAATTCTGTACTTTTAGTTACAAGGGACTGCTAATTTAGTCTTCTGTGATCTGGTATCACTAAATTAACTATAATATAACACGTACTAATTATTTGAACAGTTATGCAGTAAATATATGTAAAATTCAATAATATTTAAAGCAACAGTGATAAATAATTTATTTCAGCAAATAAGACAGAAATTAAGTCTGGTTATACAAAGTAAAAAGCATACTTTTCAGTATAACCCCAACAGTTCCAGCGCCGGAGGCTATGGAAATCCATGTAAATCAATAAAAAAAATGTATTCCACAATCCTGTCAAGTCTATGAAAATCCATGTAAATCCAATAAAAAAAGTCAGCCAAACTCGGCATGGAGTCTATGGATTTTCTAAATCCACAGACTTTTTAAAGTCCAAAAAAATCCAATTGAATACCGCCCCCCTAAGACTAAGTCTTGTATGCCAGTCAAAAAAAAAAGACTAAGTCTTGTATGCATCAGGTGCATCATTCACTCCATAATGTATTTTAGAAGCATGCAATTTGTTTCACTGAAATATGCAACTTGTTTATATTGAACTGTGCAACTATTAATATGGAAAACAAGTTGCATGTTTCGGTGTAGACAAGTTGCATATTTTCGTGCAACAAGTTGGATGGTTCTAAAATATACTATCGAGTGCACGATGCATCTGGTGCACATGAGATCCATTCCCCAATTAATAGTAATAAAAAGTACGAAAATAAAAGTTTAAAACAGAAACATAAACTAATACATATATTTATATAATCAAATTGTTAAACGTAATTATATACACATTTGAAAATAAAATTTTAATATATCGAATAACATACATCTTCGACTCTTCTTGCTTTGAAAGCGTTGCATGATAGCTTTGTACTAACTTTTTTAAAAATATTTATGTCTACAACTAAATTTTTTTTATCTCCAATTCGGTTAAGTAATGAACTCTTGATGAATTTGATTGCTGAAATCTTCTTTCCACAGTAGTTCTAGCAACGAGTAGGATCAATGATAACTTAACAAGCAAATGATTTTTTGTAGCAACTATTTGTTGAGCAAGACCTGCAATTCTAACTGTAGAGAAATTTTCATCCAAACACACATAAATAATAAATTTTCTAATTGATTGTCAAGTTCAAGTGGAACAAATCAGATTTATTCAAACATATATATGTGATTAAATATCATTTATTTTATATATAATGTAAAATTACTAAAAAAAGTTCCTAAGAATTTTGAAAATCTCAGGGGGGCCCAATGCCCCCCTATACACTTCCTCGCTCTGTCCCTAGTTGTAGAGGTATATAAGTTCGAAATTATTAATGTTTATATTTCACTTTTTTATCTTTTAAAATTTTCAAATGCAACTATATGCTAATTAATATTTCTTTCAAAACAAATACATACTTATTAAAACTATACAAAAGTTGGTGTGTGTAATCACGCTTTAATGCATACATTATATTCCCTAGCAAACTTTTTTATATAAAATATTTCACAGATCTAGAATCCATGAAATATGACCCGTAGATTAAAAAGAGTCGGAGTGAAAATTTTACGAATTTTGTGAGGGTTGAATCAGGTCAAATTTATTTTTTAATAAAATATGTGCAAGCAGAACAACAAAACTCAGTCTCGAGTCTGTGTTACTATAGGGGCAAATATGTGTTACTGTTAGTACATGTATTTGTACTGTAAGGAAGGACCTGTGAGACATAACACGTGGATTAGAAGGAGAAACGCATAAATATAGAAGGAAAAATTCGCGGATCATACACAAATCGAACTGGGTTAAACATATTTTTCTATAAATTCGCGCAAAGGCAAAACAACAGAACTTGCTTTGAGGTCTATGTTACTATAAGGACAAATATACAATATATTGTTGTAAGTATATGTATGTGATATTATAAGGACAAACAACACATACTTATTTTAATTTTTAGTAAACATATTTTAAAAAAAAAAAAAATCGACCAATTTTATAAGGTATTGAAAATTGTGTTTTTATACACACATAAATGTGCTACTATAAAAAAAATATGTGATATTGTATGAATAAAACGACACTCTCTATTTTCATTAGCTTTCCCCTTTGTTTTTTTTATCTACTTCTCCTTTTGTCTTGTGATGAACTACTTTAAGCAAATATCAAAACCACCAGATTACACCATTAAATTAGTAAAAAAAAAAAAAATCTATTTGTTATGTAGTAATACATAATTACTCTTACAGACAAAAGAGCTTTCGAACCCTCCTTTTTGTACAACAAAATATGTCTAATTAAAGATACTCGAAGTCGACTTGTGCTTTGCTCCCTTACACAACATATAACTAGGGAGCAATTGAAATTCTCTGGTTGTGGGCGTGTTGTTCTTTTATCTTTATACTAGTACAGTGCCCGCGTGTTTCGCGGATTTTCGAAAAGAGACAATATTAAGAATAAATAATGTGTTTAATAATTAAAAATATAAGTATGTGTATCATAAACTATACAAAAGAAAGAGGTGTGATTGTTCTTAAACAAATGTTGTTCTTCAGTGACGTTCAATCTGATGTCAATTTCTACTAAAATCAGCACTTCGATGTCATCGCTAATAACTCTCTTCCTCAGTGGTCTTTTAGTTTTGGCTCTGCACCACAACTTGATCATTTTGCCATAATCGTCAATATCATCGACTTCTTTATCATAAACCTATATATAGGCGCATAACAGTTCATCAAAAACAAAATGAGTTTCACTATAATCTAAATACATAGTATTGCAATAAATAACCATTTAACAATAACAATTTAGTGATCTACTTTCACCTATGCAATTAATTAGATAAAATAAAATTTCATATAATTATTGTATGTATAGACTATAGTTGTGATTCAGATCTAGAGCATACTTATTTTCACACAAATTGAGACCTAACATACGAAATATTGCATAAACAAATAATAAATTGAAGAATCATATTAAAAAGTTTATAGCATCTCTGATTCTACAAACCTAAAATAATTTACATCAAAATTGTTTAAGAAAATTCATATAGAATCTTCATTATACAATGTAAATAACTAAAAAAAGTGCATAACTTACATTAGAAAATATATTATTCCTCTTTATCCATATAGAACTCATTAAATTTCTTGATCTCACATTGCAGATGCCACACAAAATCTTTCATTTTCCTGTCACAACATTCCCTTTCTCAGCATTTCTTCAACATCTCATCATCATCAACAACAAATTAAAGAATACCCACGACAACGTAAGAATCAATTTATAATTTAAAAAAAAAAAAAATCCGTAACCAACTGATAATCAAAATAACTAAAAGGATATTACATGCAGGGACAAAGAAAAAGAAGAGTAACTTACTTAATGATTTAACCTCCAAAAACAATACTATGAGTCAACCTACATAACAAAATAAAAAACAAACCAAAAAAAATATCATAATCCGGTGTAATGGAAGACCAATTTCTTTTAAGAGAGAAAGGATGGTTCTCCAAACAAAAAAAGTGAAGGGAAATTAAAAAATGAATGAATTGCTAATTTTCATGAATTAAAATTGTGATAGTTAAACATTCCGTTTTTATTAACAACTTAACATAAAGTATCAGTCGATTTTGAGGGATTTTGGAAGAAAACTTATATAAGGTTTATTAATTGTTTTTATTATTTCCTTAATTATTATATATGGATCAATGCCCAATAATGTGTCATATATAATAAATAGAAAATGACAATCAATGATCAATCAATTATAAAATCTTTTAATTTAATATAATAATGACACTTATTATTATTTAATTTATTCTACTATTGTCACGTAAGCAAAACTCATAAGAAGATGACACGTAAGCAAAACTCTTTAGAAGACGACACGTAAGCAAAACTATTTAGAAGACGACACATCACCAAAACCAACCCTCTATTAGTATATAGAGGGATATTTGCAAGAGAATATCTTTACTAATTTCATGGTGTAGTTTGATTGTTTGAGTGTAAATTACAAATTCTCCCCTAACCTGTTGGAGCCGCACGATAATATATGTTTCAAAAATGATGTTTCACTATGTGTTCCATATTCTAGATTAATGGCATGTGGAATAGACAAAAATATCTAATGGACCACCATAATCGTAGGTCTATGTGATAAAGATTCAGGAGGTGAAATAATTCTGAAACACGAAAAAGTGACATTGAGGAATTGAACTGTGTTGTTGGAGCTTTCCACAGTTTTTTCGGTTGACAATCTCCACGTTAGCTGTTTTCATGAATAATGATATTTCTTCCGTATGTTTCTTGGTCACTCATCACGGTCATGGCGCCGTCAATTGAGTAAAAATTAATTTCTTTGTTGTGCGGCTTGAGTGAGGCTTTTGTTAGACTTATTACTAATATAAACTTGGCTTGGATCCATGCAATATTGTACATAAGAATTTGCATTACTAAGTGCAAACATATATCCTATAAGAATTTGCGATAACTAGTATTGGGTCAGGTCAAATGAGGCAAACAATCATAAATTTGTAATTGCCAGAGTCAATATATTATTTAGGCTAAATCTTATATAAATTTAGGTGTATCGTGCATTTTAAGATCATGCAACTTGTTAATATAGAAAGATACAATATGTTTACACTAAACGGTGCAACTATTAATATGAGAAAAATAGTTGCACGGTTCAGTGTAAACAAGTTACATCTTTCAGTAAAACAAGTTGCACAGTGCACCTGGATGCACATAAGACTCACTCTATTATTTAATAAAATAAATAATATAATATAATCATTCTTAAAATTTAATAATTATTTTTATTTTGTAGTAAAGTTGCTCATGGAGAGTTTGGAGAATACAACGCGAACTTCTACCGCACTGAAAAGAACCGAGCCAAAATTATTCGTTGACTTTTATACTTTAACTACGCGAACGAAAATTATGTCATACTTTAAAGAAAATTACGATTCAAATATTATGGTGGAGATCCGTCTGACAAAACTATCCTCAATATATTTTTTCAATTGAATGGAACATTCCATAAGACTGGTTCTCACGAAACTAACTGAGTTAATATATACGATAAGTTTCAAGAGTTTGATAAAACAGATTTCAAATAATTATAATTAATCACATCAATACATGGATAAAAAAATGGGGATTTAAACCAAAAATGTCACATAACTTTGCATCTTTATCAAAATGGTCTCATACATATCAACTTTTTCAATGTAGTTACATATGTATTCAATTTGAAACGATTAAGTTCCAAATCACCGGAGACCGGTCAAACTAACCAAAAATGAAGTCGTTTTAGGTGCGTGTTTTACACGCGCACCTAATTTTGGTCGCCGTTAGGTAGTGGTGCTCTAATCACATGAGCTAAGCCACTTTGACCATTTTCGATTTTTTTAAATCAGTTTAATACACAGGTTACACGCCACATGTCCATGTCAATACAAGTAAACATTTTCAGTTCAAAATTAGGGGCACGTGTAATACACGCCCCTAAAACGATGTCGTTTTTGGCTAGTTTGACGGGTCTCCGACGATTTGGGACTAAATCGGTTCAAATTGAGTACATATGAGACTAAATTGAAAAAAATAATATGTATGTGATAATTTTGATAAAGGTGCAAAATTATGAGACATTTTTTATTTAAATCCCTAAAAAAATGACATAGAGATACAAATTACAAGAGTAATTGAAGAACACAACTAACTATAAGGAGAATATAACTAGCCGGTTCTTCCTTATTACGTCACGGGTAGGGGTGGAGAAAATACTGAAAATACCGGTATACCGCACTTACCGTACCGAAAAATATAATTTTTATTAAAATTTTCGGTACGGTATGGTACTGTATCGAAAATTTCGGTACGACAACGGTGTGAAAATATAAAAAATTTCGGTATTTGGTATATACCGAAATATTTCGATATATCGAAAAAATTTCGGTATACCGGAAAAATTTTCGATATACCGAAAAAATGTCTGGTATACCGAAAATATTTCCGGTATATCGAAATATGTATTTCGGTATATACCGAAATATCGGTACGGTATTGATATGTAATATTGACATACTGAAAATTTCGGTATACTGAAATTTCGATACGACAGTTGTATGCATTTTTCGGTATCAAAAATTTCTGTACGGTATACGGTATGGCGAAAAAATTTCGGTATGCCGTACCGACCCACCCCTAATCACGGGTACAATACTAAGCAACATAAATTCAATTACTTAAGCAGATGATCAACTGATGTTCAAGCATATATATATCTGAAAAATTAATATACCTAAGTAAAGGCCGTTATAAATAGGGATTAAGTTTTTTTTAGTCAGTAATTTTGCATCGTCATGAAATTGATCACGATTGTTTTGACTATTTGATTTTAGTCCTATAAGTTTTTAAATTTTTTAAAATTTGTCATTTAACCTGCTGTAGCAGGTTACCAAGCAGGTAACCGTCACATATGTAATTACTTGAACTTTTTTAATCCTAATAATTTTGGTCGGGTTTAAAGTCGGATTTAAAAACAATTTGTATATTTAAAGACAAAGCAAATCAGATTGGTTTACTGGATCTAAACTGAACTAAAAATCTAAAAATAAATTAAATAAGAAGAAAACCACTCTTTCTCCCTAAAAAAATACGTAGAAAAATCTCGACCTAAAATTATTAAGATTAAAAAAGTTTAGGTGACAATTCGAAGTTAAAGGAAAAAATAAAATAATTAAATAGGTGACGGTTACCTGTTTGGTGACTTTTTACTACAGGTTGACGGACCAATTTTAAATTTTTTTATAACTTACAGGACCAAAATAAAAAAGTCAAAATAATTGATTAATTAATTGGGATAAGAGCCGTCATCATCCAGCTAGCTCTGCATATAATACAGTTTTGTCCAGTGGACTTCAACTGTCAACTATTTTATTAGTCGTTGGCCTATATGTGATTCTCTTTTGGCTGCAGGATGTACTAAATCCCGTTGATTTCTGGAATGCTTATCTCTCCAGTCTCCACTGAATTAAGGTGATGTTTCTGTTATCAATAGTATCTGATTTTATCAATTTAGTTGATGTTGGGGTTAACAGCCATCAATTATAAGAAAATATGTTTATTTTTCCTTATTTTAGAGATAAAAAGATATATTTGCCCTAATTCCAGTGTTTTCTCGAATGGGATTTTGTGAAACTCATGATTTCATTGTTACTTTAATAATTTCTTGAATGCTTCTCACAAATTCCATATATTTCTAAGTTGTGCTGGGATTTAATAATGGCTAAGTATGGTATTCATCCAGAGCACCGTGCACTCATAGTGTATTTTAGAATCGTGCGACTTGTTTTATTGAAAAGTGCATTTACACTGAACTGTGCAACTATTAATATGGAAAAATAGTTGTACGGTTCAGTGTAAATAAGTTGCATTTTTCAGTAAAACAAGTCGCACGATTCTAAAATGCACTATGAGTACACGGTGCAATTGGGTGTACGTGAGACTCGCTCATTGATAATACTGTCTCGCTCTTTAATAATACTATGCGCATCCTACAAAGAAATAGGCTTATTAATTTTCCAAGATTTGGTTCATGTGCCATGCTATGCACTAACCTATATGGGTCTATAAGCTATAGTGTATATGGATTTAGCATAACACAAACGGTTCTATAAACTATAGTGCATATGGATTTAGCATAACACAAACACAGTGCTATTTAGATAAAAATACATTACAAACTTGCTGCACAATAAGGTGTTGTAAGAAACATGATTCAAATCCTATTTTTCATTTTCATCGTTTATATTTAAGATGTAATTAAATATTCATTTACCTTTTTTACCCTCATTTAATTTAATGTATCTTTTATTAGTAATTGTTATTGAAAAATTAATTAGATAATAGGAAAAAATAGAAACAAGCAAAAATATGTAGAAACTATAATATGTATATTTTTTAAAACAATGTAGGAACTATAATAACTTATATTTCATAATTAAACTTTTTTCTTTTCATAAATAAATAAAATAATGGACGTTTAACGTTTTATTTTAAAAAAAATAGTTATATGAAATTAAATAGTCAGATAATTGAAACCATATAAATTTTAATAAATTATAGATTAGTATCTTGAATTTCTCAAAACAAAAAAAGGTTAATAACAAATTGTAATCGGTAATTTTGCCCTTTTTACAAATTGTAATTTGTACTATTTTTTTGAAATAAAATGCAACATGTACTAATAAAAATTGACAATTTTTAGCACCAATTCACTTTTTTTTTAAATTTAATGTCTTCAATTTGATGCTTGCTAAATTATTTGTTGGCATTATGGTATGCATAATATATAATTTGCAGGATATATCTAGCCGGAAAGTTTAAAAAAATGAGTCGGAGTTAAAATTTGTCAATTTTAACTAGTACATATTGCATTTTATTTTAAAAAATAATACATATTGTAATTTGTAGAAAGGGTAATAATATAGATTGCAATTTGTAATTAACCAAAAAATAAAGATTAATTATCTTGAAAATGAAACTTGCTATGACAAAAAAAACATCCTAAAGATGAACCAATCTATTGCTTCACTATATTTTTCATAAGTTTTTTTAATTTTAGTTATTAGAAGCCCTTCTCTTTTCTTCTAATCTCAGCATATTTTCTTATAGTGAGAAAAAAAAAACATTTTAGTGGTCTTCTGACCTCGAATTTGTGTAGGAGTACGACCTTTATACACAAATGTCGCACGTATTTGGTGGTGGCTTGACAAGCTTCACTTCACCCCCCAAAAATGTTGGTACAGAGCAGTGGCTGCATTCCATCGAGACTATTTCAATAGTGCTTGAGCATATATGATATATTGCTTTTCTAGCTGCTCTCCTACTCTTTTTACTCACTGTTGCTCAGACTACTGATTTTATTTCCACTACACCAATTATCCCAATCTGATATTCGGAAATTTCATTCTGTAAACTTGGGGGACTTGTCATTTCTTTTTTATCTTTTAATTTCTGATATGCTTTTAAATTAAAGTCTCATTTCTACACCAATTATACTTTGTTTGTTAGATGAATCCTAATTTTGTTCCACATTTGTAAATCTTAAATTTGTGGTGAAATGTGATTAGATACGTATGGAATCACCTAATACATCTAAAATATTTACTGCATAAATATTTACGTGGATTACAACTTCACTGCATACATATCATAGTTAATACTTAATTTGGCAAGCTCAGGTTGATTGCATACACAAATGGAAATTGTTGAAATAGATGAGTTGGATGCATTAGAATTTCGTCTCATCTAAAAGCTCGAACTTGTAAAAAAGTGCTAAATTAATTCGTTTATTTAATTTTCCTCAACCGTTAAGAATGACACTTGCACAAGTGTCTATTCCGAACCAGAAATGGTAGCAATTGGTCCGGAAAGAAATAATTAATATAATAATTAATTATTATTTAATTTATCCACATATGAAGTGGATAGAGAAGTAGGAGGTTACGAGATAACTTCTTCAAGGAAAATATATGAGGAGATATTATCTCCTATCTCATTGACTCTCTGGAAAATTGACGGGAAATATTTTTGAGACAGGAATCTACGCTTTCTCAAAGTGAACACAAAAATTGGAGTTTCTGATTCTCTTAAATTATACCATACATTGATACAAATTCAAAAGACATTTACGTTGTGAACATTGGAAGCAATTCACGTGATTGCGTTTCTGACCTTGAGAATCACAGTTTGTACATAGAATTCAATCAGCTCGATTTCTTTCGCTTATAATTCTAGAATATAGGTTAGTGGATTTATAACCCTTGTATTCCAACAATGGTATCAAAGCCATTGTGTTAGATTCTCGTATGAAATTACGATTCTTGCACGTATATATGCTTATATGGGTTATGGCATGGATTTACGTTTTCAGAAAATACAGTTCGGTATTTTTCAAAATTTTCGATTTATTGAAACGGGGCATATTTTGGTCTGAATTTTTTTTTGTACATGCGTTATATGAGTTGAATATATCTGCAAAGTTTCAAATTTTTTTGCCAAGTCGTTTGTGAGAATTAAATTGTTGTTTAAAAATTTTTGTGAACTTTGATCGCGAATTGCGAACAGTTCAGTATGAATTGTGATGATTCCTTGTTACTGGATTAATCTACGTTCGAAGACGATTCCAACGGTATATTATTCGTTCATTTTGGTTGAGAAATGAGTGAGATACTAATTTTGTAAGTTTTTCACGTTTCTGGGCCAATATGTAAAGTTTCAGAGAATTTGAGGGTTCTTTTTTTGAGAATTCGAAATTCGTTAAGGGCCAAAATGCAATTTACTAAAACTTAATTCAAAATTCGGTCTGAACCGGCCCATACCGATTCGAACCGGCGGTCTGACCGATGAACCGGGTCAGACCTGTGATAGAACCGGCGACGCGTGTGTTACACGCGCCAGCACGTGGGGACCTCCTTCGACGCGTGAAGGCGCATGGCGGATCCGTTAAGCATGTGGGAACCACCTGGTCGCGTGTTTCGGCGCATGCTTTCTCCTAGCGGCACGTCCACACGCGTCAACTTTTTTCCGGCCGGATTTGGTAGTTTTCCGGGAGCGTGTGGCGGTTTTTAGGCGTGGAAAGGCAGTTTTCCGGCATAAAAAAGGTTGTTTTCCGACAATAACAGTGTTTTCTGTCGTCGCGCGCTCATGTAATCTTGTTTTGGCTCGTTTGGGCTCGTTTTAACTCCGATTTTGATTTCGATAGTTGCTTTTTTCTAAATTTTCAGTGCAGATTCTTAATTTGTATATTTTGGAGGCATTTGAATTATGAATATTCAAGTGCTTATTTATCTATTAAATTGAGAACCACAATTAAAATTTATTACACTTATGAATTAGCTTATTATGCTTGAAATTAAATTTTTCTTGTGTAATTGTGAGCTTACAATTTATTTGTTAAATATTTAAACATTGAATGTTTAAATGGTTGCTCATTTTATGTAGATATGACTCGATAAAATGAACAATTGTTGTTCTATAAATTCGAGATTTTATTATGCAATTTTTATAAGAATTACATGAAAACTAGCATACTATTTTGGAATATTAAGTTACTTGACGGAGGTGTATAGTTTATCGATCTTTTTTATTGTCACATTCGATAATTCCGATTTAATAGCTCAAAACTTAGTAAGAGTTGAAACTTGAGCTATGACATTTCCAAGAAGACTTACAATAGTTTTCTATAACAAAATTATGTCAAGATTGGAATTTAATAGTAATGGAGATAATTTTTATGAGAAAATGACTAGTGGATTGGGGTAGACAAGTTGTTGGAACGACATGTCTATGTACCAAAGATGGTTCATTGATCCGATGTTATTAACTTGAGAGTTAAAAGTAACACTTGGATATGAATCATCATCTAGATCCTTACGCCATATTTTTTCCATAATGTCGGTACTAGATGTAGTACTTCAAGAGACATGAATGTCAAAGAGGATCCAAACTATTCATGTATAGTGCTTGATAGTGATGCTGAAATAAAATTAGATTAAGAATAACCTTAGTAGTTGATTTTTTTGGGCTTATAGTAGCCATTAAATTTTCTTGACTGCTTTGAGTTATTTTATTGACTCATAACATGATTGTGCTTTATTACGTTTATAATGATAAATGTTATTAAGCATGTAGTTTCATGTTGTTAAGTGGGAGTTTTAGTTGTTTATTGGATTAAAAGCTAGAACTGATTTTGTTCATGTTTTGGAACTGAATCTGATTAATGAGGATACTTAATGAGATTGATGATTAATGACTTTAAGTTATTTTTCGATGTCAAATTTTGTATTAAATTTTTCAGATGTCTGTTAGCTTAACATTGAACATATTGATACATAAATGTACATTAACTCATTGAATCACTTCAATCAAACCAAACAATAACTTCAAAAGCTATCAACGTCAAGTTATATAAATAGAATAAACTTAATTACGATAATTATGACACGTGGCGTCATGATTAATTAAATGTTCTTGGAGAACAAAATGCATTGAATACTATCTACCGTATTATGGAAGATTCTAGGATTGAGATGGAGATTCAGATCAAAATAGATCAAAAGACTTACCTTGCTTGGAATATGAAAAATTCCTAGCTCATAATAAACTGGTGAGCTAGGTTGTAGACAACATGATCCTAGAGAATGTTCAACACCTTACAACTTATGATATTTGGTAATATCTGATAGAGAAGTATGGTAGCACATCACATTCTGAACAACATCAAATTCTGATCTAACATGATCATTTCCTTATAAGTGGGAACACTTGAGGGTTAACACGACCTGTGATGAAAGTATTAAGACTTTCATTTATTCAATTTGTAATGTTGAGTTGAAGGATGTAATACTTGGAGATGTCAAGTTTTCATCAAGTGTTCTAGTTTTTTAATCCAGTTTTTAAACACACTTCAAACTCTAAATATATGACATACTGGAAGGAAGAAAGGAAATGACAAGCAGTATTAATTTATAAATACCCCAGTTAAACTTCAAATTAATCATAATGCTAAGAAGAATAAGAAGAAGAGATATGCAAAACTGAAAATTAGATGACCTGCAAGTTTGGTCATTTTACTCATGAATATCTTGAGTTCAAGAGGGACAAAGAAATTCATTGTAATTATTTGGTTTTAGCATAATTGTTATGGTGGTGTATTTGTTGACTGAATTTTATCCTTGTGGATTATAGATTCAGGAAACGCATACCATTGACTAAAGATGAATGGACATTTTATTTACATCATCATCATGTTCCAAGTGGGACGAGATGAATGCATGTGGAAACTAAGTTCGAGTTGAAGACTAGGGACTTGCAAACTTGAGATTGACAATGGTCAATGTTTCATACTGCATGATGTCTTGTTTTCTCTGGAGATCATTAAGGATCTCAACTCTGAATCTGTTCTTCTATGATGGGGATGTATTTTGAAATTTGTATTAGAGATGGCTGTGATAGTATATATAATGTGCATTATGGTACTGGACAATTATTCTATGTTTTATATGGTTTTGGACTGTAAGAGAACAATTATTTTAGTATTATGATGACAAATCATGGATTACTAAATATTTGTTCCTCTAGTTATGCTTGTATAAATGATGACATTTAGCATGCTAGATTTAGTCACGTTGTGCAAGATAGAAATAACTGACCTGTGAAAAAAGGTCTATGGAGTTCGTTTTTAAAGTCAAGTTATCAAAATGTGAACATTGTCATGTTCATAAGTGATTAGAAAACCATTTGATAAAACTGTGATTGTTGTTCTTCATTGCAATTATTTTATGTTGATAAAAGTGATTTTATGAATGTCAAATAACAAATCATGAAACTTATTGTTTTTTCATTACTTAAGTTGATAACTTTTCATGTTCTACATGTCTAAAATTTCTCACAAGTTTGAGGTATTGGATTGCTTCAAACATTATCTAAATGGGAATGGGAATAAAAAAGACATAACCTTAAAAGGTTTTAAGAACCAATAGAGGATGTGAATGTTTATCCATGCAGTTCAGGGAACTGTGTAATGAAAATAATATAATCCGACGATTATCAAAACCTTGCACACTATTATTCAATGGTGTAATTGAAAGAAGGAATAAATGTTGTTGGATATGACATGATCCATGATAGGACAATTAATTTTAACTATTTTTTTGAAAAGATGAGTTATTTATGATTGTCTGCATATTGAATAAAGTTATTCATAGTTGATTAAGTCAACTTCATCTGAACTCTATAAAGTTGACGACCTGATTTTTAGTTAATCTTGGTATCTGTAGACCAACAAGGATCTAAAGGATTTAGAAATGTATCTTCTAAGATACTATGTTAAATCAAATGGATACAAATTGATCGGAGATCAAGAAGTTCATAATAAGACATGAGATAAAATCACATAATGTCAGTTTTTCTGAAAAAATATTTCCTAGTATGGGAGGTATTCGAAATATTATACCATTTTCAGATTGAAATAATCAATGTCTATCAGATCTAAGTGGGAGTGATTTACTTAATGTTGTGATATTTGATAAAAATTTACCCATTAAGACTAGATGGATCTTGATGAGAGTAATTACTTATATTACAAAGTTTCAATCTTGAAAAAAATACTCTAGGAAATATGTGTCTGAGAGACATCTTGATATTGAGGGAACACCTTCTTTATATTTTCAGAAATTACATCAGTCTTTAGTGAATAAGGAAGAACCTACAGACGATCGAGAGGTTCTATCTTGTTATGCAAAAGACTAATGAAACAAAGCAATGAAAGATAATATAAAGTCAATAAGGTCGAATCAAGTTTTTTGAAACTTGTAGATTCTTTATCGGAATACATCTTAAAAATACTCACTTAGTAGAGAAAGATTATACTCAGAAAGGGGTATTTAAACTTTCTTCGTCTGTTGTGAGATTTACCTCGATTCGTTCACTTTTTGGCTATAGTATCAAGTATAGATTTAAAATAACATAAAAATGGACGTTAATTTTTCTCGATGGAGAATTCAAAGAAGAGGATAATGTTTGTAAATTGAAGAAGTCGGTTTACAAACTTAAGCAAATTCTCAAAGCAGTGGTACTTGAGAATTCATACTATGATTGTCTCATATTAACTTTGTTAGACAAAGACCATTGTGTTTATGTTTAACGGTCCAAAGATAGTTATGTAATTCTATGATCATATGTTGATACATTATTAGCTGAAAGGTAACAATGAGAATCTTTTGGTGAAAGCTTCATAAAGATCGTTCAAAGAAGTCACTTGGATAGTCTTAGCAGACTTATGTAGAAAGACTTCTAAAATGATTCAAATGAATGTATAAAAGCATGATGATTCTCATGTTATAAAAAGACGAGCCACTGAATTATGATAAATGTCCAAAAGACTCAAAGATGAAATGTCAATTGCACCATAAAAAAATTTAATTGAAAGTTGAATGTGTGTAAAATTGTGCGCATATCCAGACATTTGTTAAGTTGTTGGTTTGGTTAGCAGATATCAGTTAATTTAAGAAAAAACGCTAAAAGATAGTGTGTGGGATTTTTGAGATAATCTGAATGATATTGCAGATTATTATCTTAAGGAGATAATGTAAACTTAGATAGTATATAGACATTAATTGGAATTATGATTTATATGTAAGTAAATCAAATTCTAGTTATGCCTTCTTGCTTAATAATGAAGCAATCTCGTGGTATACATGAAATAAGTCTGTATAGCACTGACCACTATTAAAACTGAAGTTGTGGCATGTGCATGTGCAATCAAATGAATATTTTGTTTAAGAATTTTCATGAAATATTTGGAATTAGTAAGCACTCAATTGAGATTTGTAACAATTCATTGAGAAATAAACACTCTAGTGGGAGTTGTAACGATTCAATTTGAAATCAAAGACTCCAATGGGAGTTGTAA
Source organism: Stenogyne calaminthoides (assembly GCA_037126765.1). Lineage (NCBI taxonomy): Eukaryota > Viridiplantae > Streptophyta > Magnoliopsida > Lamiales > Lamiaceae > Stenogyne > Stenogyne calaminthoides. Next base: position 22,132,670 of record JBBCBC010000017.1, read on the forward strand.
TGATTTAAATTGAGATCGAACACTCCACTGGGAGTTGTAACGATTTAATTTGAAATCAAACACTCCAGTAGAAGCTAAAAGATTCATTATGAAATCAAAAGTTCAGTGGGAGCTTTTATGATTCATTATAATGATTGATGCAATTAAAGCTTACTCTTGAGATTCCAAGTATCTTGAAAATTAAACATTTAGATACAAAGTTATTGACTTTGTAGAAGTATTTATAGAAGAATAAAGTGATTCATAATTGCATTACTACTCGTTTGATGTTAAATCCTCTTACGAAATCTAATCTGGGGATGTTTGGTCATCTATGATTTTGGGATGGTGGATTTGAACATGCTACAGAGTTGTTGTTAGTGTTGTTGAAGATTTATGTATTATAAATTATATGATATCTCATATAATAGTATGTCAACAAGTAATGATTGGCTCTCTCATACGAGCAATCACCTCCGACTTCAGGGTATGTGCGGAGATGATATTATTTATAAATAATTATAATAGATTTTACCACGATCTATTTGACATGTTATAAAGCTAGATCATGAATTCCCTGGCCAATAGTTGGAGGGAGATTCAAGTTGAGTGTCAAGATAAACGCTTGAACGATGGTCTATATGATGTTAATTCACTGAAATGGCATACACTTCTATCTCGGGAAGTTACAACATCATAGCATGTGTTTCATACCACATGTGTTAAATTGACCATGAGGAAATGAGAAAGATATCCCTATGTTCTCATTGTATGAGGCCTTGAGGTTTAAATAAACCTCTTACAAGTACCCTTAAGACTTTCTAAGATATTCTTAAGGCTTCACTTTAGTGTTGCTACTTTAGCATGTTACCAATATCCATGAATAAATGAGTGATGCGGTGCATGTCTAGGAAAACAATTATAGTGAGAGTCTAAAGATATTTGTGTGAAAGGAATGACGTCTTTATTAACATGTTGTGTTCATTGACTAGTCAATCGAAGTTGAGAACTTGATTATGAACAAATAGATTTAATTAAAGGTTGAATATGCTCTTAGTTTCAAGGGATTGAAAGAGATATGTAAACTAATGTTAAACTGAAAGAGTTCTGGGGTATAACGAGTTTTGAAATTTTCATGTAATTAAAACTGGTTGAGTTGCTATATATCATTAACACGTTATATAGCGTGAAAAACTCATATTCTCGCGGGTCACACGATTTATTTGTCTGTATGAAAAGGTATTATGTGATGGTACGAAGAGTTTAAGCAGACGAGTGTAAGGGCTCGAACTTCATATGTGAGTGGGAGATGAAAGAAATAATTAATATAATAATTGATATTAATTAATTATTATTTAATTTATCCACATATGAAGTGGATAGAGAAGGAGGAGGTTACGAAATAACTTCTCCAAGGAAAATATATGAGGAGATATTTTCTCCTATCTCATTGACTCTGTGGAAAATTGACGGGGAATATTTTTGAGACAGGAATCTACGCTTTCTCAAAGTGAACACATAAATTGGAGTTTCTGATTCTCTCAAATTATACCATACATTGATACAAATTCAAAAGGCATTTACGTTGTGAACATTAGAAGCAATTCACGTGATTGCGTTTCTGACCTTGAGAATCACAATTTGTACGTAGAATTCAATCGGCTCGATTTCTTTCGCTTATAATTCTGGAATAAAGGTTAGTGGATTTATAACCCTTGTATTCCAACAGGTCCTTATCCTTATCACCATGGCAAACATAATTTAAGGAAAATGGACGAAGTGGAAGATGTGTTATATGCAATCACTGCTTGATCGGAAACCTGAGGTACCATTTGACCATTACTTGTTAGCAATTGCAAGGGTGAGAAAAAAACATGGGATTGAAATGCTGGTGTTTGATGGTTGTTTCATTATTGAACTAATAGGAGAATTCAAAATTCATAATGATCGTACATTTCCTGGCCTAGAACGGGATTTGGTATTGTTGGAAAATCAAATTCCCTTGTTTGCTTTGACGTGCGAGCTTTTTGACCTCATTCAAGGACCAGACAAGCATACCTTGTTATTGATGATATGTGTCATAGCCTTTTGTGTACAAGTGTTTTCCTTGGAAATGTACCGTACAATCCAAATGGAAAATGTGTTCCATGCGAGAATGTAAAACATATACTTGATTTGATTCACCCCTCCGCTGTGCAGCTCAAAGATACTAATATTAAAGTTAAAAAAAAAAGAACATAACATAGATCTCGATAGGTTTCACGGAAGTAGAGTACCACTGTTTTTTATGTAGAGTGTTAATGTCAGCTCTAGTAATTGAAGATAGTGCAGAAAATATGTTGAGAAACCACGTAAAATTTCGGTGTCAATATATTTATAGTTTATATATCTTTCTCGCATTAGTTATAACAAATTACTAATCCAAAATATTTAATAAAATGAATTGACTTCTTATTATTTATTCATATATATATATATATATATATATATATCATTCCAAAAAGATATTCTGCAAGCTCAATTGATCATGTTCGACATACATAATCACAGATGAAGGAAGCTTAAAGTTATATATTAGACATGCTCACATGTATCTGTTGGAAAAATTATTGGTGTGTAAACGAAGATGGCTTATGGAAAAATGAAACGGAATAAGTCGAGGCAAGAGTTGGAATCTCTTTCCTTAAGACGATATTGCCCCGTACTCCGGTGCAATACGGTATCATGACAATCACCCCCAAGATACAACTACTTTAAAGCTTTCCGACCTCTGCACTACGAATTGAAAACTATCGGCGAACCAAACAATATTCTGAGCTCTCTCCGGAATACGAATGTGGGGGAAGAGAATGAAAACTTCGACCTCAAAAGATAAGATTAAAGAACCAATTATCAAGTGAATGATCGAGAGTTAAATTGGTGATCATTGTGGAATGAGGAGGGTGTATTTATAGATTTTTAGGTATCGATTCGTGAATAGGTTCAACCTTTGAAATAACCCTTCACTTATTTCTTACACCATTTCACTCATACCTCTCTATCTAATACACACTATTTTGAGGTGACTTTTCCATTCACCCCAAAAATTCCAACAGTATCTAGATTAGCATATACACGCAAGAAAAAGCACAACAAGTATAATATATGTTTTTATAATTAAGGATTTGAATAAATCAAATTTACCATCTCTCTTAATTGATCCTATCCCATCAAATTATATATAAATTTTTTTATAGCAAGCTATATATACATAGCCCTATGATTCATTCATATTTAGATGCAAGAGTACTATATTTATATTAATTTTCAACAATATATTTCAAGAAATACAAATACATACATGATGGCATCAACGTTATGCATAAAACAAGCCATAGCATTATTAGGTGCAGTTGTGTTAATTTGGTGCAGCCATGCCCAAAACGAGTCATCATGTCACTTAGACTTGTTGGCAAAGATAGAAAATGCGACATAATTGTCAATGGTTCATGAGCATGAGTAATTTGGCGAAGATATGTTGTCCAACAATTACTCCTTTGGATATTTTCCGCATCCTACGTTACAAAGGTATATATTCTCCCTGCCCCTTTTAAGGTTCTCATTTTGTCATTTTATAATTAGTTGTTCCAATCAGAGGTTTTTATTTCCTTAGGCGAGGGAGTAATAAATAAAGAGACACATTCGTCTTTGACAATTTCACGGTGAAACAGAGAGATTTGACATGACGATTTAAAATTTTAGAATGAATTAATGTTGATTTGTACTAATTTAGCACGTCTAATACAATTTTTTGTCATAAATAAAATGTTGGAACCTTGAACCAGTGGATAACTAGCCAATAAAAGATTTTGAAAATACTCATCACTTTTATTATTAAACATTTTTTTCTCACAATCACTAAATTAAACCACTTTCTCAAAATATATTATTTGACGACTACCTACTAAGTATTCTTATATATAGTTGTGCATATCCTGTTTAAATTTCCTGAATCCGCCCCTGGTTGTGTCCCCACATGCACCATATTTCAAAAACTTATAAAGTTAAATTTTATTACAATAATTGTCACTAATCTCTAACACCCGCTACACTTAATTTTAGAGGTATTTAATTTATGTACATTAACGCATCTCAACTACTCACTCTATATTTAATATTGTATTATGAAACCGTCGAGCCCCTCAAAATATGTAGAGTGGCTCACTCTTAGATCCAAAGTAAACCTAAACTTACTACTAGGTCCACTCTCATTTTTAAATTACTAAGAGGTCCAAAATCTATAATTAAAAGACAAAATACTACCCTCCAATGAATCAAGTTAATTTACTTTTTTCATTTTAAAAAATTTCCTATAGCTGTCAACATCACTTCCTTCATCTTTCACTTTTCAATTTTTTAATCTTACACTGACCATCTACTTCACTTTTCAATTTTTTAACTTCATTTCTCTTATAAATCAATTTTTGAATTCCACGTTCTCTTATAAATGACATTTTGATGGTCCTCAAAAATACCGAGTTAAAACCCGAAAAATCTCAGTGGGAGGTGACTTTAAAATTTTTGCGAATGTGTTATGCAGATTTGCTAAAGTATGTATGACAGTTAATATGAAAGCAAATAAGAACACACATATTTTTATAGTGGTTCGGAGTCCAACTCCTACATCCACTCTTCCCTTCATGGGGCACTTTCTTATCCAAAAGATATTTATGGAGCTCTCACTCAACGGGACTTATCTCCCTCACGGGATCGCCTATAGATGTTTAATGAGTTCTCACTCTCTCGGGACTTATCTCCCTCACGGGATTGCCTATAGATGTTTAATGAGTTCTCACTCTCTCAGGACTTATCTCCCTCACGGGATTGCCTACATAACTACCTTACTTAACCACTAATTCTCTCTCAAGAAAGGGTATGAGTTTGGTGTTATTCCCAACTAGGTGAGATTTTCCCTTACATTATTTTAGCCTTTAAGCTAAGGTTGGGAAAATCTCTCTAAGCTTATGATATGACATATATGCTTAGATATGATGAAGAACACTCTTGGGTAAATTTGGATATTTAATGCTCTGTGTTCTTGAATGGAGATGCTTGAATATTTGTCTTTAATCTTCACTTTGCAGCATCCTCCATTATCTTCTTTTGAAGATAGTGCAATGTATTTATAGTGTGTGTTGGGAAATGAATTTAACAAAGAGGATTTTGATTAGATCCCAAAACCCCTGAGTATGACGTGTTCAGGATAATCTTGATAGTTGAGTCAGGATTCAGTTTTAGAGTGTTCAGGATGTTATCTGCACAATGTATAGTCAACATATATAGATCAGGATAGATTCTGAAGATTCTGAAGACTCAGTAAGTTTCTGAAGAAACCGGAAGTTTCAAAGATAAAACTGAAGTTTCAAGACTCGATGAGATCGAGAATCAAGACTCAAGATGAGATCGAGAATCAAGACTCTCGATGAAATCGAGAATCAAGACTCAGAGTGAAACTGAGAATCTGAAGACTTAGTATGAGATCGAGAATCAAGACTCAAAGATGAAGACTCAAAGATATCAATCAAGATATCATCAAGACTCAAAAGATCAAGATATCAAGATCGAAGACAAAGGATACTGAAGGCACAATAATTACTGAAGACTCAGTAATTACTGAATGCTCAGTATAACCTGAATATTCCGAGGCATAGAAACTGAGGAATATAGCCGTTGGAATCCAGCTGACGTGGACCAATGAGAGGAAGACAACCAGCCTGAAAAAGCTGTAGAACTTACAAAGAATAATATGGATTTGAATGTGATTATCTCCAACAGTAACATTCAAATCCACACTATAAATACAAGTTCTTCCATCAAATTAAAGGTGGATGCGTGGAGAATATAGCACACAATGCTACAGAGCTAAAAGAACATATACCCAAGCTTTCCCACCCTAGAACACAAGTCTGTAGATATACAAATATATAAAAGAGTGTTCTAGAACCCAACCTAAGCAACCCACGATGTATCATAAGCTTAGAGAGATTTTCCCAACCTTAGCATTGAGGCTAAACCATTGTAAGGGAAAATCTCACCATAGTTGGAGACAACACCAAACCGAAACCCCATTCTCGGAAGAGATAACTAGTGGTGGAGTGAGGTAGTTGTTAGGCAATCCCGAGTGAGGGTGATAAGGCCCGAAGGAGTGTGAACTCGTTAAACATCTAGAGGCGAGCCCGAGAGGGTGATAAGTCCAGTTTGAGTTAGTAAACAACAGAGGTAGTCAGAAAGCTCAAAGTAGAAAGGTTAGTAAACTACAGAGGTAGTCAGAAAGCCTTAGGAAGTGTTTGAAGGAATTTCCCTAGGAACAGGGAGAGTGGATGTAGGAGCTTGAGTCTCCGAACCACTATACATTGTTGTGTTGTTTACTGCTTTACGTTCTTATATTATCGTATGTATTCGATTATAAGCAAGACACAACACATGAGCTTAAAAGGAAAAAATCTGGAATCACCATTCCTTCACCCCTGTTTTATATGCATCGCTCGACATGTTTGCTTCCGCACGCGCAAAATGGGTTTTCCACCGGGACCAACAAGTGGTATCAGAGCAGGAGTTCAATAGGTTCACTAATTTCAGAGTGACCACCTGAACTGATCTTTTTAAAGAAAAACACATTTCTTTAAAAAAAATGCATATATTCTGATGTTTTGGCATCTTTATCAATTGAGAAATTGTTGGGATATTTTAGTTCTATGCCAAAACATTATCAACTTGTGTTATTCAAGCTAATTTACAGATAACAAGTTGAGGGGGAACGAAAGAACAAGGGGAACTCACGAAATCAGAAGAAGATGATCGAGATCAGACGACGCTGCAGACGAGACTGATCGAGATCAGATGAGTTAGATGAGTTCCGAAGTCAACTGATGAGCTGTACAAAAATCAGAAGTGAAGAAAAGCTAAAGCCAGCAAATCAGAAGAAAAGGTTGCAAATCAGAAGATGAGCAGAAGAGACTGATCAAAATCAGACGTGATCAAGATCAGATATGATAACCTGATATGCTAACATGATATGATGTACTTACCAGATGCTTTTCTGATATATTGATCTGAAGATATGTTTATCTGATCAGTCGAGCTGATCAGATCAGGCAAAGAAGAAATCAGATAGCCTGTGTAAAAGTAATATGAGACTCAGTAAGTAAGAAAGACCTAAGTGTCAGGATGTCTGAAGTCAGAAGGAACTGAACTCAGTCAGCATGAGTGTCAGTATGCCTGATCAGAAAAGGACCACTGAATCAAGAGACCTGAGACTCAGTATGTTATTGAAGACACTGAGAGCTCAGATAGACCTGAGAAATGAAGAGCCGAATGAAGAAAAAAAGATCAAGATGAAGATCAAGACCAAGATCAAGACTTGTAATTCTTTTGTTTTTTGTCTTTACTTTTGATAAGTTCATTGTAATCTGTAACTGATAACATACAATCAATGAAACTTTATCTTTATGCTCAAAGATAATACCTCATTATCTTTTTACATGTCTTTATATTTGATATGTCTGATTATTGTTGTTTGGTGATGAAATTGTTGAGAGATTCATTGCTGAATTGATTGTTAAGAGATATACCATTCTTGTAATAGGAAAAAACTCAAAACACGAGTATAGGTTAAGAGTGTTGTAACAAGATGGTTTTGGCATCATCAAAAAGGGGAAATTGTTGGGAAATGAATTTAATAAAGAGGATTTTGATTAGATCCCAAAACCCCGAAAGTATGACATGTTCGGGATAATCTTGATAGTTGAGTCGAGGATTAGGTTTTAGAGTGTTCGGGATGTTATCGCACAATGTATAGTCAATGATATAGATCGGGATAAATTTCAAGATTCTCAAGACTCAAGAAATTCAAGAAAAGCGAAGTTTCAAAGATGAAACGAAGTTTCAAGACTCGAGATGAGATCGAGAATCAAGACTCAAGATGAAATGAGAATCAAGACTCAGAGTGAAATCGAGAATCAAGACTCAAGATGAGATCGAGAATCAAGACTCAAAGATGAAGACTCAAAGATATCAATCAAGATATCATCAAGACTCGAAGATCGAAGACAAAGGATACTGAAGGCACAGTAATTACTGAAGACTCAGTAATTACTGAATGCTCAGTATAACCTGAATATTCCGAGGCATAGAAACTGAGGAATATAGCCGTTGGAATCAAGCTGACATGGACCAATGAGAGGAAGACAACCAGCCTGAAAAAGCTGCAGAACTTACAAAGAATAGTATGGATTTGAATGTGATTATCTCCAACAGTAACATTCAAATCCACACTATAAATACAAGTTCTTCCATCAAATTAAAGGTGGATGCGTGGAGAATATAGCACACAATGCTACAGAGCTAAAAGAACATATACCCAAGCTTTCCCACCCTAGAACACAAGTCTGTAGATATACAAATATATAAAAGAGTGTTCTAGAACCCAACCTAAGCAACCCACGATGTATCATAAGCTTAGAGAGATTTTCCCAACCTTAGCATTGAGGCTAAACCATTGTAAGGGAAAATCTCACCATAGTTGGAGACAACACCAAACCGAAACCCCATTCTCGGAAGAGATAACTAGTGGTGGAGTGAGGTAGTTGTTAGGCAATCCCGAGTGAGGGTGATAAGGCCCGAAGGAGTGTGAACTCGTTAAACATCTAGAGGCGAGCCCGAGAGGGTGATAAGTCCCGTTTGAGTTAGTAAACAACCAGAGGTAGTCAGAAAGCTCAAAGTAGAAAGGTTAGTAAACTATGAGAGGTAGTCGTAAAGCCTTAGGAAGTGTTTGAAGGAATTTCCCCAGAAGCAGGGGAGAGTGGATGTTGGAGCTTGAGTCTCCGAACCACTATACATTGTTGTGTTGTTTACTGCTTTACGTTCTTATATTGTCGTATGTATTCGATTATAAGCAAGACACAACACATGAGCTTAAAAGAAAAAAATCTGGAATCACCATTCCTTCACCCCGCATTTTATATGCATCGCCGACATGTTTGCTTTCAAGACGCCGCATAAAATGGGTTTTTCACGGGACCAACAAGTGGTATCGAAAGGGGAGTTCAATAGGTTCACTAATTTTGAGTGACCACTGAATCGATCTTTTTTAAAGAAAAACCCCGTTTCTTTAAAAAAATGCATATATTCTGATGTTTTGGCATCTTTATCAATTGAGAAATTGTTGGGATATTTTAGTTCTATGCCAAAACATTATCAACTTGTGTTATTCAAGCTAATTTATAGATAACAAGTTGAGGGGGAACGAAAGAACAAGGGGAACTCACGAAATCAGAAGAAGATGATCGAGATCAGACGAGGCTGCAGACGAGACTGATCGAGATCAGATGAGTTAGATGAGTTCCGAAGTCAACTGATGAGATGTGCAAAAATCAGAAGTGAAGAAAAGCTAAAGCCAGCAAATCAGAAGATGAGCAGAAGAGACTTATCAAAATCAGACGTGATCAAGATCAGATATGATAACCTGATATGCTAACCTGATATGATGTACTTACCAGATGCTATTCTGATATATTGATCTGAAGATATGTTTATCTGATCAGTCGAGTTGATCAGATCAGGCAAAGAAGAAATCAGATAGCCTGTGTAAAAGTAATATGAGACTCAGTAAGTAAGAAAGACCTAAGTGTCAGGATGTCGAAGTCGGCGAACCGAACTCGGTCAAGATGAGTGTCGATGCCTGATCAGACAAGGACCGCTGAATCAAGAGACCTGAGACTCAGTATGTTATTGAAGACACTGAGAGCTCAGATAGACCTGAGAAATGAAGAGCCGAGTTGAAGAAAGAAGACTGAAGACAGAAGACTGAAGACCAAGACTGAAGACTTGTAATTCTTTTGTTTTTTGTCTTTACTTTTGATAAGTTCATTGTAATCTGTAACTGATAACATACAATCAATGAAACTTTATCTTTATGCTTAAAGATAATATCTCATTATCTTTTTTACATGTCTTTATATTTGATATGTCTGATTATTGTTGTTTGGTGATGAAATTGTTGAGAGATTCATTGCTGAATTGATTGTTAAGAGATATACCATTCTTGTAATAGGAAAAACTGAAACCTGAGTATAGGTTAAGAGTGTTGTAACAAGATGGTTTTGGCATCATCAAAAAGGGGGAAATTGTTGGGAAATGAATTTAATAAAGAGGATTTTGATTAGATCCCAAAACCCCTGAGTATGACATGTTCAGGATAATCTTGATAGTTGAGTCAGGATTCAGTTTTAGAGTGTTCAGGATGTTATCTGCACAATGTATAGTCAACAGATATAGATCAGGACAGATTTCAAGATTCGAAGACTCGAAGAATTTATGAAGAAAATCGAAGTTTCAAAGATGAAACATAAGTTTCGAAGACTCGATATGAGATCGAGAATCAAGACTCAAAGATGAGATCGAGAATCAAGACTCAAGATGAAACCGAGAATCAAGACTCGAGTGAAACCGAGAATCAAGACTCAAGATGAGATCGAGAATCAAGACTCAAAGATGAAGACTAAGTATATCAATCAAGATATCATCAAGACTCGTAAGATCAAGATATCAAGATCGAAGACAAAGGATATCGAAGGCACAATAATTATCAAGACTCGATGAATTTATGAATACTCAAAGATAACCTGAATATTTCGTGGCAAAGAAACTGAGGAATATAGCCGTTGGAATCCAGCTGACGTGGACCAATGAGAGGAAGACAACCAGCCTGAAAAAACTGCAGAACTTACAAAGAATAGTATGGATTTGAATGTGATTCTCTCTAACGGTAACATTCAAATCCACACTATAAATACAAGTTCTTCCATCAAATTAAAGGTGGATGCGTGGAGAATATAGCACATGATGCTACAGAGCTAAAAGAACATATACCCAAGCTTTCCCACCCTAGAACACAAGTCTGTAGATATACAAATATATTCAAAGAGTGTTCTAGAACCCAACCTAAGCAACCCACGACGTATCATAAGCTTAGAGAGATTTTCCCAACCTTAGCATTGAGGCTAAACCATTGTAAGGGAAAATCTCACCATAGTTGGAGACAACACCAAACCGAAACCCCATTCTCGGAAGAGATAACTAGTGGTGGAGTGAGGTAGTTGTTAGGCAATCCCGAGTGAGGGTGATAAGTCCCGAAGGAGAGTGAACTCGTTAAACATCTAGAGGCGAGCCCGAGAGGGTGATAAGTCCAGTTTGAGTTAGTAAACAACAGAGGTAGTCGTAAAGCTCAAAGTAGAAAGGTTAGTAAACCACAAGAGGTAAATGAAAGCCTTAGGAAGTGTTTGAAGGAATTTCCCTAGGAGAATGGGGAGAGTGGATGTAGGAGCTTGAGTCTCCTAACCACTATACATTGTTGTGTTGTTTCTTCGCTACGTTCTTATATTGTCGTATGTATTCGATTATAAGCAAGACACAACACATGAGCTTAAAAGGAAAAAATCTGGAATCACCATTCCTTCACCCCTGTTTTATATGCATCGCTCGACATGTTTGCTTCCGCACGCGCAAAATGGGTTTTCCACCGGGACCAACAAGTGGTATCAGAGCAGGAGTTCAAAAGGTTCACTAATTTCAGAGTGACCACCTGAACTGATCTTTTTAAAGAAAAACCCGTTTCTTTAAAAAAAATGCATATATTCTGATGTTTTGGCATCTTTATCAATTGAGAAACTGATGGGATATTTTAGTTCTATGCCAAAACATTATCAACTTGTGTTATTCAAGCTAATTTACAGATAACAAGTTGAGGGGGAACGAAAGAACAAGGGGAACTCACGAAATCAGAAGAAGATGATCGAGATCAGACGACGCTGCAGACGAGACTGATCGAGATCAGATGAGTTAGATGAGTTCCGAAGTCAACTGATGAGCTGTGCAAAAATCAGAAGTGAAGAAAAGCTAAAGCCAACAAATCAGAAGAAAAGGTTGCAAATCAGAAGATGAGCAGAAGAGACTGATCAAAATCAGACGTGATCAAGATCAGATATGATAACCTGATATGCTAACCTGATATGATGTACTTACCAGATGCTATTCTGATATATTGATCTGAAGATATGTTTATCTGATCAGTCGAGCTGATCAGATCAGACAAAGAAGAAATCAGATAGCCTGTGTAAAAGTAATCTGAGACTCAGTAAGTAAGAAAGACCTAAGTGTCAGGATGTCTGAAGTCAGAAGGAATTGAACTCAGTCAGCATGAGTGTCAGTATGCCTGATCAGACAAGGACCGCTGAATCAAGAGACCTGAGACTCAGTATGTTATTGAAGACACTGAGAGCTTAGATAGACCTGAGAAATGAAGAGCCGAGCTGAAGAAAGAAGACTGAAGACCAAGACTGAAGACTTGTAATTCTTTTATTTTTTGTCTTTACTTTTGATAAGTTCATTGTAATCTGTAACTGATAACATACAATCAATGAAACTTTATCTTTATGCTCAAAGATAATACCTCATTATCTTATTACATGTCTTTATATTTGATATGTCTAATTATTGTTGTTTGGTGATGAAATTGTTGAGAGATTCATTGCTGAATTGATTGTTAAGAGATATACCATTCTTGTAATAGGAAAAACTGAAACATGAGTATAGGTTAAGAGTGTTGTAACAAGATGGTTTTGGCATCATCAAAAATGGGTAAATTGTTGGGAAATGAATTTAATAAAGAGGATTTTGATTAGATCCCAAAACCCCTGAGTATGACATGTTCAGGATAATCTTGATAGTTGAGTCAGGATTCAGTTTTAGAATGTTCAGGATGTTATCTGCACAATGTATAGTCAACAGATATAGATCAGGATAAATTCTGAAGATTCTGAAGACTCAATAAGTTTCTGAAGAAACTGAAGTTTCAGTATGAAACAGAAGTTTCTGAAGACTCAGTATGAGACTGAGAATCTGAAGACTCAGTATGAAACTGAGAATCTGAAGACTCAGTATGAAACTGAGAATTTGAAGACTCAGAGTGAAACTGAGAATCTGAAGACTCAGTATGAGACTGAGAATCTGAAGACTCAGCATGAAGACTCAGTATATCAATCAGTATATCACTGAAGACTCAGAAGACTGAAGATACTGAAGACTGAAGACAAAGGATACTGAAGGCACAGTAATTACTGAAGACTCAGTAATTACTGAATACTCAGTATAACCTGAATATTTCGTGGCAAAGAAACTGAGGAATATAGCCGTTGGAATCCAGCTGACGTGGACCAATGAGAGGAAGACAACCAGCCTGAAAAAGCTGCAGAACTTACAAAGAATAGTATGTATTTGAATGTGATTCTCTCCAACGGTAACATTCAAATCCACACTATAAATACAAGTTCTTCCATCAAATTAAAGGTGGATGCGTGGAGAATATAGCACACGATGCTACAGAGCTAAAAGAACATATACCCAAGCTTTCCCACCCTAGAACACAAGTCTGTAGATATACAAATATATTCAAAGAGTGTTCTAGAACCCAACCTAAGCAACCCACGATGTATCATAAACTTAGAGAGATTTTCCCAACCTTAGCATTGAGGCTAAACCATTGTAAGGGAAAATCTCACCATAGTTGGAGACAACACCAAACCGAAACCCCATTCTCGGAAGAGATAACTAGTGGTGGAGTGAGGTAGTTTTTAGGCAATCCCGAGTGAGGGTGATAAGTCCCGAAGGAGTGTGAACTCGTTAAACATCTAGAGGCGAGCCCGAGAGGGTGATAAGTCCAGTTTGAGTTAGTAAACAACAGAGGTAGTCAGAAAGCTCAAAGTAGAAAGGTTAGTAAACTACAGAGGTAGTCAGAAAGCCTTAGGAAGTGTTTGAAGGAATTTCCCTAGGAACAGGGAGAGTGGATGTAGGAGCTTGGGTCTCCGAACTACTATACATTGTTGTGTTGTTTATTGCTTTACGTTCTTATATTGTCGTATGCATTCGATTATAAGCAAGACACAACACATGAGCTTAAAAGGGAAAAATCTGGAATCACCATTCCTTCACCCCTGTTTTATATGCATCGCTCGACATGTTTGCTTCCGCACGCGCAAAATGGGTTTTCCACCGGGACCAAAAGTGTGGATTTGAATATTACCGTTGGAGAGTAAATTCAAATTCATACTAATAGTCTTCCAGCTTTTCTTTGTCCTTTTGCACTGTTGCTTGCAGCTTTATGTCACATCCATATATGTGTTGTCATCTTCTCATTGGCCAGCTTTTTGTATGTCTAACGGATCAGATCAACCGGCCAGATTACTGTTCATCTCTTCTGATTCTGGTCGCCTGATCTGGTATGCAGATTTCTGGTCTGCTGAAATCTGGTCTGGTCTGGTCTGGTCTGCTGATTTCTGCACAGCATCAACACAGCATCAGCCTGCATCAGCACTGCATCAACCTGCATCAGCACTGCATCAGCATTGCATCAGCCTTTCTTCTTCAGAAATCAGCATGATTCATCTTGTTCAACTCATCAGTTTACATGGAACTCATCAGTCTCGTTTCGTTCTGATCAGTCTCGTCTTCTCTTGATGAGTTCCCCCTCAACTTATTACCTGTAAAAATAAAATTAAGTCTAAAAACGCAAGCTTTCTATACAACTTAGCTTGTCCTATTACAAGGTGTTTTGGCATAATAATCAAAACTAAAATTATCCCAACACATTTCAATTTTTTAATTTCATCTTCTCTTATATATGACCAAAACACCTTGAAAATGACTAAAAAAATCAATATGATCATCTTTATCTTTCAATCCATTCAAAATTTTCCAATAGAAAATGAAAAGCATTACAATTTAAAATTTTCATATCAAAATTAAAAAATTACTCAAATTTATATATCCAAAAAAAGGATTGAAAATTACAACTTAACTTCATATCAAAATTTAAAAAATTACACAAATTTACATATAAAAAATCTCAAAATTTACATATCTCCGTCTTCATTCCAAGATGAACATATTCATCACATTAATGAACATATGCATGTATAACGTGCATAGTGGATGAACATGTGCATCTTCATCTTCAATTCACTCGAAAAGATTCACCCTCCTTCATCATCACAATCTTCCAACTTTATGAAGAAAACGAACTCAGCACCAACCGAGGTCCTATGATTCAAAGAAACTTAGAATTAGACAAACTCAACACAAAACATCTTAACAAGAAAAAACCCAGAAAAAATCAGATTTCAAAGAAATCAGATCTAACAAATTTAGACGCACATTTTTTCAAAAAATAGATCAAGCCCTAACAAAGTGAACAAGAGGGTAAAAAGATAATTCAACAACGATTGATTCAATTTCCCAAATAAAACCCACAATTATCATTTTGAACAACTCCAAAAAAAATGTTCAATATTACCTGCTCCAAATCGCCAGCAACAACAGGAAACTCCTTCAACATGAACTTAACCAGATCTTCCGTACTCTCCCAACTCCAAATCCAAAAACCCAAGTGGTAGTTAAAAGCGCTCGCCTGAGCGCTTAAGCGCAAGAAGCGAAGCGGTGAAACCCTCCACCGCTTTGACCCTTCCCAGGCGAAGCGAAATCAGTGAAGCGCTATAAAGTGCTCGCTTTCTGAGGTTTTTTCCAAAGCGTGAAGCGGTTGCTTCATCCACTTTGATGAAATTAGACTATGCTATTGTTATTTTGGTTGTTCTGGGCTTATCCCATTATCTCTGATGCTCGATTGTTCCATGGGAGACCGACGACCAAGCTTTTTTGGGGTGGTGGGGAAGACGAGTTGCTAGAATGGAAATGGGTTTCTTTTGGGATCGGTAAAGAGGCGGAGAAAACCTGGAAGACCTAGGATTTTTAATGGGTCTGGTTGGTGATAGGTCTGGGACTTAATTATTTTTAAAGCCCATTTACAATTAATAAAAGCCCTTACTATAAATTATAAAGCTAATGTTGCTGGGACAAAAAAACAACAATAAATAAATTAGGGTTAAGTTTTATAGTGAGAAAACTTCCTCCTTCTAAGAAAAAGGGCAGTCAAAGTTCTTGTCAGGCTCTCTGATTCAAAGATATGAGAATACTAATATATATAATGTTTAAATATATATGCATATATGTAAGAATACATGTATATCAATATTATTAAATGGCTCGCCTCACTTCAGTGAAGCGCACGTTTTTTTGCGATTTGCGCTTAAAGCATTGGAAGACCTTTGCGCTTTGAGTGCGCTTTTAGCTTTTAACTACCTTGAACCCAACAAAATTTCAAAAAATTTCAACAGAAAAAAGGGCGCTCTAATCTTACCAGGAAAAGATGTCACCAACTCCTTCAAAAAAAAGAGGCGCGCGGCGTGGGGGTTTGTGTCAGGTTGGGGTAGGGGCGGCGGGGCGGCGGTCGCGTTGGATGCGTGAAGGTGGTGTGGGTTCTGGAATTTTCTGGTTCTGGGTGGTGTGAGGAAGACGACTGGGGTCCGTTCGTCTCAGATCAGGGCGACGATAGCAACAAGAGCGCCGCGGTGGTGGCAGTGGATTTCTAATGAGGGAGTTGGGCCGCGGCGGTGGGAGTGTCGTCTGGTGAGGGAAGGTGGCTCGTGGCGGCGGCGGGGATGTGGCCGCGTCGGCGGCATGAGGATGGCGATTTTGGGGGGGTTTTTGGGAGGTGAAATTTTTTGAGTTTTTTTTAGGGTGTAGGAGAAATGAATGGTGGATGCGGGGTTGTGTGTATTTGACGAAAAGAGGAAGAGAGAACGGTAATTTTGAAGAGAGAGGAAAGGTGAGGGCATTATGGGTTTTTTATTCCTATTTTTGGACCAAGAAGTTATTTTTAAAAAGGCTTGGACCTAGGAGTGTTTGTGCCCTCTAATTTGGACATATGAGTAATTAATTCAAATATGTATGGTATATTATTAATGTGAAAAATTATTTTGATACATAATTTTATATACATTCATTATCATTATTTATACTATATATTAGTATAAAATTAACAAATTCTAAATATATAATTCATATAAATTTGTCTAGAAATAACCTACTGCTATTAAAGTTACATTCTTGTCTCTCTTTCTTGCAACTCATATTTAAAAAACCCCATTATATATATATACACACACTAGGGGGGGTGCATCTCATTTCATGAGGTGTTAACCCTGATTTTATGTTTACACACCCATTTCGTCAAGGTGATTTTATGTTTACACACCTGTTTCGTCAAGGTGTATAAGTATTGATATAAACTTATTCTCTAATTTTAACTTAAGATGACCTCCGAAATTGGATCTAATAAATAAACACTAATACAGATTTGACTTTGCACAGTTGTTAAAAAAGACCTTAGACATCGGTTATAAGGGTTGTCCAAGGGACAACTGTCTATGTAAAATTGACACTTAGACAGCGGTTGTGAACCGCTGTCCAAAGTAACCACTTAGACAACGGTTGTGAACCGCTGTCCAAAATATCCACTTAGACTATCCAAATTAAAAATTCGATTTTTAGCCACGGACCCACCAAACATCTCATATATAAGCCACCAAGCCTCCCAAATAATTGAGGCACCATGGGGGACCAAACACAGGACCTTGGGTGCCTGAGCGGGGATCAATTCCGCTCGACCACTTGTTTTTTTGCGTTTACTTAATGAAATTAATTCTATATGTCCTTAAAATAATTTTTTCTTACAATTTTTTTAAAAATTCTTTATTTCAATTATCTTATTTATTAATTCAATCACATTTTTATATAATAATTTTTTTTTATATAAATTTAAATTAAATTAAATTATATTAAAATTATATTTTTACTTGTTTTTTTTAAAGTACTACCTTTTTTTTTAAACTTGTAATATTTTCCCTTCTAAACAAGTAAATACTCAATGTTTGAAAGCGCATTTGAATTGTTTATAAATGAGTTTTGTATAATATGAATTAAGCCGTGCTATTTGGATATTAGTTCGAAAATATAGGAACTAATCATATAAATTCATAATGATTTTTAGTCATCAAAGTATAGAATTCCTACTTTATTGATTGACTACACAAGAGCGCGAGCTGATCTGCATATGTTTAATGTAATCACTTACACAGTGGTTTTTAACCGCTGTTCAAGCTGGTACCTTGGACAACGGTTTTGAACCACTGTCAATTTTTTTTTAATATTTTTTATTAAAACCGTTCTCCAAACTATATTTTGGAGAGCTGTTTGAAAAAATAGTTGTCCAAGTAGAGCTGTGCAAACTTAAATGCTTAAATGTGTAGTAGTAAAAAAATAATTTCTCAAACAACACAATTTAAGTGATGAGACATAAATAAAATAGTGGAACCAAGAATATTATTAATTTTACATTAACACATCAGATCCTATTTTCACAGATAAACCAATGATGAAAAAAAAAGGTAGCATATGCTAACAATTCTCACTTACCAAGGATCGATAAACCAATTGAAAGATCCTTTAAGAAATGAGAATGTGACTGTCAGCATGTGCATGATGATCATGAGAATGAGAGTGCTAACCACCTGCAAACATAATATTAAAGCGCAAAGAAAACTTCCCAAATATTGGTCCAGTGTGGCCTATCGTTAGACATGCTCAAATATTCGCCAAAATGGGAATGAAAAAGATAAAACAAGGGAACAAAGTCAAATTTTGCAGTAGGTTTTGTTCAAGAATGTTCAATATAAGTACAGTAATTTTCTCAAAAACACCTCATTTGCCATGACCAAATGGAAGAAAATAATTGGGCTCTTTCGTAGGTATGGACAATAATCTTAAACCCAAAAATTTCAAGAGTTGATATTATCTCTACTATGGAACCAAAAAAGCTGATCGCCACTCAAAAACTGCTAAAGACACACATATCCACTGAAACCTTTAGGCCAATTTTCCTCATAATTGGAAATGCAGTTGAGGTCCTTCCAGTAGAAAAATGCAGGTCATGATTGCCTAAAAAACTTGGTATACTATCTGAGAACCGAGCCTATTTTAAACTTCCAAGATGCTATTATATAAAAAGAATTAAAATCAAATAACTATAAATGTTTAAAGGAAAACATGGAAGAAAGCATGGCTGGCACACACAAAACCAATTCTCAAATAAGCTGTCTTTTTCTTTTTCATGAGTATTCATACCAATAGCATGCAGCAATTAATGAAGAAAAGCTCCTGCCGGCACTGACGAGGTTCTTCTAAATCAAGTTAGAGCAACTCCAGATAACTTTGCATTCGAACTGAGAAATAGGCAATCTAACATTTTTCTTAGAGATATTGATATGATGCAAAAAGTAACATCACAAATTAGTTTGTATCAGAAAGAACACCAGATTTTAAGGAGCAACTACATTCTTAGAGGCCTGCTTCAAAATCCAAGATAGTAAATTTAGGGTCCGCTTGGTTGGGAGAATGGTAGTGAGTAATGGAAATTACTTCCATTGATGTTGCTTGGTAGTTTTGATACAAAAGTAATGGGAATACCGGAATAGAAGTAAGCAATTGATTACCCCCACTCACTCAACTCACCTCACATTATAATCATTGTTGATGTTCTAACCAAACAATAACAATGCAATCAATAACCCTTAGTGATTGACTCTTTAATGATACTCATTATTATTACCATTCCCGAGTTATACCAAGCGGGCCCTTAGTAAGGATTTAGGAAACTACTGATTACTTTTGATTTCATACTTTATCCGATACATGATTTTGATATTTGTATATTATAGAGTATGAGATTCATAATTTAGAGAAGCAAATATAACATAGAAGGACAAGGACAATCATATGGTTTGAACCAAAAACTTATTGGCTATAGAAATGGAAATAAAGAATTTAACATATTCAAACCTCGATCCCTCGAAAATTAGGATATATGAAAAATCAGCAAGAACAAAAAGTGAATAATTTAAATAGTAAAAGACTGGGAAAAAATGATTGATTATACATTTCATTAATAATAGTAAGAGGCCCATTAATAAAAATAATTAAACCAGCAAATTCAGTAGGCGCATACTCTCGAAAGCTCCTCAACTTCCCCAGAAGAAAAACATGTTATCTTTAAGCACAATATTTCTTGCTATGGGAAAGAAAAACTGTCCAACTCAAGATAAATCAAGCAACAAAACCATAGTTATCATTTTCTTTTGAACCTGAAATTTAAGAACCGCTTGTCGAAGAGGGAGGGCCAGATGGTGGCTAAATAGACCTTAGGGTTTCAGCGAGAAAACTGTAAAATGTAAAGGGCAAATGCTGAAAATTATCTCAAATTCCAACAAAATTTCCATACAAGATTCTTGCTTTTCTAATTCTATTTATTTTTCATTCATGTATAATTAAAAGTCACAAGTTGCTTGACAAAAGTCAAAGAGGCCAGTAAAAGTGTTCCCATATTTGCAACCTTAATGAATTATACTATTTCAATCAATCAAAGATTACACCACACCAACAATTTTAACTCAAATGCATTATATTTCTAAACTAACTACACAAATTCAGCTTGATCTTGTGAGTTCTTTCCTTGTCAATACATGGGCATATAAAACGGAAGAACAGTTAATGTGGCTTTACATAGACAAACACTTCTAAATAAAAACATTGATTTAGAAAAGAGGAAATTGGTGTTTCATTGAGAATGAGACGAAACAAACATGATCACATTTCAGTAGTTTTCAAATAGTAGAACAGCGAAAAGCTAATTTGGAAAATAAAAACAAAATTAAACCTGGGAAGCTGTGCTGAGATCTGAACTCTTCTCAACCAAACTGTCGAGCTTCTCACCTTGTTCTAGGACACTATTGATAGGTTTATGCTGAAACACAGATCAAATATAATATCATGAGTCATGACTAACAAGGACAGATAAAGGAAAGGGATAAAGAAACAATGCACTAAAAGAGATTACAGCATCAATCTTAAGGCCTGCTTATTGGCTGATAAACAGAGGGAGATTTCACTTAAACTAATTAACTGAATACTTAGTCATGTCCAATGCAAATTGCATCAAGTTGCAAATACCAATAGCCATTTCCAGGACATATCTACTTAGATGCTACCAATTTAAAACCATTTTTAATACAGCTTTATTTTAAATGCATGAAATTGTAACTAAAAAGAATTCAGATTTTCTTTAGAGAGGAAAAAGTAACCCAATCCTAATCTATGCAAAGCCTACTTCCACTTAAGTTTGGCTTGAGTATAAATTCAAGTCTGATCTCTACTTCAGATCAGCTGGAATTTGAATCGTAGGAAGATAACTTGATGATAACGAAAATGGCAGAGCTTAAGCTTCCAGATGGTTACAGCTCATTAATAGTCCTACAACAAAGCTCAAATTTTCACTTAACAATCCTATCATGTGAACAATAATCCTGATAAGTGAAATTCAAGAAGAAAACAAAATATGTACACTAATACAAGTTTACAGATCGGCAACAGGCACCAAAAACTGGCCGCTTTGTTCAACTCCCTCTTTTATATATAGATAGATAATATATATTTATGTGTTTGTTTTTTTTATATCACGTGATGGTTAGATGTGTTGAAAGCTAATATGTATTTACAACGGCTTTTGGTATATTTTTCAGCTTTTGGAAGATCGATAGTTAGTCAGTTGATCATCTGCTGATGATCATCTTACTTTGTTTGATTAAATTGGGTTTATGTTGGTTGTTGTATTCGTAATGTAATAAGGAAGAACACAATTATATTCTTTTTGTAATAATTGCCTTCTTAATTACAATTACTGTTGTAATTTGTAATACAATGTGTGTGTCACCCATGTATTGCTTTGATTAATTATAATTAATTGTAATCTATTTTGTCAATTTACCAACTCTACGAATTTATGTATTTATTTAGTCAGTCGTTACAGGTTTGTATTTATTTGTACCCATGTTATCAGTCAGCAACAATGTGGCAAACGATCGCGACGTAGCAGTCATGGTCAACTCAAGGAGTCTTCAGTTGCTTTATGCATAAGTTTTTGTGGTCGTTGGTGGTCGACTTCCTCATGACGACCACTGGGCGTGGCCGACCAGGCGACTTCCCATCGAACAGAGACAGCATCACGACTAGCTCGCGATAGATGAAGAATGGGCCGAACTAGGCTGAGCTGGCGACCCTGAGTTAGGTCGGCCAGTATATTCAGAGAAAGATGCCAGATCCCGCGATAATTACGGAAATGAGATATTTTAGGGAACCAAAATCCGTGTGAGAAATTTTCGGCGGTTGTTATGGAAGGCAAATATATCGCAAATCCTTCAAGATCTCGATATCTAGGGGTTGTTACATGACCCATTAGGGTTCTGGATCCGCATTGTAATCTTATAAATTGTAGTTAAGACCATGTTTATCGGGGAAACCACGCCCTGGGCATGCGAAAAAGACAAAAAAAAAAGTAAAAAATAATAATTCAAAATTGCTTCCATTTTTCATGACCGGGTCATCGTCTAACCTTGGGCATGAGATGTTGCCCAAATCTTATTTTATCTCATCCTTGCCACATGTCATTCTCTGGTTGGCCGGATGTATTTTATTTACATAATTTTATATTTCAATTTATCCACTTAAAAAAAAACCCACCAAAATTCATGAAATAAAATTCTCTATAAATATAGACCAATATTGATATATTTTGAATCACAATCTCAAACACTCTCATTTCTCTTCTTAACTTGTGTCAAATCTTCTAATTTTTATCATTTTCTACTTGGATCCAAATCATACCAATTATTCTCCTTACTCCAAAATAATTCAAATTCTCAAAATTATAAAAACTTCGAATCCTTTTTTAATATTGATGATTCTCAGCATTATCAGAATTCTCATTTTTCTCCGAATTTGAACCAAGTTCCTATCTCTGAATAAGTTCAAATATCGAAAAATGTCTCTTGCGACTTGTTCGGAAAGAAAAAGAAAAAGGTGGTAAAAACAGGTTGGTCTGTTAAAGAAGATGTTGCATTTATGTCATGTTGGTGTTTAATCAGTGAAGATGGCACGGTTAGCAAAAATCAAAAGGCGTCAAAAGTGTGGGAACGAGTACATGATATGTACGAAGAAGCTCGAAAAGAAAAGACAGATGAGTTAAATGAAAGAAATATAGAGAAGCTCAAAAGTGTTTAATCCCACCGAATTTTTAATAGATAGTCCCGTAGATGATGATTAGTCCTTTTATACTGAACGTATTGCAAGTTTATCCACCTATATGACTAGTAGGGAACAACTTCATAATAGAGAAGTTCATGCCGCTCTTAAGAACGATTTGATTGAGCATATATGGCAAAAATTCGGTACTGATAATTAAATATGTAATTTGTGTCTTTTGCTTTTTTTTTTAAATTTACGCATCTATTTGTAGCTCGGTTTATTAATTTTCTTTTTTATTTCAATTCTTGTAATTTTAATTTTGTTATTGGATATTGTAATTTATTTTAACTATGTTGTAATTTTTTTATTATAATTATAGTTTTTTAATATCAAATAATTGTGTATATTTCTTAAATATTTTAAATATAATAAAAAATAATTATAAATTTAATTGTTAAGTTATAAAAGAAATAATTTATTAAAGAGTTGTTGTGGTTGTTGGTGGGCATGGATAAACAATGAAAAAAAGATGAATTGGGTTGTAGAGTAAAATGTATATGCGCAGGTCGCTTTTCACACGAATGATTAGTGATCTTATTCAACCTAACAC
Source organism: Stenogyne calaminthoides (assembly GCA_037126765.1). NCBI lineage: Eukaryota > Viridiplantae > Streptophyta > Magnoliopsida > Lamiales > Lamiaceae > Stenogyne > Stenogyne calaminthoides. The sequence goes on from JBBCBC010000017.1 coordinate 22,156,320, forward strand.
TCATGCTAATTAGACAAATACAATACTGATAGGAATGTTGGAATACATTCAACCAGCACAAACAAATAGTATCAACCCTCACACTCCTAGATGTACAATGCAGTTAAGGTTATGTCTCGAATACCGCTCTTTGAAATTTTGGAGAAGAGTAATTGGGATATCAATCTTGCTCACTTGATTTCATCCAATGTAGTGTGTATTTATAGAATTTGGACTCAACTGCATTGTCCTATCTACTAGGCTTGACTTGGACAATCTAGAAAGTCTCAATGCACTATTTCATGATCTAGTGTTAACCACTCATGATCTTTTTACTCCTCACTCTTACAACCGCAATCGCTTGACATATAACTGCTATGTCGTCAACGTGCAATGTAAGAAACATAAAAATAAGCATCTAACAAACCAGAGTTAGTGTAAGAAGAAATGACAAATTACTGATGTCGGTCAAAATGTGTTCAACATGTGAAACAACATCTTTACAACATCAACAAATATATTTCAAGAAATACAAAATACATACATGATGGCATCATCGTCATCACGCATGCAACAAGCCATAGCATTATTAGCTGCACTTCTGTTAATTTGGTGCAGCCAGGCCCAAGAGTCGAGTCATCATGTCAGTTAGACTTGTTGGCAAAGATAGAAAATGTGATTGAACATTGTCAATGGGTCATCACCATGAGTAAAATGCAGATATCACAGAAATGTTGGTCCATAAATTCTGGTTGACCCGTGACACTAAGAATACCTTGATTAGCTTCATGGACAAATCTGCATTTTTTTGCGGCTTCGACATTGCTATTACTCCTTTGGATATTTTTCAATTCCGACGTTGCAAGGGTATATTCTCTCTGGGACCCTTTTAAGAATTAATTTAATACTCTGTACAATTCAAAAGTTTAGATGAAATGAAATTCTTTATGTCAGCGAGTTTCCTACAAACTCATTACCAACATATTTTCTTATTTACAAATAATTAATTCAACAACTTCGTTGATGGGTGTTCTACACCGACTACACGTAAACATTTGTCATATCATCGTAACATGGGTCAATTATCAATTTGTTAGGGGCCTACCTACTCAAATGATGCGTTCAATGGATCACGGGCATATTGATAAATATGCAAGGGTTGATGGGTGGTCGCCTAGAAGCGACTTGCTTCTTTGGCCACCGGAGTTAGTTGAGACCATGTCTCGGAGGCGGATTAATATTCTTCAGGGGGTAGAAATCAAAAGTCGCTAGGCCGGCGGATTCTGACCGCCTAGTTGTTGTCTAAGCGCCGCTTAGGCGGTTTTTTTTTTATTATTATTAAGTGCTGATTTTTTTAAAAAAAAAAATTAAAAATCCGTCTAGATTAGCCTAGGCGGCGCCTAGCAGCGGAAACAACTTTTTCCACCGATTTTGACAAAATCAGGTCGGCCTAGGGGGCCGATTTTTACATCCCTGATATTTTTTGTGTGCAAGAGACGAAATGGACTGGCAAGAAGGTTAGAACTATTGAGCCACAGGGGTTTTTTACTTTTGGGACTAAAATGACTTGATGAAGATATAATTAACAAAAGATACATTGAAGAAAATTAATTCGTGGACGTGACCCAACATGCTTCTACTATTAATTCATAGTTTACCTCGTTTACTTATGATTTTGTATACAAAAGATTAATTCATCGGCCGTTTCATATTTTCTTGTAGTGTGATAAATCATCTGATCACTGTAAACAGTATCCACGACTGCACCGGTGTAATTATCAACTTACATTATTGTACATTTGCAGTTGATACTGTAAAAATTTGAATACAAGTACAATGATTATTCTTTTCTGTTCGAATAATGTCAGTAACAGAGTTTACAAAAACAGTAGCTAGTATAATCCAAATCACTAAAAAGGTAATTTTATTTTTACACATAATACATTTGAAAATTCATTCTCTATGTACAAATGTAACACGAAAATTCACTCCAAACATATGTATTTACCTACTTCAATTTACAGCTGCAGTAAAACGATATTTTGCATTTACCTATACTATATTTTTTTTCACCAATTTGAAATTAAAATCCCCAAAAACAAGACCACTCCAATTCAATACCTTTAATCGCCTTAATTTGATGATAAATTCAGAAAATCATTTTCAATTATCAGGAAGGCAGAACCGGACCTGAGACGACGGCGATTTGACGGCGACGCCGTGCCAGCAGATGCCGCCGCGGCACATTTCGTGGCCGTGATCGCGCGTCATGAGCGCACGCGCCGCCTTGCGCGACACATCCCAAGCGAGGCTCGCAACCACGATCGCCGCCACAACCGCCGTGGAGAGGAGGAGCACGTATCCGCTGCTGAAGCTCCGGCCGACGGCGAGGCCGTACCCCTTCATCGCGGCAATTAGCACCAGATAGATTGTCGTCAAATTCCCCACCACCGCGTTCGAAATCATCATTCTACCGATTTTTTCGGAATGAAATTGTCGGTGTGAGAATCTGTGGGTAGATTGGGGGTGAGGGTTTTAAGCAAGGAGAAGTAACATTCACGCAAAGGGGAGATCACTAGGTCTAAGTCTAATTCAACGGTTTTGAGCTTATCTAACTTAAATTAACAAAATAAAATAAAAGGATATTAGTGATTTGTCGTATCGAGAAAGTGAAGGGTGAATGAATCATCGCCTGGCGTACGTGGATAATGGTATTCCTTTGTTTTAGTCCTCAAATTTTAATCACACAAAATCTTGTATTGTATCGATTCAGGTGTACCGTTCAATTCAAATGTATTTTTAAAATATTTAATTTATTTATATTAAAATATTAAATATGTTTTACATTGAATAAATTGAACATTTCAGAAAAATAAATTATATATTTTTACCGTGTACCTATTGCACAAAAAATCTACTCTTTTAATAATAATTTTAGACTTTTAGTTCAGATAAGTGTAGATAAATTATATCTTTACTAATTACTTAATGATCTTGTTACTCGGTAATATCCACTCAATAAGAATCAAATAAAAAATGTTCAACTTGTGAAAATGTCTTTAAAAGAATCAGTATTCATAAAATATTGCAGCGAAAGGGACTTATTGACCTAAATTAAAGTTTTAATATCCTCATGAGCAGTTGACATATTTTAATATTAAAACTTAGAATTGAGTGGTGACACATACAGGAGACAAAAGGCGAAAAATTGGAGAATGTAATATGTAAATCGATTTGGGGAGATAGAGCTTCGGATGATAGATCAAGAGGATTACTCAAATTTTGGAATTCTCATGTTTTTTGTAAGGTCAGTATTTCACATACAAATAGGCTTTTGGTGGTGAATGAATTTTGGAAACAAGACAGAACTAAATGTTGCGTATTGAATGATTATGTTCCGTGTATCACTCTAGAAAAGGTGAAACTATGGGAAAAACTCAATATTGTGGTAAATCAGTATAGTGACGCTTGACGGAAAATGCACGAGAGAGTGGGAAGAGGCGCAGTGGTGGATGAAAGGATTTAAAAGCTCGAACTTGTAGAGAGGTGCAAAATTAATTCGTTTATTTAATTTCCCTCAACAAAAGGGACATGAAGTTGTTTGATAATTTCATTCGCCATACTAGCTTGATATATTTACCTCTAGTTAGTAGAACTTTCACATGGTATAGATCTGATGGGTCTTGCAAAAGTATGTTGGACACGATGTTAGTAATAATGAAAGGATAAGTAAATGGCCTCTGATGGTATTGAAGGGTCCGGGAAGATCTATTTCGGATCGCATACCCATTTTCATGAATCTTCTCATAAGGGCTGAAGTCCCAAGCCTTTTAAATTCATGAACTGTTGGTTATCGCGTTCACAGTCAATGGATTCGTCAACTTCAAATGGATAAGTTACAATATGTCAGGGTGGGCGAGTTTTATACCTAAGGAAAAGCTCAAGATACTTAAATCATATTTGAAAGCTTGGGACAAAGAAGTCTTTGGCAATGTGGACACAGTGATTGCAGATAAGAAATTCAGAATTGAGTGTTTAAATAAAATAAATGATGCAAGGGGATTGGAAAGAAGATGAAATCATCGAGAGAAAAAAAAATAAAACACGCTCGAGTTTTTGAGGGTTATTCAGTGGAAAGATGACATGATGTTCAAAAGGCAAAAATTAAGTGGCTCTTGAAAGGAGATATGAACTCCAGGTTCTTTCATGAGTGGATTAATAGGAAACACGAATTGAATGGAATAGAAAAACAGTTTTTTTTTTTTAAAGTAACATATGGACGAAATCAGTGGCTAAGGTAAAAAGGGGTATATGCAATCACTTTAGAAATCATTTCAGATCATGCAGGCGATCTAGATTGATGCTCCCTGATGACATTTTTCCAAAGAAACTTAATGTGTGCGACAATGAGTTTCTGTCCATCAAGTTCACCGAGGATGAAGTGAAAACAACTATTTGGTCCTACAATTCAAGCAAGAGTCCTAGGTCGGACGATTTTTCCTTCGACATTTTTAAAGATAATAGGGTGTTGTTGAAAGAAGAGGAGTTGAGAATGACGGATGATTTCATACTCATGAGAAAATTGTGAAGGGATTAAATTCCTCTTTTATTGTTCTTTTTCCTAAGAGAGAGTCTAGCCAAAGCCTTAATGAAAATCGACCTATTTCTTTTGTAGGCTCTTTATACAAAATTATCTTTAAAATTCTTACACTCAGAATCTGTAAGGTGCTCGACTCGATCATATCCAACTATCATAGACGGAAGACAAATCTTAGATGGAATTATGGTGCTAAACGAGATCAAAAAACGTAGAGTTGATTCTGCAAAAGAGCACGATTCAGTTGAACGTGATTTCCTCGATAAGATGATTGAGAAATTAAACTTTTTTACAAAATGCAGAAGATGGGTCATGAAATTTATGTTATCATCTTTAGCCTTGGTATTGGTAAATGGCAGCCCATCCAATGACGGATCTATGTTACTCACTATGGGGGCACATGCCCCCATGAAATTTTATTTTTTTACTATTTTTTTTATTTATATATTATAATTAGTATTAAAAAAATATAAATATCTTTTAATTTTTAACTTTACCTATGCAAACTTATAGATTTCAATTGTAATAGACTTGAGTTGTTTTGTAGTTCCAAACTTGTTAATATGTTTTATATTGAATAGAGTAAGTCTCATGTGCATCAGGTGAATCATGCAACTCAAGTGCATTTTTAAAACGTGCAACTTATTTTCTTAAAACGTTCAACTTATTTACACTGAAATGTGCATATTTAAAAAATGCACTTGAATGGTACGGTGCACCTGGTGCATACAAGAATTTGTCATTTGTATATATTTTATCTTCCCATTGTGAAAATTTTCTGGATTCGTCCCTGAGTCCACCGAGGGAATTTAAGAATAAGTTTGTGCTTCAACAAGGTGATCCTCTTTCTCTATCCCTATACTTGATTGTTGTTGAAGGTCTTAGCCGTCTAGTCTCAAAAGCATTGGAGGTCTGGATGTTGGAGCCATTTGAAGTGGGTAGAGAGAAAGTCAAAGTGTTTCTTCTTCATTCTGCAGATGATATTCATGTGCCCAGGATATCTTGATAACATCCTATTTTGAGAAATTTCGAGCTCCTTTGTCATAATATCTTTCTTCATATCTTTCTTGAGAATCTTGCTAGATCCCAAACCCCTCTATTGTTGTAACCCGAATCATAAAAATCATCTATGCTCCTAAAGTTACCCAATGTTATACCCGTAAAATCGTGCTCTGTTCGAACATACAAGAGGTCATGTATTAACCTTTAAACATCCTTATGTACATCCCTAGCATCCTCGTGGACCTCAACCTCATCCAAATGCTCATAAAAAAACCCCTGCCCATTCCGATGGGGTTGATTCCATCTATTCCACAACATCAACCAAAGGATGCATGTTTGGGTTGTTCACCTATAAAATAATGTCCCTAAACACTATCAGTTAGAGGCGCTCATATGTGTTGTCCGATCTTTCATCCATATCATACCCTAATGACTCGAACTGATATGAGTTTCCACATGCACCACCAACATGATAACATTAAATGCTAATGGTTGTGGCTCCCTACCACATAGAGCAGAAGTCTTCGCAATCATCGAAGGCGCTTCCCAAGACTTAGGAATCCATTTCCGAGATGATACACCAGTTCTAGTTGCTGGAGTCTTCTTGTCATCATGTTTCCCACCTGATGATTTCCTCCCCCGATTGTCCAAGAATTTCACTCCACATGGCCAATTATACCACACGTGATACATAATTTTGGCAACTTCTTGTACTGAACTCGTGCAAAACAACAATATCTCTCCCTTTCAAACTTGGTCCATTTCTCCCGACCTTGCTTTATATCATTTTCGACTAAGAATTTGGCATAATATGCCCCATGACCTTATTAAAAGTGGCAAAAGTATGAATGTTATAAACATATATAAAAGAACTATAATTGGACAAAAATATGATGTGGCGCTCAAACTCATTAATTTGGGTGGAAATCAGTCGCCACATGTACAATTCTGACAACAATTGAATGTTCCAACATGAAAGGGTGGAAAATGGAAACAGGTGGATTAGAATTGAGAAATAAACAAGGTAAATGACTAAAACTAGATTCACCCAAAGTAACAACACCAAAATTGATATATACCCTACTGAAATGAATTCAAAAGATATAACAATTAAAAAATAAATTATTCATACATATTCATCAAAAGAAAATGATAAAAATCAAATAGACGAAGTACAAATACCATCTTCAACAAGTAAGATAATAATAATAAAAAATGCTCAATGAATTAAAAAATTCATAACCTTGAATGATTTGATGGGGAATTTCAAGAAAGTTTATCTTCGTTGCTGATACACATATTGAGCGTGATCAGGGAAAACTCTAAGAATAAGTTGTTGGAATTTAGAGGCACGTAAACACGTAATACATGCTGTTGTAATAGGAAATAACCCGATTTGAAGAGGGTCGGGGAGTTGACCATCTTATGGCTAATATATCATCCGACTTTACCCAGCCAAAGCAGGACTTGAGGCGACTTCAAAAGATCGGTAAGTCGCTGGCGACTTGAGAAGCTACACAAGTCGCGGGAGCGGCTTGGGAAAGCAGGGAAGTCGCGATGCGGCTTGGGAGGATGCGGAGGTCGGGACCGACCCGGTCTCGAGGTCGGATGAGGATAAACATGAAAGAGATTCGGGTAGTTAGTGAGGCGGATTTCACGGATCATAATCAGGATAAGTGTATCTAGAAGCGCGACTTGCGGGACAAGAAAAGAAACCCTAGCCTGGCGGCTGAGATCTAAGGTTGGCCAGTGAGATGAAGCCCACGAAGACTGTAACCCTAGTTCTATGTCTATAAATATAACTTGTATTGTACATTATAAAGGATCGGAAATCTTAGAATCCTAGGCAGAAATTATACAGTAAAATACTCCTGGCTTGGTCACCCCCAGACGTAGTCATTTTCATAGACGAACTGGGTAATCAAATATCGTGTTCTTTATCGTTTTACTTGTAGCTTTGATCGGTAACTTTATCACTATTACTTGCTTGTGCACCGGTAAACAAACCGGGAACAACAATTGGCGCATTCTGTGGGAAGAATTCCTGAGAAATACACCTGTTCAAGGGAAAAACCCATCTCTTCTCCGATCAAACTGCGATGACGAGCAACCGAGGCAATCCTACCAGATATGAGACCGACGCCCGCGACGGGGAGGAGGCCTCTATGAACTCCCAGCGCACTCGCTCACAGCGATCGCCCAGCAAGCCCGGTGATCACCCCTGATTGGTGGAACCTGGTGCAAACTCCTGAGGACGCAAAGGCCGTGCTGGAGGTCCTTAATAAGAAGCGCCTCGCCTTTGACGGTGAAGACGAGCATCCCCCAGCCAAGAAGGCCACCCAGGAGGCCGGACCCTCGAAAAATAAGGGCACATTGGCCCGAAAGGGCCATTCGGCGGGCCAACTGACCTATGAACCGGCTAAACACGCCTTAGTTCGCAACCGCCGGCTCCTTGAGAGGCCGGCAGGGTCGAACAATGTGTTCAACCGACTTGGCGATCTAGGGATTTAGAAAGTCCCAAGGATCACTGAAGATGAGGCGCAATCTGAGCCTCGACGAGCTGATCAGGTGGAGCACAACCTCGCACTTGCACTGAACCTCCACCACAATGATTTGCCGAGGGGATCGACCGTGCATCGCGGGGACCCCCCGATAATGAAGGCATCAACGGACCATCGTGACGCTCAGGTCGCAGCACTGACCTGGACAGTCCAGCAACTGATGGAGCGTATAGAGAATCGAAACGGGCCTGTGGGGACTGATCCTTTCCTCGCCATCCTGGATTCTCCGCTCGGAGCTCTGGTCACTCTGGCACCTACCCAGCGGAAGATTAACATAGCGACCTTGGATCGCTATAGTGGAAACACAGACCCAAGGGTCCACGTAGCTAAGTACAACTCGTACATGGCCTCAATGGGTGCAACTGATGCGACGAAATGTCGGCTATTTTCTATGACCTTGAGCGAACAAGCTCACCAATGGTTTACCTTCCTACCACCCCTGTCGGTGGACACTTTTGAAAAGCTCGCTCGCCTATTTTTGACGCACTTTACTGCCCTGGCGCCCCGACCTGCGACCAGGCAGCGTCTGATGAACACCCAGCAGGGTGATACGGAGTCTGATCAGGCCTATATTGAGAGGATCGACAAGATGATATTAGAAGGAGATCCCATTGGGAATGAGGCAAAACTGCTAGGGGCTGTCTCCGGCCTCAAGAAGGGGACCAAACTCTGGCGGTGCATGAAGCCGACTATCCGACTAGTGACGCTGACTTCTGGAGGTGAGCTAGTGACCTGATACATACTGCAGAGCTTCTGGAATCTCGACTCTCTGATGCTAAAGAGGTCGCTGAGCCCAAGAAGAGTTCCAAGAAGGCCGCCACACAGTACAAGCCGCCTGAAAGTTTCAAGCCTTTTGAGGAGAGCATTCCGGTGAAACTGATGGATGCACTGGGCATGACGCCCGGACATATCTTCACCCAGATCCGAGAGCGGGAATTACTCCTCCCGCCTCGCCCTGTAAAGAATAAGGGCAAGCTAAACCCAACAAGTATTGCCACTTTCACGAGCAGGCCGGTCACTATACCAGTGAGTGCAAAGATCTCTTGCCCCAACTATGGAGATTGTATAAAGATGGCCTGCTTGACTAATTCGTCAAGCGATCTCAGAAAAATGGCGACCAGGCTCCGAGAGGTCGCCAGCAGGGAGAGCGCGCCCACAAGAATGACAACCAGGGGGGGCAGGGGGAGCGGCCTATCCCGCCCATGCCTGAAAATGTGGGAGAGCGCGTCATACACACCCTCTCTCCCCTAGGGGTAGTCGGGGGACTAGCCTCGAACTCCTCCTCCAAGCGGAAGATGAAGGCCGAGATAAGGGAGATAGAGAATGCCAAGAAGATGGTATTGCCTGTCCTCGCCCTGGGGGAAGAGTCCAGCACGATCGAGTTCGGGGAAAAGGACAAAGCTGGGGTGGTTTATCCTAATGTCGACCCCCTGGTGATCCGAGCAAATATCATGGGAACTACGGTGTGCCGACTTCTGGTAGATGGGGGTGCCTTCTGTAACATCCTCTTCAAGAAAACCCTGGATCAGCTCGGGGACTATGATACCTACATCACCCCGTGCGACCATGTCATGAAAGGGTTTGGTGATGCAACAGTAAGGCCGAGGGGATGATCCGACTGGCCGTCGAGCTGGTCTCCACACTGAATAGCGAAGTTAGGGCGACTAGGCTATTAGATTTTCTAGTTGTCGACCTTCCCAGCTCCTATAATGGTTTCCTGGGAAGGCCTTTTGAGCATGAATTCGAGGCTGCATCCTCCACTTTCTACTTCTGTGTAAAATTCCCCACCAAGAGTGTGCTGGTCGGTACCGTTAAGGGCGACCAGGTCGATGCAAGAGGTTGTTTGATTTACTCTTCGTCTCTTTTCAATTCCGCACCAACACCTATCAAACAAACATTTGTGATAGATAGCAATGAACAAGATGAGGAATTAAATAAGAAAAGAGCAAACAGAAGAAGAACCCACAGCAACCTCGGTCCAAGAATAGGGCACGAGCCTAAAGAATTCCTAATCGTGGCCGAAATCGATGACCCCCGGCAAGATGGCCCAAGAGCCATCCCGGGGGAAGAACTCGAGAAAGTCAAGATAGATCCAACTCGCCCGGACCTAGAAGTCATTATCGGTTCCAAGATACCGAACGACCTGAGGGGGGAAGTCGTCGACTTTCTCAAAAAGAACTTAGACGTCTTCGCCTGGTCGCATAAGGACATGGTAGGGATCGATCTAGAATTCGCATGTCACCGACTTCACATTGACCCGTTCGGAGGCCGGTTGCCCAGAAAAGGCGGAAGTTTGGCCCCGAAAAATATGCTGCTTTAGCCGAAGAGGTGAAGAAGCTGCTGGATAACGACCTGATCATGCAGGCCGACCAACCACAGTGGGTAGCCAATGCAGTGTTGGTAAAAAAGTCCAACGGGAACTGGCAGCTTTGTATCGACTTTACCGATCTCAACGAGGCCTGCCCAAAAGATTTCTTCCCTATGCCACACATCGATCACCTGATAGATAACACGGCCGGGCACGAGATGCTGTCGTTCATGGATGCTTTCTCGGCTTATCACCAAATAGCCATGCATGAACCAGATCGGCAACATACCTCGTTTCTGACCGAGAAAAATCTATATTGCTGGAAGAGAATGCCTTTCGGCCTGAAGAATACAGGGGCAACCTACCAAAGGCTTGTCAATCATATGTTTGCCGACCACATCGGGAAGTCACTAGAGGTTTATGTCGACGATATAGTCGTCAAGAGCTTAAAAAGGGAGGATCATCTGTCTCACCTAGCACAGACCTTCGATATCCTCAAAAAGTTAAACATGAGACTCAACCCCAAGAAGTGTAACTTCGAAGTGGAGTCGGGGAAGTTCTTGGGACACCTGGTCAGTAAGAGGGGGATTGAGGCAAATCCAGGGAAGGTCAAGGCCATATTAGACATGGGGACACCCCGAAATGTGAAAGAGGTTCAGAAACTCACGGGGTGCATGGCCGCACTGAGCAGGTTCATCTCCCGAATGGGGGACAAATGCAAGCCGATGTTCGATACGATCCGTAAGAAAGCGAAGTTCGAATGGACACACCAGAGAGCCAGGATGCTTTTTGAAAAAAATCAAAACCTACCTGGCAGATGTGAGCATCTTATCCAAACCTGTCCCAGGAGAGAAGTTGTTCTTATATCTCGCGACATCAGAGACCGCTTTGAGTGCAGTGCTGGTCCGAGCAGAGGGACAAATCTACTTGCCCATCTATTTCGTCAGCCAGACACTGAACGAGATAGAACAACATTATCCATCGTTAGAAAGACTGGCTTATGCATTAGTCATGAGTGTGAGGAAGCTGAGACTGTATTTTTTCGATCACCAGGTCGAGGTCCTCACTTCCCTGCCGTTGAGGAACGTGCTCAACTGACCAGACACATCAGGTCTATGTCTCAAATGGGCCATCAAGATCGGGCAATATGGAGTGACATACGCGCCTCGACCTACCGTCAAGGCCCAGGCACTGGCCGATTTCATCGTCGAGACATTCCCTTCTGAGGCCGGGTGTTCGAGCAGCCCGCCATGGGAGTTATTCGTAGATGGATCGGCGACCTCTCACAAGTCGGGAGCTGGATTAGTTTTGATGAGCCCGGAGGGTATCTCATTCCAGCCATTACCTTTGAATTTCCCGCGATAAATAATGAGGCCGAATATGAGGCGCTCATCAGCGGCTTGGAAATGGCAACAACCATGGGTGTCAAGAGATTGCAAGTCCATACCGACTCCCAGCTCATAGCCTGTCAAGTTTCAGGGGATTAAGAGGCTCGTGACGATAGGATGGCGGCTTATCAGGAAGTCGTAAAAACACTATGCCTGAAGTTCACACAAATCCATGTCAAGTTGATACCGAGAGAGCAGAACTCACGAGCAGATGCTTTAGCTCAGCTGGCAACCTCCGAAGGATCAACAGACATGAAGGATGTCACAATCACGACACTTTCCCACCCATCCACCGCACAAGTAATAGTAACAACATTGGAAACCCCGGAGTCGAACTGGATGACACCCATCATGGAATATTTGACAAGCCGCCTCTTGCCAACTGATCGCGTCCAAGCTCGGTAGGTGCAACTACGGGCCAAACGGTACACAATGATCGGCGGGGATTTATATAAGCGAGGCTTCGGCATGCCCCTACTTCGTTGTATCACACCTGAACAAGGTCAAGCCATCCTACAAGAAATACATGAAGGGGTATGCGGAAACCACACTAGGGGGATTCGCTGGCCCACAAGACCACAAGGCAGGGGTATTTTTGGCCAACCCTAAGGGCCGATGCTATTATCTTCGCCCGTATGCCGTAAATTCCAGGTCTATGAAATTCGCACCGGAGGAACTCACAAGCATCCTCAGTCCTTGGCCTTTTGCGAAGTGGGGGATAGACATCATTTGGCCACTCCCAACGGCCCCAGGGTCGGTCAAGTATGCCCTAGTAGCGGTGGACTACTTTACAAAATGGGCCGAGGCTGAGGCATTGTCAACCATAGACCAAGATCATGTCATCAGGTTCATATGGCGGAACATTATCTGTAGGTTCGGGCTACCTCAGGTGATCATATCAGACAATGGAAAACAATTCGATGGTATAAAATCGACACATTTTTCAGAAAGTGGAAGATCACAAAGTTATTTTCTACCCCATACCACCCCCAATAAAAACGGTCAGGTCGAGGCCGTGAATAAAATCATAAAACACACGCTCAAGGCTAAGATCGAAGGGGGAAAAGGGAAATAGGTCAGCGAGCTCCCGGACGTCTTTGTGGTGGTCGAGAAGAATGACTGCGCAAATTCAATGGCGAAACTTCTTCGCTAGCCTTCGAATCGAGGCAACAGGGTTGTACCCACGGAAGTCGACCTCCTGACCTTCCAAACCAGCCAGGTCACTTTCGATCATAACGATGAGGCCTTGAAAAGAAACCTGGACCTACTCAAAGAAAAGTGATTGGAGGCTAACATGAGAAATGCAAGATACAAGCAGACGTCGGAGAGATATTACAATTCTAAGGTGCGACTTCGACTTTTCAAGGTCGGAGACTTAGTACTGAAAAGGATACTCGGTGACTCAAAGGGTGCCCTTGGTCCAAACTGGGAGGGTCCATTTCAAATATCGAAGGTCCTACCAAACAGGGCATATGAGCTCGAGAAGTCGGATGGGACCAAGGCCCAATATCCGTTGAATGCAACTCACCTGAAGAAGTATTATCAGTAGATTTACACTCTTGTACTAATCAAAACAATGTAAACAAATTTTTTGGTAACAGTAATTCTCTATTCTATTTGAAAGAAAAATTCCTATATGTAGAAACCAAGCGGGTCGCATGAAAGACATGATTGATAACATGCAGGCCACATGAAAAACATATGATCGATAAAGTGCGAACCAGAGGTACGACTTTCGAAATACAGGAGAGTAAATCGCAACCCATCTGGGTGTGATGAATCCCGACTTTGTAAGACGATTAAGCGAATGTCCAATAAACAAGTCGCATAAGTATTAAGATGACAAGGACTAGGCAAAAATCGCATAAGGAAATCGAGTCAACACAACAAAGGAATTAAAAGAGAATTTCATTGATAAAGACCCGGAGGTCGGGAAAAATCCCGTTACAATAGACCCGGAGGTCGGAAAGAGGAAAAAATCCCATTAATATAAGGCCCGGAGGCAGGCTAGCGACTTGATTCATACTAGGGAGTTACTGGAGTCACATCTCTCTGATACTAAGGAGGTCGTTGATCCCAAAGGAAAGTTCCAAGTAGGCCGGCTCCCAGGGAATTCATCTCAGTGTTTCGTCTGAGGAAGATGCTGCAAAACTATCAGAAAAGGATGTTTTGACAGCCCGTGAAGTGTCAGATGCTGCGATGAGACTTCCCGCTTTAAATGAACACGATTTTCATACATGTGGTGCAAAAAATTCAAGGGGTTGTGAAGGGCATTTTGGCTTGATCGAGTTCGCATACACAATACTAAATCCATATTACATGTCAGGAGTTGCTCATCATCGTTAACCCCGTCATCCCGATCGGCACCCAAGGCACAGACGGTCAGGGGCTCCTCCATGTTGGCGGCGACAAATCCACCACCCGGGTGGCAGTGAAGCTTAGCAATGGCCGTATGGTCATCCTCCAATGAAGACGAGATCAGAAATGGGGGAAGCACATGGATGGACTGAGAATCGGAGGCCATTTGTGTAGAGTAGAAGAAGCTTGTTGCCGGAGGACGCCTTGAAGTTGAGGACTCACCGGAATTTCCCATGCGTAAGCTTGGGAACGATAAGTGTGGGGAGCAGAGGGGGTACAATGGGTTGTATGTCTAAAACCCCCGTCCTATTTATAGAGGAAGGGCGGGGTGTGAAAATGCAAAATTTGAACTCTCGAGCCCCCCGAAGAAACTGGCGTCGCATGGGCAGCACGTAGGTGATACACGACTGCTGGTTGGGTTAGTTCACGGCGTGTGACGTCACAAAGTGTCTAGGCAATCATTGTGGGTTTGTCACACATCACGCCGATTTAGGAAATCGAGACGACTGTACGCCTCCTCGAGGATGAGGGTTCAGCGGGGGTACACATCCCGAGGTCGACTTATCTCAGATCAGTAAAAAGCAACGATTCAAGTCGAGGCCCCAATGCGAGTTTGTGACCTCGACTTGGGGGATAAAATATGGGAGTTTCATTGACACGACAAATAATAGATGAGATGAAAAACCAAGTAATCTTTTTCATTGATAAGAGACCCGGAGGCCGGAAGTTTGTTCATTACAAGTTAAGGCCCGGAGGCCGGTACAATGATACTAAAAAAAAAAGAAGGTTGAGGGTTGTAACATCATTCTTTCTCAACAGAGGCAGTCAAGGCTGTCCTGACCGTCCCGAAAGGAGGCTCCGGAAATGTAACTGCGGGGGGATCGACCTCCGAGCTTGGCACCTCCTCCACAATGGGCTCGGAAGGTATAGCAACAGGGGGGTCGACCTCCGAAGGGTTTGGGAGAGGGCGTACGATCCAACTTGGGTCTGGAAAAAATGAGAGATCAATGCCCATGTCCTCCAAGTCTTGGATCTCCAGCAGAACGTCGGGGGCCAGAGGGTTGTCGCCGACATAGTCTTTGAGATCGACGACAAGCCAGGTAAGGTCGCCAGAGGGGTTCACCCGATGACAGATTAGGATGACACCCGTGAATGCCATCACGTACGCAAAATTAGTGTTTGCCTCCTCAGCGGCCTTGAACTGGGCTCCCTGGTATCTAGCTCCCCCTTAATCCCGGCCAGCTCCGCTTTCACCCCGGCCACGTCGGTCTCCACCTCGGCCACCTTTCCCTCCTCCTGGGCCGTCTTTAACTTCTCGGCCACCAGTGCAGCCTCCGCCTCAGCCTGCCGCCCTTCCGCGAGGTCCAACTTCAGCCTCTCCGCGGCCAGTCCACCCTCCGTCTCAGCTAGGTGACCTTCGAGGGTCGAGATCCGCAGAAGGTGCTCTGAATTGGATTTCTCCATCCCCTTCTGGGTCTCGGCCACCGCCAAGATTGACTTGGCCTGATCAGCTACCCGAGCTTGCGACTCCTAGAGACGTCGAAGATCGGTCTCCATTTGGGCACTGGTCTTCTCCAAGAAAAAGGCCGCCTTTGGGAGTAGACCATGACCGAGTACAAGTTGCCCGTCACCTTCTGGCGACGAACATTGGAGTGGTCTGTACGCGTCCACCCCCGAGGGAGATTCCGCATGCTGCGGGAGAGGTAGCCAGGCCAGTTATCAGGGAGCTCGGCCGATTGAAGTGGTGAGCACCTAAGGAAGCTAACCATCTCCGGGCAAATTTCGGCTGGCCCGAAGTCAGGGCTGAAAAAGAAAGTGAATCGTCAGTGTACTGGAAATAACGTGAAAAGAGATTATGCGGAGAGTGACTAGAACTTACTCATCCACCAGTTTCTCATCCCAGCCTAGGAAGGAGTCATCATCTTCATGACGACCTCTCCTCGGGGCCGGTGAAACAGGTCGCGAGGTGGTGCGCGGCAAAGTCGGGGCTGAGGTAGCCGGTTGCGATGTGGGGCGGACTCGGTACGACCTTCCCAGCCCCCTGTTGATCTCCGATTGGTAGGTCCCAAGCTCCTCCCTCACTTTCTTCCGAGCAGGCTCGGAAGTCGGCGGAGTCGACCCCGTAGTCTTCCTCTTGCCTTTGTCGACGACGGGGGGGTCGATAGGGACCGAGTTTGGAGGAGCAACCTTGGAAAGGGGCGGTCTCGTAGGAGAGGCCTCGGAGGCTGCCACTCGCCTCATTTGCCCGAGAACGGATTTCTTAAGGGAAGCCATGACGTTTGTAGGTTGCTGGCGTCGGTAAATGGGGGTATTGGGGACTACAAAAACAGTGAAGTTGTAGTCGGTCAGATAGGTTGACAACGAAAATTCGATGAGCACAGAGTGAGGATACTTACAGGTGATCTTCAAATGACGCGGGTATGTGTATAAGCCGGCATTAAATCGGTCGAGCTCGGAGTTCAAAGCGTTCACGTCCCGCCAACTCGGTGGAGTATCGCGAGCAGTATTATACGCCTCCAGGAAATCCCAGTAAAGGTCGGCGACAACGGGTGTGAAGACTATAAAAGAAGAGGAGAATTAGATCAGTACAAATATCTAACTCGGAAAAGGTGAAACCTACTGTGGGCGACCCGAGTCGCGTAGTCGGTTGGGACATGGATTAGTAGAGTGCTCGAAGGGTCCATGGATTCCCACGCCCCCCGACAAACCACCACTTGTTATTCCAGCCCTTAACCTTATTAGGGATCCCTCTCACGAGTTCTCGACCTTTGCGAAGCCGCACGACATTATAGCCGCCGACTTGGTGGATTGGCGTCATCACGAAGGCCAGCTCACCCGAGGTTGGTAATCGATGCAGCTCGGCCTGCCCGAGCATAGTCATGGTGGATAGAATGTAGCTCCATCCATTGGGAGTGATCTGAGTTAGGCTCTGGTTCCAGGCCGCCAGGAAGTGAGAGATAGCCGGGTGAAGTGGAAATCGGATCCCAACCTCCATTGTATGCTTGTTCACCGCGATCATCCCAGGTGGCGGCTGGTCGGCGCTCCCCTCGGAGGTCGCTCCATAGAAGTGCACGTCCCGGGTCACCTTGTATAGGAGGCGAAGGGATCGCACATATCTGTCGGAAAGGACCGACCTGTTCTTCTCGTGTGACGCTATGAAGTCCGACCTGACCGACTTCCGGTAGCTGCGGTCAGGTCTCGTGTATGGGGCCCGGGCCTCATATGAGCGATAATCGAAGACCCGCTCGTAGGCACCATACTTTCGGGGCGGGTTAGAGGACCCGGTCTCTTCCACCCTCAACGGCGCGGCCGCACGAAGTAAGCTCGGCTCCAGGCAGGGACGTGGGTAATCTCCTCCAACTCCATCAGGAATTGGTCATCATTGTCTCCCTCGTCATCGCGACCGACGCCCGATGCACCGGCGGTTAGGGGCACTTCGATGTTGGCGGTGGCGGTCTCATCACTATGACGGAGGTAGAGTTCGGCAATCGCCGTGTTATCATCGTCCGATGATGATGAAATCAGAAATGGGGGGGGCATAGGAGCGGATTGAGAGTCGGATGCCATCAATGTAGAACAGAGGAAAGATGGTTACCTGAAAAATGGTTGAATTTCTGAAGCTGGCCGTAGAAACGGATGCAGAGGCATAAATTTTATAAGAGTTGGAAGCAAAGAAGGAGAAGGGTTTATGGCCTGGAACCTTGCCATATTTATAGAGAAAAGGAGGGGCGCCGAAAGTGCAAATTTGAACTCTCGAGGCCCCGCGGAAATTGAGGTCGCGCGGGCAGTGCGTAGGAAACACGTGATTGCTGGTTGGGCTAGCTCGCGACATGAAACGTCACCTGCCTGCCATACCATCATTGCGATTCTATCACACGTCACATCAATTTGGGAAATCGAGGCGGCCGTATACCTCCCCAAGGATGAAGATTCGACTCGGGTACGTATCCCGAGGCCGACTTGCCGCAAGTCGGTAAACATCAACATTTCAAGACAAGGCACCAAAGCGAGCTTGCGACCTCATCTTGAGGGGAAATTGTTGTAACATGAAATAACCCGATTTGAAGAGGGTCGGGATCTTATGGCTAATATATCATTCGACTTTACCCAGTCAAAGCAGGACTTGAGGCGACTTCAAAAGATCGGTAAGTCGCTGGCGACTTGAGAAGCTACACAAGTCGCGGGAGCGGCTTGGGAAAGCAGGGAACTCGCGATGCGGCTTGGGAGTGTTGGGGAATCCAACAGGGAGGACGCAGAGGTCGGGACCAACCCGGTCTCGAGGTCGGATGAGGATAAACATGGAAGAGATTCCGGTAGTTAGTGAGGCGGATTTCACGGATCATAATCAGGGTAAGTATATCTGGAAGCGCGACTTGCGGGACAAGAAAGGAAACCCTAGCCTGGCGGCTGAGACCCAAGGTTGGCCCGTGAGATGAAGCCCACGAAGACTGTAGCCCTAGTTCTGTGTCTATAAATATAACTTGTATTGTACATTGTAAAGGATTGGAAATCTTAGAATCCTAGGCAGAAATTATACAGTAAAATACTCCTGGCTTGGTCGCCCCCAGACGTAGTCTTTTTCATAGACAAACTGGGTAATCAAATATCGTGTTCTTTATCATTTTACTTTTAGCTTTGATCGGTAACTTTATCACTATTACTTGCTTGTGCGCGGGTAAACAAACAGGGTACAACACATGCCCAGTGGAAATTAAAGTTCACCAACAACGAACAGTTAATTGCATAATTAAATACGAGTAAACGTAAACAGAATTCTTATAGCAATTCGTACACGGATTCCTCAACTATGGTATCCACGTAACAGTCGTTTACTAATTTGCACAGATCTGCCAGCGTTGAATCCCCGAGATGAATTTGCTAGGAAAATTCTAACTTAGAGATTTTATGGAGAAAATATGAACTCACGTATTATGAATTTTCAAGAGCTCATATATATAGGAGAGACTCAACTTAAATCTTAAGCTAACCTTTATTAGGAAAAATCCCTAATAAAATAAATCTCTTAGATTTATTTCCCACATATAAATCTCTACGGATTTAAATTCCATATATGACAAATCTCTACGATTTATTTCCATATATATTAAATCCTATAATAATATTCCAAATATTATTATTGGGAATTCTTATTTAATTAAATCCAATTTAATTAAACATTAATAATAATTAATTCCAAATTAATCTATTATTAATTACTTCTCCATAAATTAAACATTAAATCTAATTTAACATTTAATCAACCAACTATAATTAGTAAACAACCATTATTTGTTGTGTGACCCATAGGCCCTCATATATCGAGCGATTAGTCAAACTAACGGTCTTAATTGAACCCTAGACAATAAATCAGACATTCTCAATTGTTGGGATATTTTAGTTTTGATGAATTATGCCAAAACATTATCAACTTGTGTTATTGAAGCTAATCTACAGATAACAAGTTGAGGGGGAACAAGAGAACAAGTTGAGGGGGAACTCACGAAATCAGACGAAGATGATCGAAATCAGACGAGGCTGCAGACGAGACTAATCGAGATCAGATGAGTAAGATGAGTTCCGGAGTTAACTGATGAGCTGAGCAAAATCAGAAGAAAATAAAAGCTAAGATAAGCTGACCAGATGATCAGAAGACCAGATCAGAAGAGAAGGGTCCAGATCAGAAGAGGAGGTTGCAGATCAGAAGAGGAGCAGATGAGACTGATCGAGATCAGACGTGATCGAGATCAGATAAGCTAACCTGATATGCTAACCTGATGTACTAATCTGATGAAGATAAACTGATATGCTTATTTATCGTTATAATCGACCGATCACGTGAGCCGATCGATCAAAGTAGAATAAATCGACATCGTAAAACCGTAAATTTGCAGATACCAGATCAAAGCGAGAAGAAATCAAGAGAAGTCATCTCAAGTCATATTCATCGAGAATCGTAACGCCATCGATGATCGCTTACTCGGTGTTAGTGACTGAGGGTCAAATTGTCAAGTCGAAGAGTCGAACTCGCTTAGCCCGAAAGTGTCAAGATGCCCGACGTATAAGGTCCGGCCAAGAGAAGTCTGTTGAATCAAGAATTCTGAAGACTCAGAAGAATCCTGAAGACTCAGAAGAAACCTGAAGACTCAGAGGAACCTGAAGACTCAGAGAAACATGAAGACTCAGAAGATCCTGAAGAATATAGCCGTTAGATTCAGCTGACGTGGACCAATGAGAGGAAGACAACAAGCCTGAAGAAGCTACAAAAAGCTACAGAATAGTATGGATTTGAATGTGACTCCATCCAACGGTAACATTCAAATCCACACTATAAATACAAGTTCTTCCTTCATTATTCGTGTGGAGAGTGTGGAAAAAGATGCTACAGAGCCAAGAGCCATATACTCAAGCATTCCCACCATAGAACACTGAGCAAGAAATACACGCATATATGTAAAGAGTATTCTACCCTAGATCTAAGCACAAATGTAATATCCTAAGCTTAGAGAGATTTTCCCATCCTTAGCATTGAGGCTAAACAAATGTAAGGGAAAATCTCAACCTAGTTGGAAACCAAACAAACCTTTACCCAAATCAGTTTGATAGGTTAAGTTTGTAGGTGAGTGTGAACTCGATAAACATCTAGCAATCCCGAAAGGGAGGGTAGGCAATCCCGTGAGGGAGATAAGTCCCGTTTCAGTGTGAACTCGGTAAACATCTACGCAATCCCGAAAGGGAGGGTAGGCGATCCCGTGAAGGAGATAAGTCCCGTTGGTTAAGCTGGTGCCCCATGAAGGGAAGAGTGGATGTAGGACGAGTTATCCGAACCACAATAAAAATCGTGTGTTCTTTACTGCTTTATGTTCTTACTGTTGGGATTATACTGGAAAGTATGCTTTTACTTTGTATAATCAAACTGAATTTCGGTCTTATTTACTGAAATAAATTATTTATCACCGATGCTTTAAATATCATTGAATGTTACATATATTTCTTCGTGATAACTGTTTCAATAAATAAGACGTGTTACATTGTAGTTAATTTAGTGATACCAGATCACGGAGATTAAATTAACAAGTTCCTTGTAACCAAAAGTACACCATTCACGACCTAGATGGAAATGAACAATCCATCGTGAAAGGTTGAAGTGTAAGGCTCAGATTGGCTTGTCTTGACCAAGAGATTACACTAGTGCATGTCTAGTGCACTGAATAGGACCTACAGGAGGACAAATTCTTCAGAACTGAACTAGGAAGAATTAGACCTCAGTGGTTCGTTATTTCTTAATCTTCGCCCCTTAAATAGATCATGCGTGTGGTTAGTAATTATTGCTTTGACTTATTACGGGTAGAGAATCAACGAGATTCAATACTTTATATCTTGGGCAATATTATTGGTCACATGCGATTGCTAAGATTTATACGGAGAATCGTGCAAGCAAATTTGTTCGACGATTTCCCCTCTGGGAGGTTCATAAGTTTTATCATACCAAATCTTGCAAGTGGAACTAGTTTCCGGTATGGATAATAATGTTGAACCGTTCCTTAACCAAGGACAAAAGATATTAATTAATAGAAAGCTATTTCAGTGGCTTGAATTAATTAATGGGCTAGATAATCTTAAACACGGGAAATAATAACCGGGAGTCATATTAACTGTAATATGGGTTAAGATGGATAGTGCAATATTAATTATGTAGTGGGATTAATTAATATTTATGGGCTTGAATAATATTGTGGCTCAATATTGATAATTCAAGATCCATTGGAAGGTCCAATCTTAATTCTCCTAAAGGCCCTTCAAGTAGCCCAATATAAAGTCCAATAACTGAAAAATGTGTTTAAAAATAAAATAAAATTTGTTGCTATTTTTTACTCATTTTTTTTTCAAAAAATATGAATAAAAGGGGAGAAAGATTTTCTTTGAATTTTGTTATGGAATGAAGATATGTATTCTTGAAATACAAGATTATCTCATTAAAATCAAGAAATCTCCCACTTGGTTATTTATATGATATTTTCGAAAATCTTGAAAGAATAAGGGAAAGAAAGATTTTCTTGATTTTCTTGAAAAGATATTATGGAAGATATGTATTCTTGCAATACACGTATATCTCATAAATTCAAGAAGATCCAAATCTTGGAATCTTTAACCTTGTTTTTTCGAAAATAACCATAACAAGAGAAGGTGGGATTTTTATGGAATATTTTAATTATGGAGAAAAGAATATATGAGATGTATTCAAGATTTCTTGGAGATCAAGAAAAGATTTTTCCTCCCTATTCCATGTTGAAAAATCGGCCACCACCTCATTATAAATAGGGGATGAATGTTTCATCCCCAGGGGAACAAGAAAATTGGTTTTTCGGAAAAAATATCAGCGTCGATAGAATATCAAATATTTTGAAACGTCGACAGATTGTGTATTTTCGAAAAACGTCAATTGTGAGTGTACAATTCCATGTACTGGAAAAATTAGTAAATCCACAAAGGTGGTGCAACAATTTTTTATTTTCCCTTTTGTTAATTGTTCGCGAGCTTCCTTCCACCGGATTAACGAGCAAGGACTAGGGAATACTTGGGAAGGCTTTTTGGTGTGTTCGTGTGAACAGGATCCATCTTCTCAACGGTTGTCACTCCGAGAGGTTAGTTCACATAAACCCGTAGCAATTCGCATGTCGTAGGATTTATGTGAATCGGGTTATATGCATGATTTGTTGTTGAATTATTATTTGAATTAATATAGGATTAATTCATACTAGTAATAATTGTTAGAATTAAATTTGTATTTAAATATTCATCCCGAATAGATCCGGGCAATTAATTCCCCAACAACTGGTATCAGAGCCTCGGTTTCGGGCTCTAAATTTTAAATTGTAATTTAATTCGTTTTCATTAAATTTAAAATTGGATAGTAGAATTGCAAGATCTTTTTTGCAGGTATCCAATTGTCATGGAATTTAATGTGTTTATTTATGCATGCATATAAATTGGGGTTTTTAATTCGATTCGATTCGAATTCGTTTTTGCCTCGCGGGAGAAAATCCACCAGTAGATTAGAATTTGTTTGATTTGATCAATGTAATAGACTAGTCTAGATCTAGGTTTATTTATTTTTGTAAATAAATTAGAACCGGATCGAAATGGAGGCGAGACGAAGAATTAAAAAAGGGATCCGGAACCGGAGTAGTAACGTCGTCCACGCTAAACGTGTTAAGGGAGGCACGCTACACGACGCGGACGCAAGCCGGGAAAGCACGGGTCTGGGCGAGGCATCTGCCGAAGCGAATCGGATCGCCAGGCGCACGGGCGCTGGCAGCAAGGCTGGCATGAGCGATGTCGCCGAGGGTGCGCGCTGGCGGGCGAGCGTTTCTGCGGCACGCTACAGATCAGCGGCGGGGCCGACGACCGCCGAGACTCGCGAGAAGCGCCGAAAGCAATGGCTGGGCGACGTGCGGCGCCGGGCGCTAGGCGAGACAAAGACGGGCGCCAATCGACACGGCCGGGAGAGTGCAAGATGTGCACTCGGACCCGCGAGCTGGTCGATGATGTCACTAGACGTGGCGAACTTTTCGAGACGAATGATGAAGGCAAAGAAGACGATTTCTCGAGATCAAGACATGACAAAAATTAACCGTGATAATTGGATATGTGTGCCCAATATGTTTAATTTTTTGTCTTGATGTTTATGCATTATTTTATGCTTATTTAAATTGTGTTTAAATTTGCGATGCATGAGAAAACATTATGAAAAATCTCTCTTTCGAAAATTACTAAGTATGCTTAAACAATTAATTGATAATTTTATGGATAATAAAATTGAATTAATTTTGACCTCCATGATTTATTTATTTGTGAATTCTTTTGGAGAAATTCTCCCCACGGGACGGTCAAAAGATAGCTTTCACATGAATAAATTCCAAATGGATGATTGTGGATTATTACTAGTGGCGACGATGACCCTCCCCACGAGGCTCGTTCAAAGCAAAATAATAATTCTGTATTTAATCATGATTATTACTTAGGTATAAAATTGATATGCATATACCTCCTCGAAGTCCCTATCAATTTTATATTGGTCAAGTGGGAGCCAACTATTAATCTAGTTATTAAAGGTTTGTAACTGTTCTTGTTTGTAACCTGCTTGAATGTGTTTAAATAATGACACGCCCCACGTGGCTTATTTAAACTGTTTTGAGATGTTGGATGATGCATGTTCATATTTTTTTGAGATTTTAATATGAAACATGTGATCGAATTTTGTGATATATTTGTGCTTATGCATATTATTATTTATTTCAGTTCATCATGTCGCAACCTTTTAATCCACTGTTATATACACTCAAAGAACACCAATTAACTGGTGACAACTATGTTGTTTGGAAACGAAATATGAGTTTTGTCCTAATTGCACAAGAACATCATTGGGTTCTTGATGTACCCAAGCCCCGTATGCCTACTGATGGATCAGCTGATGCGGAAAGACACTTGTATAATATTTGGGAAATGTGTAATCTTGACTTCACTGTCTGATGATTTGAGACACATTCATGAAGGTGTTGAGTCTGCTGCAGAAATTATGCAAAGTCTTGAAGAAATGTTTTTAACAAAAGACCGCAATCAGTTTAAAAATGACGACGTGACCAGGCTAAAGATGGCTGAGGGAACACCCATAAGGGAGCATGTTCTCAGAATAAAATGCCATTTTGAAAAACTGGCTTATCTCGGTACTAAGTATTGTGATGAGGCTCAAATCGAATTTCTTTTGCTAACTCTTCCAAGGTGCTTCGATGGGTTTTACTGTAGTTTTGTAATGAGTGATCACATGTTTACTATGGACATTCTACAAGAAGCCTTGGAGAAAATAGAGAAGCATTTAGGAAAGAAAGACGAAACATTGGTGACCAAAAGTCTTTTCTCAAGGTCTAGGCCAGTGGAAGGCAAGACTCAAGAAAAGGAAAGTGGTCAGATCCAAAGCAAACTCATCACTAAGAAAAGTAAGAGAAAGACAGCTAGCTGGATGGGTGTCAAGAAAGTACCAAAAGGAAAATATTTTAACTGCGGTGAAAAGGGACATTGGAGGGCAGCCTGTTCCAAACCCAAAAGGAATGGAAAGAAAGGTAATTCTCACGCACTAGTTGTTGAAACTTACTTAGCGGCGTATGCCTCCCATTTATGGGTGGTGGATACGGGATCCACTGATCATGTTTGTTTCACTTTACAGGGGTTCAAGCGGACCCGGCAACTTAGTGGGAGTGAGATCGTCATCACACTGGGCAATGCTACGAGAGTGGCAGCTGAAGCAGTGGGAGAAGTGGGGTTGTCTTTTGAAGACAATGTTTTAATTTTAAGAGATGTTCTTTACGTTCTGAATTTTAGAAAGAATTTAATTTCGGTTTCTAAACTTTACCTTGATGGATATTCGGTTACTTTTGATAAAGTTGTTACCATTTCTCTTTATGATAAATTTATCTATCATGGAACGTTGTCGAATAGTCTCTATACAATTAACTGTGCACACCACTCACGAAATGCATCATATAACACATCAATTGTTTCCAATAAAAGAAAACGTTCATCAGATGTGAACGAAACACTTCTATGGCATCTAAGATTGGGACATATTAATCCAAAGAGGATCCAAAGGTTGGTAGAAGACGGTTCACTGGAGTCTCTCCAAGTTGAACCAATTCCAACCTGCGAATCATGTTTGGAGGGTAAAATGACCAAGAGGGCATTCGGAGCCAAGGGGAATAGAGCCAAAGAAGTGTTAGAAATCGTTCACACAGACGTATGTGGTCCAATGTCAACCAAAGCAAGAGGAGGTTGTGAGTATTTTGTCACTTTTATTGATGACTACTCAAGGTACGACTATATTTTCCTTATGAAGCATAAATCTGAGACCTTTGAGAAATTCAAAGAATTTAAGGCTCAAGCAGAGAATCATAGGGAAAAACGTATCAAGTCTCTACGATCCGATCGTGGAGGTGAGTACCTCAGCGATGAGTTTTTGAACTACTTGTCAGATGAAGGGATTGTATCCCAGCTAACTGCACCCGGAACCCCTCAACAAAACGGGGTTGTAGAGCGAAGAAACATAACTCTTTTAGAAATGGTTAGATCAATGATGAGTTATGCGGATCTTCCCAAGTTGTTCTGGGGTCATGCCTTGGAAACAACAGCTTACATTCTGAACTTGGTGCCATCCAAATCGGTTCCCAAAACTCCCAAAGAATTGTGGACCGGGCGCAAGCCCAGTTTGAGACACATGAGAATTTGGGGGTGTCCGGCCTACGTGTTGGACAAGGAAGCCGGAAAATTGGATCCTCGATCAGAATTAAGGTTGTTTATAGGATACCCCGAGGGAACAAAAGGGTGTATGTTCTATGGTCCTGAAGATCAAAAGGTGGTAATAAGCACCCACTTTAAATTTTTGAAAGAAGACTATATGAACGAAAGAAGACCCAGAAGTGAGATTACCTTAAATGAGCTAAGGGGGCTAACCTCATTGCCAACTGTACAAGATGGCATACCAAACGACACACTTACACAACCGAAACCTCGTCTTAGTGGGAGGGTTTTGAGATAGCCCGAGAGATTCATGGGGATAGGAGAGTCCTCGGACTTGATTCCCGGACAAGACGAATCAGACCCATGGACATACGACGAGGCAATCCAAGACAAGGATGCAGTTTCTTTGAAAACAACAATGAAAGCCAAAATGGGTTCTATGGATCATAACAGAATGTGAGAGCTAGTCGAACCACTTAATGGGGTCAAACCCATTGGTTACAAGTGGGTATACAAGAGAAAAAGAGGACCGGACGGGAAGGTGGAAACCTTCAAGGCAAGGCTTGTGGCGAAAGGTTATACTCAGAAAGAAGGGATCGACTATGAGGAAACTTTTTCGCCTGTAGCAATGCTCAAGTCCATCCGAATTCTCTTGTCGATTGATTGGCATCTTGACTTTGAAATCTGGCAAATGGATGTCAAGACGGCTTTCCTTAACGGAAGTCTTGATGAAGAAATCTATATGCAACAACCCCAAGGCTTCATTGAAAAAGGCCAAGAACACCTAGTTTGTAAGCTCATGAAGTCCATTTACGGACTTAAACAAGCATCCAGAGCTTGGAACCAATGTTTTGATCATGTAATAAAGTTTTATGGGGTTGATCAAAACAAGTTCGAAATATGTGTGTACAAAAAGCGTGTCGGAACTGCATTGGTATTCTTAGTACTATACGTAGATGACATTCTTCTCATCGGGAATGATGTAAAGGTGTTATCAGACGTAAGGGCATGGCAATCAAAACAGTTTGATATGAAGGATTTAGGGGAAGCCGGGCACATCCTTGGGATCAAGATCACTCGAGATCGCAAGAAAAGAATGATAGGCTTATCGCAAGCTTCATATATAGACACTGTCTTGAAGCGATTCAGCATGCAGGATTCCAAGAAAGGCTTCGTACCTCTCAGGCATGGAATCCATCTATCCAAGGAAATGTGCCCTAAGACACAGAGAGAGATAG
This sequence comes from Stenogyne calaminthoides, assembly GCA_037126765.1. NCBI lineage: Eukaryota > Viridiplantae > Streptophyta > Magnoliopsida > Lamiales > Lamiaceae > Stenogyne > Stenogyne calaminthoides. The sequence goes on from JBBCBC010000017.1 coordinate 22,184,039, forward strand.
ATGAGATGAAAGGCATTCCTTATGCTTCGGCTGTCGGAAGCCTTATGTATGCAATGTTGTGTACGAGACCGGATATCTGCTTTGCTGTTGGCATGGTGGCAAGATATCAAAGTAATCTGGGAAAAAGAGGATTGGACGACAGTTAAGAACATTCTGAAGTATCTGAAAAGAACTCGGGATAGAATGTTGGTTTATCAGTCAGACAGTCTAATCCCCATCGGTTACATGGACTCGGATTTCCAATCAGACATAGATTCCAAGAAACTATCTGCCTCAGTTAGTGTGCTTTCATTTGAGAAGTGTAGCCATGAAATGGACGAGTGTGAAGCAGAAATGCATCACTGACTCAACCATAGAAGCCGGGTAAGTAGCTGCCTGTGAAGCAGTGAAGGAACCAGTTTGGCTCTAGACCTTCTTAGTGGACTTAGATGGAGTTCCGAATTTGTCTAGCAATATTTGCTAGGGGCAGTTGCAAATTCAAGAGAACCAAGAGTCCACGAGTCAAACAAACACATTAAAGGAAAAACATCTTATACGAGAAATCGTTAAGAGAGGAGATATAGATGTGGAAAAGATAGCGTCTGAGGACAGCCTAGCAGATCCATTCACAAAGCGTCTGCCTCTGAATACATTCGAGAGACATGTGGGAGGAATGATTGTCAAGTGCGTAGCCAATCTGCTTTGAGTAGAAGTGGGAGATATTATTAGGTTCGTGTAGGTGACATTACATGTCACGTATTAGGAACTACACGAGATATGCTGTAGTGTACTTAAAAGCAGACTTTGAGTATAAGTGGGAGATTGTTGGGATTATACTGGAAAGTATGCTTTTACTTTGTATAATCAAACTTAATTTCGGTCTTATTTACTGAAATAAATTATTTATCACTGATTCTTTAAATATCATTGAATGTTACATATATTTACTGCATAACTGTTCAATAAATAGTACGTGTTACATTGTAGTTAATTTAGTGATACTAGATCACAAAAGATTAAATTAATAGTTCCTTGTAACCAAAAGTACACCATTCACGACCTAGATGGAAATGAACAATCCATCGTGAAAGGTTGAAGTGTAAGGCTCAAATTGACTTGTCTTGACCAAGAGATTACACTAGTGCATGTCTAATGCACTGAATAGGACCTACAGGAGGACAAATTCTTCAGAACTGAACTAGGAAGAATTAGACCTCAGTGGTTCGTTATTTCTTAATCTTCGTCCCTTAAATAGGATCGCGTGTGGTTAGTAATTATTGCTTTGACTTATTACGGGTAGAGAATCAACGAGATTCAATACTTTATATCTTGGACAATATTATTGGTCACATGCGATTGCTAAGATTTAATACGGAGAATCGTGTGCAAGTACGCTTGTTCGATTTACCCCCTTGGGAGGTTCATAAGTTTTATCATACCAAATCTTGCAAGTGGAACTAGTTTCCGGTATGGATAATAATGTTGAACCGTTCCTTAACCAAGGACAAAAGATATTAATTAATAGAAAGCTATTTCAGTGACTTGAATTAATTAATGGGCTAGATAATCTTAAACACGAGAAATAATAACCGGGAGCCATATTAACTGTAATATGGGTTTAGATGGATAGTGCAATATTAATTATGTAGTGGGATTAATTAATATTTATGGGCTTGAATAATATTGTGGCTCAATATTGATAATTCAAGATCCATTGGAAGGTCCAATCTTAATTCTCCTAAAGGCACCTCAAGTAGCCCAACATAAAGTCCAATAACTGAAAAAGGTGTTTAAAAATAAAATAAATTTTGTTGCTATTTTTTCCTTATTTTTTTCGAAAAATATGAATAAAAGGGGAGAAAGATTTTCTTTGAATTTTGTTATGGAATGAAGATATGTATTCTTGAAATACAAGATTATCTCATTAAATTCAAGAAATCTCCCACTTGGTTATTTATATGATATTTTCGAAAATTTTGAAAGAATAAGGGAAAGAAAGATTTTCTTGAAAAGATATTATGGAAGATATGTATTCTTGCAATACATGTATATCTCATAAATTCAAGAAGATCCAAATCTTGGAATCTTTATCCTTGTTTTTTCGAAAATAACCATAACAAGAGAAGGTGGGATTTTTATGGAATATTTTAATTATGGAGAAAAGAATATATGAGATGTATTCAAGATTTCTTGGAGATCAAGAAAAGATTTTTCCTCCCTATTCCATGTTGAAAAATCGGCCACCACCTCATTATAAATAGGAGATGAATGTTTCATCCCCAGGGGAACACGAAAATTGGTTTTTCGGAAAAAATATCAGCGTCGATAAAATATCAAATATTTTGAAACGTCGACAGATTGTGTATTTTCGAAAAACGTCAATTGTGAGTGTACAATTCCATGTACTGGAAAAATTAGTAAATCCACAAAGGTGGTGCAACAATTTTTTATTTTCCCTTTTGTTAATTGTTCGCGAGCTTCCTTCCACCGGATTAACGAGCAAGGACTAGGGAATACTTGGGAAGGCTTTTTGGTGTGTTCGTGTGAACAGGATCCATCTTCTCAACGGTTGTCACTCCGAGAGGTTAGTTCACATAAACCCGTAGCAATTCCGCATGCGTAGGATTTATGTGAACTGGTTATATGCATGATTTGTTGTTGAATTATTATTTGAATTAATATAGGATTAATTCATACTAGTAATAATTGTTAGAATTAAATTTGTATTTAAATATTCATCCCGAATAGATCCGGGCAATTAATTCCCCAACACTTACTTGTCATATGCATTCGACTATAAGCAAAACACATAGTTTAAAAGAAAAATTGGAACCACCATTCCCTCACTCTTGTTTTATATGCATCAAATGGTATTTTCCGCACTAATGGGTTTTCAAAATCGGGACCAACACAATATATGAGGTACGTTGCGAGGAAATGTGCAACTACCTGTAACTGAAACATGGGCTATTACGATTTCCTCCTTTCACGTGCAAATAATCGATTAAGTCTTGAACATGATGAAGTGTCTATTCAAATAACTTAATCAATTTATGTCTAATCACTAAATGATATCTTATCTCACACTTGGCCACAAAGTCCAAGTTGACGTGCATTGGCCAACGACTTTGATCCAATTATGATGAGAAGATGAGTATTCTCTCTAAATCCGCTTTGAGGAATGAATCATTTTCTTGGCTCAATTACCACGCACATGCACTTCGTGATGAACCCAATCCAAGCCATATCTACCCATGGAAGGGTGCAAGCGTCGGTCATGGTCAAAGCTCATCACTCCACACATGTCGTGCGTATTGACCTCAAGTCAAAGGAGTATCACATCACTCCCACTAACCGAGACACCCGTAGACACATATAGTGGAACTACATCAAACAGTTTCTCAGATGGGTATACCAATACCCTCTAAGGTGTTTGTGCATCCATCATGAGATACCTAGTATCTCGTAGTAAGTGAGATCTTACTACACTCTCAAAGAGTATGATGCAGATCGCACACCAATCTCCATTGTATCATCAATATCCCATTCTTGATGATCCTCGATTGGGGCCATTTGAGAATCATGCTTAGGTCATCTGAGTTCTCACACACTCAATGACAGCAGTGACTCAAGGGAAGGGAACACAGATAAGAACAAATGCAAACAATCAAACATAATATTCTAATAAGTGCAACGCCATATATTTAATATTAAATAAACAATAATATTAAATCAATACTGAATTATCTGAACATTATGTCCTTACAATGGATTGTCTCTAGGACACTAACACTAACAATCTCCCACTTGAACTAGAGCCAATCACCTACATGTCTAACCCCTAGACCATCAAAATGTCTAGTGTGTACATGAACACTCAAAGCCTTGGTGAAAGGGTCAGCCCGGTTATCATCTGTGGGGACACGTTCTAACTCTATCTCTCCTCTAGCGATTATCTCTCTTATCAAGTGATAACGCCTCGGTACATGCTTGTTTCTGTTATTGGATCTCGGTTCCTTAGCTTGCGCAACCACACCAGTATTGTCACAATACGATTTTATTGGACTGGTGGCACTCGGAACTACCCCTAGTTCACTTAAGAACTATTTTATCTAAACAACTTCCTTGGCAGCTTCTGCCACAGCAATGTACTCAGCTTCGATTATTGAATCCGCGGTAGTATCTTGTTTGGAACAATTCCAACTAACCGCCCCACCATTGAGAGTGAACACATAGCCTGACTGAAATTTGTAGTCATCACAGTCAGATTGGAAACTTGCGTCAGCATAGCCAATGGCAACCAGCTCTGACTGTCCTCCGTAGACTAGAAAGTAATATTTAGTACGTCTGAGGTACTTAAGAATGTTCTTGACAACAATCCAGTGAGGTTCACCTGGATTCTGTAGGTAGTTACCAGTGGTGCTGACAACGAAGGCCACTTCTGGCTTAGTGCAGGTCATGGCGTACATGATGGATCCAATTGCAGATGCATATGATATATCCTTCATGTGCTGGATATCAACGTCTGTAGAAGGACAATCCTTCTTAGACAGCTTTATCCCATGACATGCCGACAGAAAACCTCTTTTAGAGTTCTCCATCGCGAATCGCTTCAACACCTTGTCTATATAGGTGGACTGTGACAACCCCAACATCTTCTTGGATCTATCCCTATGGATCTTGATCCCTAAGATGTAACAGGCTTCATCAAGATCCTTCATCATGAAGGTCTTTGACAACCATTCTTTCACGGACTGCATGAGTGGGATACTGTTTCCTATAATGAGTTGTTGGGGTTATACGTGAAAGTATGCTTTTACTTTGTATAACCTATGTATTAAAAACTTTTTTACTGAAATAAATTGTTTATCACTGTTGCTTTAAATATGATTGAATGTTATATATATTTATTGCAAATCGTTCGTAGCACGCGTTACATTATAGTTAAAGTGGTGATACCAGATCACAGAAGATCACGTTAATAGTTCCTTGTAAACGAGTGCGTGTTTCACAACTTAGATAGATCTGAACAATCTATTGGTAGAAGTTTATGTGTAAAGCTCAGATTAGATTGTCTTGACCAAGAGATTGTTGGGGTTATACTGAGAAGTATGCTTTTACTTTGTATAACCAAACTGAATTTCTTATTTATTTTACTGAAATAAATTATTTATCACATGTTGCATTAAATATAAATGAATGTTATATATATTTACTGCATACTCGTTCGATAAAGTCAGTACGTGTCACGTTGTTGTCAATTTGGTGATACCAGATCACAGAAGATCAAATTAACAGTTCCTCGTGACTAAGTACAAATTCACAACCCTGATGGAAATGAACAACCCATCATGAAAGGTTGAGGTGTAAAGCTCATATTGGCTTGTCTTGACAAAGGGATTACACTATTGCATTATGATACGCTGAAAAGGACCTACAGGAGGATAAATTCTTCGGTACTGAATATACAAGAATTAGACCTCAGTTGTTCGTTATTTCTTAATCTTCATTCCTTAAATAGGATCGTGTGAAATTAATAACTGTTGGGAGATGAATTTAATAAAGAAGATTTTGGATTAGATCCCAAAACCCCTGAGTATGACATGTTCAGGATAATCTTGATAGATGAGTCAGGATTCAGTTTTAAAGTGTTCAGGATGTTATCTGCACAATGTATAGTCAGCATATATAAATCAGGATAGATTCAGAAGACTCAGTAAGTTTCTGAAGAAACTGAAGTTTCAGTATGAAACTGAAGTTTCTGAAGTCTCAGTATGAAACTGAGAATCTGAAGACTCAGTATGAAACTGAGAATCTGAAGACTCAGTGTGAAACTGAGAAACTGAAGACTCAGTATGTCTATGAAGACACTGAGACTGAGAATCCTGAAGACACAGTAATTACTGAAGACTCAGTAATTACTGAATACTCAGTATAAACCCGAATGTTCCGAAGCGAAGAAACTGAGGAATATAGCCGTTAGAATTCAGCTGACGTGGACCAATGAGAGGAAGACAACAAGCCTGAAAAAGCTGCAGAACCTACAAAGAATAGTATGGATTTGAATGTGATTCTCTCCAAAGGTAACATTCAAATCCACACTATAAATACAAGATCTTCCATCAAATTAAGTGTGGATGCGTGGACAATATAGCAAACGATGCTACAGATCTAAGAGGATATATACTCAAGCATTCCCACCATAGAACACAAGTCTGTAGATATACAAATATGTTCAAAGAGTGTTCTAGAACCCAATCTAAGCAACCCACGATGTATCATAAGCTTAGAGAGATTTTCCCAACCTTAGCATTGAGGCTAAACAAATGTAAGGGAAAATCTCACCATAGTTGGAGACAACACAAAACCCAAACACCATTCTCGTAAGAGATAACTAGTGGTGAAGTAAGGTAGTTGTTAGGTAATCTCGAGAGAGGGTGATAAGTCCAGTTGGAGTGTGAACTAGTTAAACATCTAGAGGCGAGCCCGAGAGGGTGATAAGTCCAGAGGCGAGCCCGAGAGGGTGATAAGTCCAGTTTGAGTAAGTAAACTACAGAGGTAGTCAGAAAGCTCAAAGTAGAATGGTTAGTAAACTACAGAGGTAGTCAGAAAACCTTAGGAAGTGTTTGAAGGAATTTCCCTAGGAACATGGAGAGTGGATGTAGGAGCTTGAATCTCCGAACCACTATACATTGTTGTGTTCTTTACTGCTTTACGTTCTTATCATGTCATACGCATTCGAGTATAAGCAAGACACAACACATGAGCTTAAGAAGCGAAAAATCTGGAAATCACAATTCCTTCACCCCTGTTTTATATGCATCGCACGACATGTTTGCTTCCGCACGCGCAAAATCGGGTTTTTCACCGGGCCTATCAATAACTATTGCTTTGACTTATGATGGGAAGAGAATCAATGCGATTCGATACCTTGTATCTTGGACAATATTATTAATTACATGACGATTGCTAAGATTTAACACGGAGAATCATGTGCAAGTACGACTTACTTGATTTGTCCCCTTGGTGGGCTCAGAATCTTTATCATACCAAATCTTGCAAGTGGAAATTTATTTCCGGTATGGATAATAATGTTGAGCTGTCTTTACTCCAAGGACAAAGATGTTAATTAACATAAAGTCTGTTCAGTGGCTTAATTAATTAATGGACTAAGATAATCTTAAACGCGGGAAATAATAACCGAGAGCCATATTATTGTGAAGTCGTAATGTGGGTTAAGATGGATAGTTCAATATTAATTTTATAGTGGAGTAAATTAATATTAATGGGCTTGAATAATATTTTGGCGAAATATTAAAGCTTCATAGCCCATTGGAGGTCCAATCTTAATTCTCCTAAAGGCCCCTCAAATAGCCCAAACTAAAGTCCAATTAATGAAAAGGAGAAGAAAATATTTTGCCCTATTTTTCCTCAATTATTTTTGAAAAAATTGGGTAGGAAGAGAGAAAAGATTTTCTTGATTTTCTTGGAAAGATTTTATGGAATATGTATTCTTGGAATACAAGTTTATCCCATAAATTCAAGAAAAGTTAAAGATCTTATTTCTTTCCTAACTAATTGATATTTTCGAAAATATCTATAATATTAGGAGGTGGGATTTTTCTGGAATATTTTATTATGGAGAAAAGAATATATTGGATATATTCAAGATTTCTTGGAGATCAAGAAAAAGATTTTCCCATCTTATTCCTAGGGCAAATTTCGACCACTTCTACTATTATAAATAGGGGATGAGTTTTTCATCCCCGATTGCAATTCCATGTGTTGGAAAAATTAGAAATCCACAAAGGTGGTGGCCAAATATTTTATTTTCTCCTTTAAGATTAAAATCGTTCGTTGATAATCCTCCCACCGGATAACGTTTGTGGACGTGGGACATATTTGAGAAGGTACTTTGGGTTGATCCATCGTCCCAGCGGTTGTCTCTAAGAGAGGTTAGTATTTACATAATTCCTAGATTCCGAATGCATAGGTTTTACGTGAAATACGTGTACGCATGATGTTTACTTACTTATTAATTATTATGGTGAATTGGTTTAGGATTAATTCATGTTTGTAATTAATTGATTAATTTAAATATGTATTTAAATTCAACTGGGATAGATCCGGGCACCCCTAATTTCCCAACAACTGGTATCAGAGCCTCGATTTTGAGCTCTGTATTTAAATTGTTATTTATATTATGTTGGCCATTAAATTTTATTGAAAATTGGATAGTAGAATTGTTAGATCTGTTTTGCAGGTATCCAATTGTCATGGTATTTAATGTGTTTATTTATTTCATGCGTATGAATGGTTTTAATTCGACTCGTTCGAATTTATTTTTCTCGTGAGAAAATTCACGAGTAGATTAGGCTATTTGATTTGTTCAATATAATAGACTAGTCTAGATTTAGGTTTATTTATTTTTATTGTAAAATAAATTATAACCTGATCGAAGACGAAGACGGAGGCGAGAAATTAAAATGAATCCAGAACCGGGCGCAAGCAGCGTGTGTCGCGCGAAACGTGTCAAGGGAGGCACGCGCCCGACACGGACACTGGCGGGCACGCACGGGCGTGGGACAAGGCCAACAAGGCCGAGCACCGGAGATCAGCGTCGCCACAGACGGCGACCGCGACAGCGTTGCGGGACGGAAAGCGGACGCGGGCGAAAGCCGCCGAGGTGGGCGGGCATCTTTGCGGTCTTGTGGCGTAGGCGCGAGGCGGTGAGCAAGGCGGCGGGGTGGCGGGCGGCGCACACGATGGCGTGTCACCCACGCTGACGCCCGCCGATCTTTGCCGAGTGGTGCCGAAGTTACGCTTGGCGACGTCGCATTTGGCGCCGAGGCATCTTCGCATGGGTGGAATCAACACGGCCGGGTCGGGTACAAGGCGTGCTCCCCAACCCGCGAGCTTATCGGTGCACGAGACATGACTTTTCGAGACGTTCTAGTGGGAGAAATTCAAGACGGCGTTTCTTCAAAATCAAGCCAAGAAAAATGAAACCATGACAATTGGATAATTTGTGCCCAATATGTTTATTTTTCTGATTTGCTTGATTTATCGTTGTATTTTCTTATGCTTTGTTTAATTTGTTTAAATGTGTTTGCATTAGGGGTGTCCACGGTGCGGTTTTGATGTTTTTTCGACTAAATTCGAATTGCCTTGCTACATGCGGTTCGGTTAATTATAAAATTCTAAATCACGGTTTTTCATGTAAATGTGATCATGAGATTTTGAACGGTTTCGGGCGGTTGTTTGCGGTTTGGCGGTTTTGCATGAGCATAAATATTAGTAGAAGAAAGTGATGTGAATTTAAACTAATGATAACAAATTTAATTGATTAATATTCTATAATATGGTTAAAATTGTAAAATATATATTTAGAAATGATAAATGAAATAATATCTTTGAACATTATACAAGTACAACATATGAGTTTGTTATGTGTAAAAGTTAAGATTGTGGATTAAAAGAATTATGAAGATAGTTTATTTCCTTATGGATATAGTTAAGAAGTAAGTCTATAAATATAGGATATCGAATAATAAATTACAGTTTCAACTTGGCGGTGCGGCTGTGCGGTTTGCAACGAAAAATCGTAATTGCACCAACTTTACGGTGCGGTTTTGTATCAAAAAAATAACCGCGGTTTATGATAAAAACTTATCAATGGCGGTGCAATGCGGTTCGGTGAGGGCGGTTCGGGCGGTTTTTGTAATTTAATGGTCACCTCTAGTTTGCATGAGAATTGCCCAACGAAAAATCTCAAATTCAAAAAATTACTAAGTATGTTTAATAATTAATTTGGTTTTGAATCGAATTAATTTTGACCTCCATGATTTATTTATTTGTGAAATCTTTTGGAGAAATTCCCCTAAGGGACGGCCAAAAGAGAGCTTTCACATGAATAAATTCTCAAAAGGATGATTGTGAATTATTATTAGTGGCGACGATGACCCTCCCAAGAGGCTCGATAAAAATGAAGTAGTAATTCTGTATTTAATCATGGTTATTACTTAGGTATAAAATTGATATGCATATACTTCGCCGAAATCCTTGTCAATTTTATATTGGTCAAGTGGGAGCCAACTATTAATTTTTTCTTTAATTAAAGGTTTGTAACTGTTCTTGTTTGTAACTTGCTTGAATGTGATTTAAATGATGACCCTCCCAATAGGCTCATTTAAAACTGTTTTGAGATGTAGGCTGATGCATGTTCATATTTATTTTAGATTCAATATGAATCATGTGATCGAATTATGTTATTTTCTTTGTGTTGATCTGGATATTAACACAAGATGTATGTTTATTTTCAGTATCATCATGTCACAACCTTTTATTCCACTGTTCAATATACTGAAAGACAACTTGCTTACTGGAGATAACTGTTGTCTTGGAAACTAAACCTTATGAATGCCCTCACTTCACATGAATCCAAATAGGTACTTAATGCACCAAAACCCGAAAAACCAGCTGAGGATGCGAATATATGGGAAGAGATGGAATATAATGAATGGGAGTTGGCAAATGAACTGATAAAGGACATAATCCTGACACACATGTCGGATTTGTTAAAGCGCCTTCATCAAAGATTTGTTTCAGCTACAGACATTATGGGAAACCTTGAAGCGATGTTTGCACATCCAGCCCATATAGCAATGCAAAGCATTAAGCATGACTTGGTCAAGCTGAAAATGGAAGAAGCAATGACTGCAAAAGAACACATTCTTAGGGTTATGGTTCTCTTTGAAGAATTGGCATATCTTGGCAAAAAATATGACTTCAAAACCAAAATTGATATCATACTCAGTTCTCCGCCAAAGAGCTACGATCATCCTTATGTAACGTATCTAATGGAAGATATGGAGTTTACTGTGGATGATCTTGTGAGAGCCCTTACATTGGTCGAAGAGAAAAATGAGCGCAAGAAAGTGAACATGGTTTCTAGGCCAATTGGTGGTAAGATAAATGAAGAGACGAAAAGGATTAACCAGTTCTACTCAAACTTCAAAGATGAAAGTTTAAGTACAAGGATCTGTTTGGAGTGTGGCGAAAGAGGACATTGGAGGTGGGCCTGTTCCAATTCCAAAAGGAATGGAAAGAAAGGTAATTCTCTCGCACTAGTTGTTGAAACTTGTTTAGCCGCGTATGCTAGTCATTCGTGGGTAGTGGATACGGGATCCACTGATCATGTTTGTTTCACGTTACAGGGGTTCAAGTGGACCCGACAACTTAGTGGAAGAGAGATCCTTGCCACGCTGGGCGATGCTACGAGAGTGGCAGCTGAAGCAGTGGGAGACGTGCACCTGTCTTTTTAAGACAAGAGTTTAATTTTAAGAGATGTTCTTTATGTTCCTGTTTTTCGTAAAAACCTTATTTAAGTTTCAAAACTATTTGCTGATGGATATTCTGTTCGTTTTAATAAACATGTTACTGTTTTTCGTAACGATGTGATTATCTGTCATGGAACATTACAGAACAATCTCTACATTATTAACTGTGCACACCACACACACAATGCATCCAATAACACATCTACTATTTCAAGCAAAAGGAAACGTTCGACCAACGTGAATGAGACACTTCTTTGGCACCTAAGATTAGGTCATATTAATCCAAAAAGGATCCAAAGGTTGGTCCAAGATGGTTCATTGGAGTCTCTCCTGATTGAACCATTTCCAACTTGCGAATCATGTTTGGAGGGTAAGATGACCAAGAGGGCATTTGGAGCCAAGGGGCTTAGAGCTTAAGAAGTGTTGGAGATCGTTCACACCGATGTATGTGGTCCAATGCAAATCAAAGCAAGAGGTGACTACGAGCATTTCGTTACGTTTATCGATGATTACTCGCGCTATGGGTACATTTTTCTAATGAAGCATAAATCTGAGACCTTTGATAAATTCAAAGAATTTAAGGCTCAAGCAGAGAATCATAGGGAAAAGAGTATCAAGTTTCTACGATCTGATCGTGGAGGCGAATACATTAGCGATGAATTCTTGAACTACCTGTCGGAAGAAGGGATTGTATCCCAGTTGACTGCACCCGGTACCCCTCAACAAAACAGGGTTGCAGAACGAAGAAACAGAACGCTTCTAGAAATGGTAAGATCAATGATGAGTTATGCGGATTTACCAAAATTGTTTTGGGGTTACGCCTTGCAAACAACGGCTTATATTCTGAACTTAGTGCCATCCAAATCGGTTCCAAAAAACCCCTAGGGAGTTGTGGACAGGGCGCAAGCCCAGCTTAGGACACATGAGGATCTGGGGGTGTCCGACATACGTGTTGGATAGGGAAGCCGGGAAATTGGATGCACGTTTGGAATTAAGGTTGTTTATAGGATACCCCGAAGGAACAAAGGGATGCATATTCTATGGTCCCGAAGATCAAAAGGTCGTAATCAGTACGCACTTTAGATTTTTGGAAGAAGACTATATGAATGATAAAAAGCCTAGAAGAGAGATTACCTTGGAAGAACTTAAGGGGCCAACTCCGTTGCCAACTGTACAAGAAGATATACTGTTGATGTTGCCACCGATGTTACAACATTGGTTACAACATCAGTATTCGTCCTTTCTTCTTAACCACTAACACTTCTATGTTCAATGTTGTCTTTGATGTTGTTGACTGCAGGTTGACGATCTAGGTTATTCTGCAAGATTCCAGAAGGTTCCACAAGCTTCAAGAATCGAGTAGAAGGGACTAGATCAGGCGGCTGTTTTCAGAAGATTGGAGAAAACCCACTACCTGGGCAGTTACAATGATCATGGAAGAGTGGATTGAAGAGTTTCTAGATCCTTCAAGAAGGCTCTAGTAAAGCTACACGAAGTCTATAAATAGAAGACCTTGATGTTCACATCAAGTGCCGAACATTGCCATTAATCGTGTGATGTTTAGTCGAAGCAACAACCAAGCATCAACTGTAGAGTGCGTGAGTGCATCCAGAGTGATAGGGTCGTTGTTGTGGAGTTATTTTACCATAGAGAGTAATTGTAGGGTTTACAATACCTCGAGTTGGTGCTAGATTTGTTTTATGTGGAGTGTTAGTCTCGGTGTTAGATAGTTTCACACTCATAGAACAGGTCACCTTTGGTAGTGTAGAGATACACCTAGCCTTTAGATCATATGCTTGATCTTGTTTCAAGGGGATTCGATTTGTGAACCTCTTTGTATTCATTATTTTGATAAATAGTGATTTCGGCCATAAGGCTTCACAATCTATATTGATATAGATTGTGCAAAGTCTTATTAATTTCGTGTGTTGTGTTTCTAAGTCTTCCGCTGTTTCTGTTGTTTAATTGTTACTTTGAGTGTTCCAACATTCAGTGTAACATTACTCTGATTTTACTAAACACAACCCCGTGTCTTTCACACACACTTTGAGTTGGTATCAGAGCCAAAACTTGATTTTACTAAGTTAGATCCTGTGTCAAGTGTGTTATTTTTGTTATGGCGATGGAATATCCACTTACTCCACAAAGTTTGAGACCACCAATCCTTGATGGTACAAACTATGCTTATTGGAAACCAAAGATGAGGATGTACATCAATTCAATTGATGAACGTGCCTGGAGAAGTATACTTTCAGGATGGAGACCTCCTAAGAATGCTGCAGATGAAGAAGGAGAAGTCACAATCAAACGCGAACTGGATTGGACTAATGAAGAAAGTACAACTGCTAGCTACAATTCTAAAGCTTTGAATGCAATATTCACACCAGTTGATATGACTATGTTCAAGATCATGTCAACATGTGTTTCTGCAAAACAAGCTTGGGATAGATTGCAAGAGCACAACGAAGGTTCGGATAGTGTTCGAAGGTCCAGACGTCGAATGCTTGGGACAAAGTTCGAGAACTTGAAGATGAAAGAGGATGAAACAATTTCTTCCTACAATGAATAGGTCACTGAAATTGCAAATGAAGCTCAATCTCTTGGAGATCCCATCTCCAATGTGAGGTTGATTCATAAGATTTTGCGTACTGTACCTAAACGCTTCGATGCAAAAATTTTGCAATTAAAGAGGCAAGGGATACAGATACACTACGTCAAAATGAACTGATCAGCATCCTACGTGCGTATGAGATGAATACAACTGAGAAGGAAGACAAAGCTGATGCAAAGAAAGTGGTGGTGTTCAAAGGTGAAACATCTTTGAATGTTGAGAAAATGCCTATTGTGACTGAAGCTGATTCAGAGGATGATGTTGCTGACATATGTTCCAACCCCAAGGAGTACATTTCTTTTATGACAAGGCAATTCAAAGCTCTTATGAAAAAGAGAAATAGCAAGTTCAAAGGTAACATTCAACCAAAGATTCAGATTAACAACTCTCCACAATCCTTTGAAAAGAAAGGTAATGTGTTCCAACCAAGGCAAATTGGTACTGGAATCAAAGGCAGGTATGACAAAATTGACCCCGAGTATAGAAAGTCTGTTCAATGTAATGCATGTCATGGGTATGGTCATTATGCGAATGAATGTGCTAATACCTTGCTTAAATTGAAATTGAACTTCAATGTTACTTTAAGTGATGAATCTGATGAAGAGCATGAAGAACAAAATGAAGATTGCATTCTATGCTAGAATAGACTATGATGATTCCTTAGATGATGATCTGGACTATTCTGATTCTGATGTTGAAACAGATGTTACCACATCTGGAGTAACATTAGATGAAGATTGTTCTGATAAAACTGTTAACTGTTTTAATGGTTTAATTGATGATAAAGGAACATTTGTTGTGAATACTGAACCATGTGGATCAGGTTGTAAAGATTTGTTTGATAAATGGGAATCTCAAAATCAGATTCTAAAGTCTATGACTAAGGAAAATGATGACTTGAGAGACTCACTAGCCAAACTTGAAGTTGTCTTAACAAGAAAGGATTTGGAAATTTCTAAACTAAAGGAAGAATTGAGAAGTTCAACTTTGTGTATTAAGAAATATGCCAAAGGAACAGAAATGTTGAAAGATGCTTTGTTGGTTGGTAAATCTGATACTACTGGTCTTGGTTTTGAAACTACTTCTAAAAGCTTTAAACCTGTGAAATTTGTTAAAGCTGGAGAAAAGACAAATGTTGAAACTCCAGTGAAAACAAAAGTTCACATTAAGAAGAAGAAAAAGAAGTATGTGTGTCACTATTGTTCTGGTCATGGTCATATTCATCCTTATTGTGATAAATTGAAAAAGGATATGAAGGTGTTACAAGCTGAAGTTTCTGAGTCACAATGTGCTAAAACTGAATGTGTTAGTAAACATGATGTGACTTGTAATGTTGTGTATACATCTCTAAAAGCATGTGTGCCTGGTTTATGGTATTTTGATAGTGGTTGTTCTAGGCACATGACTGGTCAAGTGAATTTCCTGTCTGATTATGAAAAATTTGATGGAGGAAATGTCACTTATGGTGGTGGTTCAAAAGGAAAGATTGTTGGGAAAGGTACTCTCAATGTTGAAGGATTTCCTAAGTTGTCTAATGTCTGACATGTTGAAGGTTTGCTTGCTAATTTGATTAGTATAAGTCAACTATGTGATGACAATTTGCATGTCAAGTTTGATAAGAATTCTTGTTATGTTCTGAATAATGAAAATGAGTGTCTTATGACTGGTAATAAGTCAATTGATAATTGTTATCTTATTGGAACTAAAAATGTTTGCAATCTTGCCAAAAATGTTGAAGAAATTTTTTGGCATCAAAAACTTGGACATGTTAACTACAGGAATATCCAGAAACTTGTGAAGATAGGTGCTGTAAGAGGTTTGCCAAAGCTGAATATAGGAGAAACCATAATTTGTGGTTCCTGCCAGAAAGGTAAACAGATCCGAGTGTCACACAAGATGTTGTCACATTGTTTGACAACACGGTGTTTTGAGCTGCTACATATGGATCTTATGGGTCCTATGGAAACAGAAAGTCTTGGAGGTAAAAGGTATTCATTGGTTGTGGTAGATGATTTCTCTAGATATACCTGGATTGAGTTTTTGAAAGAAAAATCTGAAACTTTTGCTGCTTTTAAGGTTTTGTGTAAAAGGTTTAAAACTGTATACAACTTGAAAGTAAGTAAGATTAGGTCAGATCATGGTAGGGAATTTGAAAATATCATATTTTCTAATTTCTGTGAAAAGAAGGGTATAATGAAGGAATTTTCTTCTCCTAAAACTCCACAACAAAATGGAATAGCTGAAAGGTAACTCTTCAAGAAATGGCTAGGGTTATGTTGCAAGCTAAACATCTTTCTAAAAGGTTTTGGGCTGAAGCATTAAACACTGCATGCCATATTATTAACAGAGTTTTTATGAGGCCACAGAGTTCAAAAACTGCTTATGAGATTCTGAACAACAAGAAACCAAATCTGAAATATTTTCATGTGTTTGGTTGTGTGTGTTACATTCTGAATGATAGAGATCAACTTCGAAAGTTTGACTCTAAAAGTGACAAAGGTTTTTTCTTAGGCTATTCTAGAAATAGTAAAGCCTATAGAATTTTCAACCTTAGGTTAAACACTGTTCAAGAATCTGTGAATGTTGTTTTTAATGATACAGCTAACATAGCAGGAAAAAGTACTGAAGAAGATGTGTCTGAGCATATTGAGATTTCTGCTAGAACTGGAAATTCTGGATATTCAAAGGATATTACACCTAATGCCACGACATCTGGGACAACATTTTCTGAAAATCCAAGAACAGAAAGTTCAGAAGGCAATCCTCAATACACTCATGACAAGGTACCTGCTTCCAGAATCATGAAAAGCCATCCTTCAAACCAAATCATTGGTGAATCTTCTGTTGGAGTACAAACCAGAAGAAGGGTAAGCTCAAAAGATGTATTAAGATCTGTTTGTATGTCTTCTATATGCAACATAGTTAATTCTGAATGTTATCATTCTGTAATTGAGCCTAAGA
Organism: Stenogyne calaminthoides; assembly: GCA_037126765.1. Taxonomy (NCBI): domain Eukaryota; kingdom Viridiplantae; phylum Streptophyta; class Magnoliopsida; order Lamiales; family Lamiaceae; genus Stenogyne; species Stenogyne calaminthoides. The sequence continues at coordinate 22,200,929 of JBBCBC010000017.1, forward strand.
ATGTCAAGGAAGCCTTAAGTGATGAAAATTGGATAAATGCTATGCATGAAGAACTTAATCAGTTTGAAAGGAATGATGTTTGGACACTAGTTCCAAGACCTGGTAACTCTAATGTTATTGGAACCAAGTGGATTTTTAAGAACAAAACTGATGAGTCTGGAAACATAGTAAGGAATAAGGCTAGATTGGTTGCCCAAGGATACACTCAAGTTGAGGGTATTGATTTTGATGAAACATTTGCACATGTAGCTAGGATTGAATCTATTAGATTGTTATTAGCTATTGCATGTTTTATCAATATCAAATTGCATCAAATGGATGTAAAGGCTGCATTTTTGAATGGTATCTTGAATGAAGAAGCTTATGTTGAACAACCCTTAGGATTTGAAGATCCTCACTATCCTGATCATGTTTATAAGCTTAAGAAAGCATTGTATGGCTTGAAACAAGCTCCTAGAGCTTGGTATGGCAGATTGACTGACTTTCTTTTACAGTTTGGTTTTGTTAGAGGAGAAGCAGACATGACTTTATTTATTAAACAGGTTGATGGAGGATTGATGATTGCACATATATATTGTTGGGAGATGAATTTAATAAAGAAGTTTTGATTAGATCCCAAAACCCCTGAGTATGACATGTTCAGGATAATCTTGATAGACTGAGTCAGGTTTTCAGTATAGATAGTTCAGGAAGTTATCTGCACCATGTATAGTCAGCAGATATAGATCATGTTAGATCTTAAAGTTACTGAAGAACTCAGAAGGTACTGTGTAACTGAAGAATCAGTAGAACTAAAGAATCAGTAGAACTGAAGAATCAGAAGAACTGAAGAATCAGTAGAACTGAATGTTCAGAAAGATACTGAAGATGCTGAAGGAATGAAGACTCAGATAGTACTGATAACTCAGTATGTCACTGAAGACACTGAAGACTCAGTATGTCACTGAAGACACTGAAGACTCAGAAGATACTGAAAGACCCAGTAAGTTACTGAAGACTCAAAAGATACTGAATACTCAGTATAACCTGAATGTTCAGAGGCACTGAATAATATCTATCTGAAGACTACAAAAACTGAGAAAAACGCAAATGTTCAGAAAAGTAGATATTGCCCAAGACATTCATATGCAGACAAAAGGAACTAAGTCTAAGTGTTGTTTAAGGTTATCTCAATCAGAGAGATTGACCAAATAGAGCCGTTATGTTTGTCTACATTTACTGAAGATAAGAACCAATAAGAGGAAGACAACACTGTGCTTTACTGACACTGAAAGCGACAGGACCCTGAATCATGTCAGTAGGACTAAGTTCCAGACTACAAAAATTGGTGATTGACTACATGACTGCATATTTCCTAAAACATGCAAGGGAGTGTTCAAACCCTAAATATAGTCGTTCATCAAACACCAGAAGAGGAAACCCTTGATACTATCTCCTCTAACAGATAGTTTTTCAAGAGTGACCTTGGTGAAGGTTGCATATAAATACCAGTGACCTTCTACATTGAGAGGTTACAGGAAATTTCAAGCAACTCAAGAGCTCATTCGTATTATTGCAAATTGAAGCACTCGAAAACCCTTGAATTTCCCAAGTGTTTCACATTGGAGAGAGCTCACTATTCTAAGCCTAGATTGATAGAAATATCCAAAGCTTAGAAGAGATATCCTAGCCTTTGCATCTGTTCTTATTGTAAAGGATATCTCACCCTAGTTGGAAACCAACCCAAAACCCAAACCCTTTGTTAAGGTAGTTTGTGTGTGATTTGTTGGTGAGTTAGAGTTGTAAAGAGTTAGTAAGCTACAGTGAGTTAGCCAGAAAACTCTAGAGAAGAAGTTAGTAAGCTACTTGTGGTAGTCTGAACACTTTTGTATGTTTGAGTTAGTAAGCTGCAGTGAGTCAGCCAGAAAACTCAAGGTAGAAAAGTGAGTAAGCTCTGATGAGTTAACTGAAAAGCTTTAGGAAGTGGTTAAGGAATTTCTCTGAAGATCAGAGAGAGTGGACGTAGGAGCTTGAGTCTCTGAACCACTATAATTGTTGTGTTTGCTTTCTGTACTGCATTCTTATCTGTTGCATATTTTTTCACTGAAAGCATATTTCACTGATATTCAGTTGGAACCAATCCACTGAACTTGCATCAAATTGATCACGGCCTTAATCCTTTGATTTTTATCGAAGGGAAGATTTTCAAAAAAGCTAAAACAGTATAAACTTAGGGCCAACCATTACGCACACTTGAGTAGCTAGAACAGATAGTTACCAAATCGAAGCTAACTCTCTCGAGGGTTCAAGAAGATAATTATATCGATCCAAGCTCCTCGGGATCTCTCGATAAACTCGAGGTTTAGTTGAAATTTGTCTGAAGCTAAAAAAAATTTCGGGATCATTGTCTCGATGAGACTTTGACTCGTGGCAATCCGCGGCTTCTTCGGGCAAAAATTATCGAGGATAAAATCGACCCATCCGACCTCAATGAAAGAAAAGTTTTAAAAATCACTGAACACGTGTATTCCCCTCCCATACACGTGTGAGACTCGTTAGCACAGGGACCAACAATATGTTGATGACATAGTATTTGGAGCAACATCAGACAAGATGCTGAATGAATTTGTTGAGGCAATGTCATCTACATTTGAGATGAGCATGGTTGGAGACTTAAATTACTTTTTTAGGTCTGCGCAGATCAAGCAAAAAAGATGATGGAATCTTCATTTGCCAAAACAAATATGCAAAGAACTGGTTAAGAGATTTGGTCTTGAGAACTCGAAGCATATGAAAACACCTATGGGATCAACTCAGAAGTTGAACAAAGAAAAGGTCTTTGGTCAAGATGTTGATCACATAATCGCATCTGAGATCCATGATAGGTAGTCTTATTTATCTTACCTCTAGTAGACCTGACATTATGTATAGTGTTTGTGTTTGTGCTAGGTACCAAGCTAATCAAAGGAATCCCACATGAATCTTTGTGTGGAAGGATTTATCGGATATGTTCTTTGGAACAACGAGATCTTGGTATATGGTATACAAAGGACACAAACAAAGGTGTATGATTTGGATATAGTGATCTTTGATTGGTGGAGACATTGATGATAGGAAAAGCACAAGTGGTGGTTGCTTTTACATGGGTAACAATTTGATTTCCTGGCATAGTAAGAAACAAAATTGTGTTTCACAATCTACTGCAGAGTCTGAGTACATTGCTGCTGGTAGTTATTGTACCCAACTTTTGTGGTTGAAAAAGATGTTTGATGATTATGGACTTGAGAATGATATTCTGACTGTGTTTTGTGATAATACCAGTACTATTAACATTTCTAAAAACCCAGTACAATATTCTCTTACCAAGCACATAAGTATAAGACATCATTTCATAAGAGACCTTGTAGAAAAGGAAATTGTGAAGTTAGAGTATGTTCCCACTGATTATCAACTTGCTGATATTTTTACTAAAGCCCTTGATCATGATAGATTTTCCTTTCTGAGGAAATATCTTGGTTTCTGTACTATCTAAGTTCTGTAGGGTGGATGTTGCAACAAATGTGTCAACATTTGAAGCAACATCAGGTTTGATTTTTGTAACACTTGGTTGATTTGATCGATTCTCATTGATTAAATGATATTTTGGGTAAAATTCTTATTGAGTCAAGTCATTGTGATTTTCTGGACACACACTTCTTAAATGCACAAAAGAAAAAAAAATACACACATTGGATGTAATCTCTCACTGAGTAACTATGGAGCACGGAGTTCGCTACTACGATGTCTTCTTTTCAAAAGGTGATTGATATAACATCAGTTTGCTCATAATACACTGAGTAACTATGGGGCACGGAGTTCACTACTACGATGTTCTCTTTTCAAAAGGTGGATCAATATGAGTTAAGTGTATAAAAGAAAAGAAAAGTGCAACATTAATTTGAGTAAATCGTCGGGTAAAATGAATGTTGAAGTGTGTGTGTGCCGTTCTTGATTACAACATTGACTTGATTTAACTGATTTTTACTTGGACAATTATTTAATTGTGACTATTTGATTAAATTGACTATTTAATACAAAAATTAGCCACACTTTATTTAATTTCAGAATGTACATTGTGTTTGTTTTTTATTTTTGGGCATTTTTATTGGCAGAAATCGTGTGGTTTGGATATTGGAAGTAGTGGGAGTGATGGTTTCATTACATTGCACCCCATGATCTCCATTTCCAGAACTTTCATTTTGTGGGATCATGGCTTGTAACTTGCAGATTTCGGTTTCTATTTAAAGTTCGAATGGGTGTTTGTCTTGTATACTGAAAACTTGTTTTGAGTTTAAGCGTACGAAAGTTTGAAGAAACTTAGTTATTACTGGTTTTGTCATAAAGTATTAGTTGGAATTAATTTTTTTAATTAGGACACTTCACCAAACACGCCTTCAAACCCTTCCTCTGAAAACCCTGAAATCGCGAACCCGCTTCACCTTCTTGCATCAATGGCAACTTCGATCGATTCACCAAATGCCACACCTACTGCTGAACAATTTCAGTTGCATTCTCTAAAACTGAACATCCGCTGAATGTGAGCGAGGCGATCATTTCGCTTCAATGCTCTGAAACTCCTGCAACGATCATGTTTGGAGAATTCGAGGTGAACATCCTAGCATTCTAAAATGTCTCATCTTCGAACCCTCCTCGTGGTGTTTCCCAGATGATTTCACTGTTGGGGCTGAAAATTCAAAACTTGCTGCTGAAAATGTTGAGCCCGCGCAACCCGATGCTCAAGCTGATGTTGAGATGGAAAACACTTCCATGGGGGAGCCCGTTGAGAAGGCCAAGGCTGATATTGCTGCTGCTGGTCCTTCCTCCAAGAAGCCGAAGAGGAATAGAAGCCCTATGAAACCAAGAAGAAGGTCGAACCGCTACAAGCCCAGGGTTGACTACTCTGAGACAAAGAGGGGTAAGATTTCGGATTTGGGTCAAGCCTCAAGACCAATTGTTGTGTCTGATTCATTTGAATCAGAAAAGAGTTTGAAAGAGGCTGAGGAAAGTGAAAAATTTGTTGCTGAGGAGAGTGAAAAATCTGTTGATGAGGAGAGTGAGAAATCAATTGCTGAAGAAACTGAACCAAATGAAGCATCTGAGCCTGCGGCTGATGATGATGATGATGATGATGATGATGATGATGATGATGATGATGATGATGATGATGATGATAGGACTGCTAATGCTCATGCTGATTTAGAGAGTTCTGATGAAATCATTCCTCTTGCTGAATTATTGACTAGAAATGAGAGAAGAACAAAATCCAGAAATGATCCTGAAACTGCTACAAATGCTAGAACTGAGTTGAGAACAAAGAGAAGGCATGAACCTGTTGCTGACTCTGATGTTGATGAAGATGTTGAGCAAGGTGCTGCAACACCATCAGGAGAACCAGATGACTCTGATGACCCTGATGAATCAGACTCAAGTAGTTCAGGTAACACATCTTCTGAACCTGATGATGATGATACTGATGATGAATATCATGGTTTTGCTAGTTCTAAGTTTGCTATTATGAGAAGGAGACTTTTATTGTCTGAAATGAGGATAAGAGTTTATGAATTTGATAGGCAAAATCTGATTCAATTCTTTGAGGAAAGGGATCTTTTGCATGCTGTACAGTTTGCTTCACCTTTCTTTGGCACTTGGGTATATGAATTTTACTGCAATTTGAGGAAAGGAACTGGTAGAAGGAACTCTAGGAGATATGGGAATGTGAGGTTTAGAGGTCATAATGTAGACTTCAATCATGATGTGATAAATGCTTTCTTGAGAACACCTGATGTAGATGAAGAAGTTATCCCTCCTTTGAATGAAATTGTGACTGCTATTACTGGTGGAATGGTTAGGAGATGGACAACAAAGGTGTTGTCATCCAAGTTGACAAGTCTGTTTTCAGTTGTTCACAAATTTATTGTGTACAACTGGTTGCCAACTACCAACACTACTAAGATCACTGAAGCTCAAGTTATCCTGATGTATAGGATAATGGTCATGAATAATTTCAATCTGGGAAGAACAATTTTTGATCATGCTATGAAGTGTGCAGGTGGTAAGAAAAGTGCTTTACCATATCCATGTATGATCTTTGCTCTGCTGGACAATTTGGATATTACAAGGGAACCTGTTGAAAGTCTTGGTGGGATGATACCTGATTTAGGAATCTCCAAAGTTCTGTTGAGAGGAAACATGATTAGGGACTTACCATACATGAGGCCTAATGCAGAGGGAGATGAAGCTGAGCCTGAGGTTGTTGAACCTGCTGTTCAAAATCCGGATGCTGCACCAAACGCTGGAAACAATGATGGTGACACTGACTTGAGAAATTATCCGATTCGATGTTACATTATTCACGAGGATTTTATACTTCAAACAAATTGAGAATTTGCGGGATCGGGTCATTGCCGAATAATATCATGAAAAGTTTTTGGGAGAGGTTGCTTTCTGCTCCACCAGGGGGAGAAGCACCTGATGCGCCTGAAGTTCCTGATGTTGCTGAGGCTGCTGTGTATGAAGAAGATGAGCCAGATCCCCCGGTTGAACAAGCTGCTGACCAAGGTGATGATGATGAAGAGGCTGACATTGATGATGTCATAGAGAAAATCTATGGTGATCTTCCATGATGGTTGAATGGGGGGGTTTGATTTGAGATCATGAAGACAGGGGGAGTTAAGAACAAGTTGAGGGGGAGCATGTGCATGACTTGATAATGCTGCAGCTGATTGTTTCAGTTTGTTCACCTCCAACTCTCATTGTTTGTCCTTCCTTATTCATATGATCTTATTTTGTTTTTTGCAATTTATTTACTAAACTCTGTTCATTTGATTATGTAATTATTGAACAATAGTTGGTAGGTTTTGCTTGTTTTTTAATATTAGTACTGATGCCCTGATATTCTGTTTATTTGTGAGTATTATGACTTGCTGTGATATTCTGTTTATGTTTGAGTATTGATGATTAGTTTACTCTGATTGTCATATTCTGTTTTAGGTTAAGATTGTGTGTCTTTTCTCTGATATCCTTGTTTTCATTGCTTTGATAATCTTACCGTGTGTTTTTGGAAAAGAGGAGTTTGTGTAGATTGTTCAGAATGGTCTGTTAACTTTCCGTCTTATAACTCTACTTTATTTCCTTGATGATTTGTGGAAATATGTTCGAGTAATATATGTTCTACTTTGTCTGCAGGCTTAAGGACTGATACATATTGTACTTGTATCATTTTTTCTTACTCTGAGATGTTCTTACATCTTGCTCTGATGAGTGTCAATGTAATATACATATACTCTGATATGTCACATGCTCTGATATGTTATACATCATGCTCTGATAAGTTTTTCTGCAGATTGAAGTTTCTCAAGCAAATGAAATTGTTTGATGATGTTTTTCGATTCTTGATAGCTACAGAATGGTTTGACACTTAGTAGTACAGATGATATGATTATGAGCTCTATCATGCACAATACCTGATATATTTGGTATTTCAGGTGTGTTGTAGCAGAAAGATCGAATGGGGGAGATTGTTGATGTTGCCACCGATGTTACAACATTGGTTACAACATCAGTATTCGTCATTTCTTCTTAACCACTAACACTTCTATGTTCAATGTTGTCTTTGATGTTGTTGACTGCAGGTTGACGATCTAGGTTATTCTGCAAGATTCCAGAAGGTTCCACAAGCTTCAAGAATCGAGTAGAATGGACTAGATCAGGCTGCTGTTTTCAGAAGATTGGAGAAGACCCACTACCTGGGCAATTACAAAGATCATGGAAGAGTGGATTGAAGAGTTTCTAGATCCTTCAAGGAGGCTCTAGTAAAGCTACACGAAGTCTATAAATAGAAGACCTTGATGTTCACATCAAGTGCCGAACATTGCCATTAATCGTGTGCTGTTTAGTCGAAGCAACAACCAAGCATCAACTGTAGAGTACGTGAGTGCATCCAGAGTGATAGGGTCGTTGTTGTGGAGTTATTTTACCATAGAGAGTAATTGTAGGGTTTACAATACCTCGAGTTGGTGCTAGATTTGTTTTATGTGGAGTGTTAGTCTCGGTGTTAGATAGTTTCACACTCATAGAACAGGTCACCTTTGGTAGTGTAGAGATACACCTAGCCTTTAGATCATATGCTTGATCTTGTTTCAAGGGGATTCGATTTGTGAACCTCTTTGTATTCATTATTTTGATAAATAGTGATTTCGGCCATAAGGCTTCACAATCTATATTGATATAGATTGTGCAAAGTCTTATTAATTTCGTGTGTTGTGTTTTCGAGTCTTCCGATGTTTCTGTTGTTTGATTGTTACTTTGAGTGTTCCAACATTCAGTGTAACATTACTCTGATTTTACTAAACACAACCCCGTGTCTTTCACACACACTTTCATATACCATGCGTCACGCCTACACAACCGGAACCTCGTCGTAGTGGGAAGGTTGTCAGATAACCCGAGCGGTTCTTAGGGATCAGAGAGTCCTCGGACTTTATCTCGGGAGAAGAATCAGATCCATGGTCTTACAACGAGACGATCCAGGACAAGGATGCGACATCTTGGCAAACAACAATGGAAGCTGAGATGGGTTCAATGGATCACAATAAAGTGTGGGAGCTAGTCGAACCACTTAATAGGATAAAACCCATTGGATGCAAGTGGGTATACAAGAGAAAAAGGGGACCGGATGGGAAGTTTAAAACCTTTAAAGCAAGGCTCGTGGCGAAAGGGTACACTCAGAAAGAAGGGATCGATTATGAGGAAACCTTTTCGCCCGTAGCCATGCTCAAGTCCATCCGAATTCTCTTGTCGATTGCTGCGCACCTAGATTTTGAGATCTGACAGATGGATGTCAAGACAGCTTTCCTCAACGGAAGTCTTGACGAAGAAATCTATACGCGACAACCCCAAGGCTTCATTGAAAAAGGCCAAGAGCATCTGGTTTGCAAGCTGAAGAAGTCCATTTATGGGCAGAAGCAGGCATCCCATGCTTGGAATCAGTGTTTTGATCAAGTGATAAAATCCTACGGTTTTGATCAAAATAATTTCGAAAGTTATGTGTATAAAAAGCGTGACGGAACTGCCTTGGTATTCTTGGTACTAAACGTAGATGACATTCTGCTCATCGGGAACGATGTAAAGATGTTGTCAGACGTAAGGGCATGGCTGTCAAAACAGTTTGATATGAAGGACTTGGGAGAAGCCGATCACGTCCTAGGGATCAAGATCACTCGAGATCGCAAGAAAATGATGATCGGGCTTTCGCAAGCTTCATACATAGATACCATTTTGAAGCGATTCAGCATGCAAGATTCCAAGAAAGGCTTTGTACCTTTCAGGCACGGAATCCATCTATCCAAGGAAATGTTCCCAAGACACAAAAGGAAATAGATGACATGAAAGGCATTCCTTATGCTTCGGCTGTAGGAAGCCTTATGTATGCAATGCTGTGCACGAGACCGGATATCTGCTTCGCCGTAGGAATGGTGGCAGGATATCAAAGTAACCCTGGTAAAGAGCATTGGACTGCGGTTAAAAACATTCTGAAGTATCTGAAGAGGACACGGGAAAGAACGTTAGTTTATCAATCGGACAGTCTAATCCCCATCAGTTATACGGACTCAGATTTCCAATCAGACATCAGACTCCAGAAAGTCAACCTCGTGTAGTATTTTTTATATGGGGGGAGGAACCATGACATGGAGAAGCGTTAAGCAGAAATGCATCGCCGATTCTACCATGGAAGCCGAATATGTAGCTGCTTGTGAAGCAACAAAAGAAGCGGTTTGGCTCAAGAACTTCCTGGTGGACTTAGACATCGTTCCGGATTTGCCCAGCACGATCACGGCTTACTGTGATAACGCCGGAGCAGTTGCAAATTCTAGGGAATCGAGAGCCCACAAGGCCAGCAAACACATAGAAAGAAAATACCATCTTATACGAGAAATCGTTAAGAGAGGAGATAAAGAGGTGGCAAAGATTGCGTCTGAAGACAACCTAGCAGATCCATTCACAAAGGGTCTGCCTCAGAGTACATTCGAGAGACATGTGGAAGGAATGAGTGTCAAGAGCATTGCCAATCTGTTATGGGTATAAGTGGGAGAAATATTATTAGGTTCATGTGGGGTGACATTAGATATCACATAGAACACGAGACATGTTGTAGTATACTTAAAAGCAGACTTTGAGTATAAGTGGGAGATTGTTGGGGTTATACTGAGAAGTATGCTTTTACTTTGTATAACCAAACTGAATTTCTTATTTATTTTACTGAAATAAATTATTTATCACGTGTTGCATTAAATATGAATGAATATTATATATATTTACTGCATACCCGTTCGATAAAGTCAGTACGTGTCACGTTGTAGTTAATTTGGTGATACCAGATCACAGAAGATCAAATTAACAGTTCCTCGTGACTAAGTACAAATTCACAACCCTGATGGAAATGAACAACCCATCATGAAAGGTTGAGGTGTAAAGCTCATATTGACTTGTCTTGACCAAGGGATTACACTAGTGCATTATGATGCGCTGAAAAGGACCTACTAGAGGATAAATTCATCGGTACTGAATATACAAGAATTAGACCTCAGTGGTTCGTTATTTCTTAATCTTTGTTCCTTAAATATGATCGTGTGAAATTAATAACTATTGCTTTGACTTATGAAGGGAAGAGAATCAATGTGATTCGATACCTTGTATCTTGGGCAATATTATTAATTATATGACGATTGCTAAGATTTAATACGGAGAATCGCGTGCAAGTACGGCTTGCTTGATTTGTCCCCTTGGTGGGCTCAGAATCTTTATTATACCAAATCTTTCAAGTGAAAATTCATTTTCGGTATGGATAATACTGTTGAGCTGTCTTTACTCCAAGGACAAAGATGTTAATTAACATAAAGTCTGTTCATTGGTTTAATTAATTAATGAACTAAGATAATCTTAAAAGCGAGAAATAATAACCGGGAGCCATATTATTGTGAAGTCGTAATGTGGGTTAAGATGGATAGTTCAATATTAATTTTATAGTGAAGTAAATTAATATTAATGGGCTTAAATAATATTTTGGCTAAATATTAAAGCTTCATAGCCCATTGGAGGTCCGATCTTAATTCTCCTAAAGGCCCCTCAAATAGGCCAAACTAAAGTCCAATTAATGAAAAGGAGAAGAAAATATTTTGCCCTATTTTTCCTCAATTATTTTCGAAAAAAATAGGTAGGAAGAGAGAAAAGATTTTCTTGATTTTCTTGGAAAGATTTTATGGAATATGTATTCTTGGAATACAAGTTTATCCCATAAATTCAAGAAAAGTCAAAGATCTTATTTCTTTCCTAACTAATTGATATTTTTGAAAATATCTATAATATTAGGAGGTGGGATTTTTGTGGAATATTTTATTATGGAGAAAAGAATATATTGGATATATTCAAGATTTCTTGGAGATCAAGAAAAAAAATTTCCCATCTTATTTCTAGGGCAAATTTCGACCACTTCTAGTATTATAAATAGGGGATGAGTTTTTCATCCCCAGTGCAATTTCATGTGTTGGAAAAATTAGAAATCCACAAAGGTGGTGGCCAAATATTTTATTTTCTCCTTTAAGATTAAAATCGTTCGTTGATAATCATCCCACCGGATAACGTTCGTGGACGTGGGACATATTTGAGAAGGTACTTTGGGTTGATCCATCGTCTCAGCGGTTGTCTCTACGAGAGGTTAGTATTTACGTAATTCCTAGATTCAGCATGCTTGGGTTTTACGTGAAATACGTGTACGCATGATGTTTACTTGCTTATTAATTATTATGGTGAATTAGTTTAGGATTAATTCATGTTAGTAATTAATTGATTAATTTAAATATGTATTTAAATTCAACTCGAATAGATCCGGGCACCCCTAATTTCCCAACAGAGATTACACTAGTGCATTCGATGCGCTGAAGCAGACCTGCAGCGAGGATAAACTCATTCGCACTGACTTAAGGGATGAAGAGTTAGACCTCAGTGGTTGTTGATTTCTTAATCTCTGTCACTTAATAAGGGCTGTGTGTGATTAGTAGTTATTGCTTTGACTTATAAATGGGAAGAGAATCGTTGTGACTTCGATACACTATATCTTGGGCAATAATATTAATTGCACGACAGTTGCTAAATTAATACAGAGAATCGTGTGCTTGCAATGTCTTGCTTGATTGGTCCCCTTGGTGGGCCCGGAACCTTTATCATACCAAATCTTGCAAGTGGAATTAATTTTCCGTTATGAATAATAAAGTTGGGTTGTCCTTACTCAAATGATAAAGATATTAATTAATATAAAGCTTTTCAGTACGACGCCATTGACTTGGTCATAAAATGCTATATTCTTAACTAGCAGTTACCCCACAAGAGTATGAGATCACTGTAGCAAGGGTAAGTATTTGGACTAAGTAGTATCGAACCCAAAAGAAGTTTCGTATGCGTGTAAATCCCTGGAAATCTTTGCTTCGTAACTAATATGGATGCGATTTGATAGTTCTATTTCACTACTATTGAATCAACAGAAAATAAGCAAATGACAACGATTACACTAACTTCAGATGAAGTGCAAATATTGGAGAATGTTGCTTTGGGCAGGAATCCCTACTTATACTATCGAAATTGGTTTGGAGACGAGGACTGTCGTGGTGTACAAAAGAGTAATCTTAAGTGTACTGAAACTAGGCAATCAACTTCCCTAATCCCGCACTAAATAAGATACAACAAAAGCTCGATTTTTATCCCCGATTACTCAACTAATACCCTCTTTACCTCACTCACCAAATAACCAAGTTATTAAGGTTGTGCTTAATTACTATAGCCCTTATTCAAGTTGGGTGATGCGGTCGTCCTCCCTAAATGAACCGGTATATTACCAACCCCGTCACAGACCCTCTCCTCAAGCCTATTCGTTGGAAAAGAGTGATTCAATCGTCCTCTCTCTAACAACTTTCGTACTCAATTCAATGGTTTTTATTGGATTAGTTATTCAAATTAGCAAATTAAGAAGATTATCCAATTTACACCTCGAATCATCCTAATCGTCTCACCAATTACTTTTTCTATGCTATCATCCTATCCAAAGCAATCAAAGGTTTAGCCTACCATCTTGATCTTCAACTCACAAATAATCAAGTTAAGAATAGAAATCATTATGAAAGGATATGTAAAGCAATTCAATGATCAATCACTTGAATAAAAAGAACTGCAATTATAATATGGATGAAATAATCACAACCCTAGAATTATTCTTCAAAGACAATAAGAAAACTGAGCAATTCTCTAATATAAATTCAGGAAATGGTAATATCAACCGTCGATTTTGATAAACGAATTGTTTCTCGTGGTGGAATTTCTCTCCTTCTTCTCAGAACCCTAGAATGTTTTTCTCCTCTTTTTTCTATCTAATCTCGTCTTCCCCTTTCTCAATTCTCCCTCTTCTAATTTTTCCCGTCTGGCTTTATACACTCCACTTCTCAGACCGCTCGAGCACATTCCTTGGTCGAGCGGCTTCGCTCGACCACTTGGTTTGATCGAGTGCTTATAGATAGTTGGACTCAGTTTCGCTCGAGCACATTCCTTGGTCGAGCGATTTTGCTCGACCTCACCTGATCAAGCGCCTCCTCATGCCTGTATTTCCGCCCGCTCGACCGCATTGGTCGAGCTCTAGGTGCTCGACCTCATTCTTCTATCACCTTTCTTCACTCCAACTAATACTTTTCAGTATTTCTTTCATATCTTTTCAACCGGGTGTCCGATTCATGCACCGCGAAGTCTCACGAGCTCCATTTTCAGACCTCTTTCCTGTTATACAAACCAAAGAAGCAAATTAGTGATTTTATACAGATTATGCTCAATCAACGCAAGAATATCACTAAAAACACTCAAAACATGGCTAAAACTCTCTCGTAACTCACTCAATTTCACCTCTAATCAAGTGGCTTAATTAATTAATGGACTAAATAATCTTAAAAACGGGAAATAATGATCGGGAGCCATATTACCGTAATATGGGTTAAGTTGGATAGTGCAATATTAATTATATAGTGGTATTAATTAATATTAATGGGCTGGATTATATTGTGGCTCAATATTAGAATTCAGAAGCCCATTGGAAGGTCCATCTTAATTCTCCTAAAGGCCCCTCAAGTAGCCCAATTAAAGTCCAATAAATAAAAGGTGCCTAAAATAAAATAAATTATTGTTGCATTATATTTCCTATTTTTTCAAAAATATTAAAGAAAAGAGGGAGAAGGATTTTCTTGAAAAGATTTTATGGAAATGAGATAATGTATTCTTGGAATACAAGATTATCCCATAAATTCAAGAAAACTCCCGCTTGACTTCTTTAATTGGCAATTTTCTAAAATTATGTAAAACGAAAGGGAAGAAAGATTTTCTTGATTTTCTTGGAAAGAGAGAAAGATATGTATTCTTGGAATACAAGAATATCTCATAAATTCAAGAAAGATCAAATCTTGCAAATCTTCTTGTAATTTTTGAAATTTAGGGCTAAATAAGGGTGTGAGATTTTTGTGGAAAAATACACATGGAAAGAAGAATATATTAGATATATTCAAGATTTCTAGAAGATCAAGAAAAGATCTTTCCTAGCCCTAATTTGCCTTGAAAATTTCGAACCCCCCCTCACTTATAAATAGTGGATGAATTTTTCATCCCCAACTAGTGTTCCATGCGTTGGAAATATTAGAAATCCACAAAGGTGGTGAAACAATATTTTTATTTTCCTTTGTTTTATAAATCTTTCATTGGAGAACCTTCCACCGGGGTTATTGGACGAGGACTTGGGAATACTTGAGAAGAACTTTTGGTGGGTATCCAGATACTTGATCCTGTCTATCTCAGATCGTCTCTCCAACGGGTACGTTTACGTAAACTCCTAAAAATTCCGCATGCTAGGATCTTTTACGTGAAATATTATTTGCATGTTGTTGTTGGATTGATTATTATTTGAATTCACTTAGGTAAATTCATGCTAGTAATAATTGTTAATTTAAATTTGTGTTTATGAGGTCATCCCGATAGATCCTGGCATATGTTATCCCAACATGAGTATGTCATCGACATACACGACTATGAAGACAACATTCTTCCCATTGCATTTCCGATAGACGCACGGATCTTCCGAATTTCTGACGAAGTCAAATGATTTCACAGCCTCATCAAATCGGATATTCCAACTCCTAAAAGCTTGCTTCAATCCATAAATGGATCGTTTAAGCTTGCACACAAGATTAGATTTTGGCTTCGATATAAAACCTTCCGGTTGAGTCATAAACACTTCCTTGTCAATGTTGCCATTGAGGAAAGCTGTTTTGACATCCATCTGCCAAATCTCATAATCGAGATGTGTTGCTACCGCAAGTAAAATTTGAATGGACTTGATCTTAGCAACTGGTGAGAAAGTCTCGTCATAGTCAATGCCTTCGTGTTGACTATAACCTTTCGCCACCAACCTAGCCTTGTAGGTTTGTACCTTGCCATTTGCATCGGTCTTACGCTTGAAGACCCATTTGCAACCTATGGGTCTAACCCCTTTCGGCAGCTCAACTAAGTCCCAAACTTGATTGACGTACATCGAGTCCATCTCGGATTTCATGGCTTCATGCCACTTCTTTGAGTCAACATCTAATGTTGCCTCAGTGTAAGTTCTAGGTTCGTCTTTATCCGGGATCTCCACGTCATCATGCTCCTCTACGAGGAAGCCATAATATCTAGTGGGTGGATTATGAACTCTAGTGGACTTACGGAGTTGTGATTGTTCAGGCTGCACATTCTGATCGTGAAAATTTTGTGGTGCAGCGATTTCATCGTCGACCGAGGAGGCCTCAAGAGCGACACTTCTGGATGCTCCTTGATCACTTCGGGATGTCTCTTGGGCGGTAGTTTGAACTATGTTGTTCTCATTCAGCCTACTTGGAGTTTGTTGCTCGGGCAATGCAACTCCAATTATGCTCCCACTGGCTGAAAGAGGATCACTTAGTGATAAACTTCCACCATGTGAGCTGCTGAATGCTCCCACTGATTCTTTGTCATGTTGCTTTGACAAGACATCAGTCTCCTTGTTAATTTGTGGTTTTTGAATTTCTTCAAGTTCTATTGTCTTACGACCTTGTTCCTTGAAGACGTAGTCTTCTTCAAGGAATTTGGCCTGCCTAGAAACAATCATTGTTTGCTTCTCAGGGAGATAGAAATAATATCCTCTAGTTTCCTTAGGATATCCCACAAAGTAACACTTTTCACCTTTTGATTCCAACTTATCAGTGAGCATTTTCTTCACAAACGCAGGGCAACCCCACGTTCTCATGTGAGAGAAATTTGGCTTCTTGCCATGCCATAGCTCGTATGGCGTATGCTCAACTGATTTTGATGGAATCATATTCAGAATGTAGATTGAGGTTTGGGGTGCGTATCCCCATAAGAATGTTGGAAGAGGGGAAAAGGTCATCATGGACCTTACCATGTCCAACAAGGTTCGATTTCTCCTCTTGGACACTCCATTCATTTGGGGTGTGCCGGGAGGAGTCCATTGTGATTGGATTCCATACAACTTCAGATAATCAGTGAATTCATGGCTAAGATATTCTCCTCCTCGATCTGATCGAAGAATCTTAATACTCTTACCAAGATGCTTCTTTACTTCAGCTTTATACTCTTTGAACTTCTCAAAAGATTCGGATTTGTGTTTCATCAGATACACATACCCGAACCTAGAGAAATCATCAGTGAAAGTTATGAAGTAGCCGAAGTGACCCCTAGTTAGAGTGGGCAATGGTCCACAAACATCACTGTGGATCAACTCTAGAACTTCTTTGGCATGAACGCCTTTCCCATAAAAGGGTTTGTTGATCATTTTGCCCTTAAGACAAGATTCGCAGTCTCCATAAGACTCAAAGTCGAATGGGGCTAAGTAGTCCAACTTTCTTAGCCTTGCGATTCTTTTCTCATTTGCATGACCAAGTCTACAGTGGCACAAGTAAGTCGGGTTTTCATGATTACTGAGTTTGAGTCTTTTATTTTGTATATTAAGAATGTTATGTACACAATGCAACAAATATAAACCATTAGATAAAGGAGCATTTCCATACACATCACCATTAAGCGAAAAATAACAATTATTGTTTGCAAAATGGAAGGAAAAACCTTCAATATCCAACATCGGAATAGAAATAATGTTGCGGGTAAAAGAAGGAACAAAATAACAATTATTCAGTTCAAGTCTAAAACCAGAGGGTAAATCTAAAACGTAAACGCCAACACGTTCAGCAACAACTCTTGCTCCATTCCCAACGTGTAAAGCAACTTCACCCGGCCTAACTGCCCTGCTATCCTTGAGACCCTACACATTTGTACAAATGTGTGAGCCACAACCGGTATCTAATACCCAGCAGTTAGTATCATTTGTGGACATGTTTATCTCAATAACAAACATACCTGTTCCAGTGGCTGAGACACCTTGTGTCTTCTTTTCAGTTGCTAGAACCTTGTAGTCCTTCTTCCAATGCCCCTTCTGCTTGCAGTGGAGGCATACATCCTTGTCCACCCTCTCCTTCTTTTGAATTCCACCTTTGGGCTTAAGGAAGCTCGGCTTGGAGCCTTTCTTTGACTTGCCCCTTCGCTTCTTCTTTCCTTTCGGAGCAGAAGAAGTAGATGCACTCACCATGAGCACGGACTTTTCCTTAGCAGTGGAAGACTCAAAGGTCTTTAGCATGTTATGCAGCTCGAGCATAGTCAATTCCGTCTTATTCATATTAAAGTTTACTATGAAACTCGAATATGAATCGGGAAGTGACTGAAGAATGGCATAAACAGCAACATTGGTCTTGAGCTCAATGCCCAGACGACCAAGTTTCTCTGCGTTGTCAAACACCTCAGCCTCTTCAGTACCAGCCTCCGGGGTAGTAGGGATTGGCGTGTCCAACACGTACTCAATATTTTCTTGCCTGAGCACCAAACGAACATTTCTGTGCCAGTCGAGAAAGTTTGGCCCAACCAATTTGTTTGTTTCCTCAATGACAAGTTATTCATTTCAACAATCCTAAAGAAATAAAATAGAACAGGAATTAAAACACATAATTCCTATGATCAATATTCAACAATCAAAATAAATATGGCCTTTAAATTTATTTTGTTTCCATTATTTTAACATACTTAACGACCTCATCGGAAAAGTACGAATTTATATCTAATATAAATCATAATGGACTAGGATCCACATTACTACCACCATAACTCCAGCGAGGGTTGATCATTACAATAGCATAACTGGTAGGTCTCCAAACCAATTGCAAAACTGCAACTCCTAGTTTGTCGAACCTAGTTCGACTGATGTCACTTACCCTTTGTTCCCCGCGAGGGCTAGAGAAACAGAGTTAAGTTGGTTTACAACCATCTAGCGGCGACATTTCATGTCCCTATAAAAATCCCGTTAGATGTAGATCTGAGCAAAAGACGAGGGTCTTTAAGTACTCATTGGAACGAAATCTCCGGTTTAATTTTAACTTTGATGGAAGACATCTTATCAAATTAATGAGAAAACAATATTTTGGTGAGGAACATTTTTAAAGGCGGGGTATTAATTGCTTAATTGAGATCCAACATGTTAATCTACATCACATTTGAGCAATTATTGGGCGTCGCCTACCCAAATATAATTTTATACGGACTAACATTTATATGGGCGCCGTCTACCCAAACAATTAATACGGTCCGACAATTATTGGGCGCCGCCTACCCAAACAGTTATAATGCGGACTATAAAAGTGTTAACTTAATTAATTAAAACATTTAAACAAGTTAACAGTGGGTTTTAATAATCCTTTTAAAAACTGAACTTTAAAATTCAATTTTAAATCCAATTTGTGATTATTAAAATTAATAATTAATCCAATTAATTATAAAATAAAATCCAATTTTATTTCCAAACATAAAATTAATCTTATTAATTTAAAATCAATTTTAATTCTTTTATTGTCAGGGGCTCAGATGCAATTTCCAAAATTTGCATGTGAGGGTCTGTTTCAAATCAAATTTGCACAAACAGCCCTCCTCCATCACTGCCCAATTCCACAGCATCCAATCTGTATTTTGGGACTACCGTTTCCAAATACCAACTCAGATTATTAACAATTTCAGAATCAATCCAATTAATTCATCAAGTTTGTCCACCTTACGCAATCGAAATTGAACCAAAAGGAACGAAAACGATTGAACAAGAAACAGGCGACAAGCAGCATTGTAGGACGGCGTGTGCGAAGCACCACCACCAACAAAGATGAAATCACAGAACCAAAACGAGCCTGAAATGCTCGGGCTCGGTGAATCACCGCTGTGGCGGGTTGCAACGAGAACGGGTCGCTCCGCGTCGCCCAAAATCGAGTGTGACCGAGTCACGCCGTCACTCAGGCACTCACGCGCGTGGCTCCATCGGGAAGAGAGTAACCATCGCCCAATCGACACGGCGCATCACTGCTGCGAGGAGCGGCGAGAGTCCCCGTCAAGACGGAGACCACGCCGCCTTCATCGGTAGCAAACGCGTCGCGAAGAAGAAAGGAATAGATTTAAAATCGGGGCGATGAAGACCAGATCGACGAAGCGGTCACCGCGGGTCACGCCGCGGGCTCCCGCACACATCGCGAGGCATGGAGCCTAGCGCCAACCTTCAGCAACGATGCTTAGCACCGATGGTCGCGAGAAGACGAAGAGGAAACAGCGGCGAGCTCCCTAGGAGGAAACCCTAATTTCAGAGGCGGTGAAGACGATGAAACAGGGAGACAAAAGAAGAGGGGGATAACGAAGCCAAGCAACATAATAAGCAAAAACCCCAATAATTAAAACACCAAGGGGTGCGGTCTGTTCCAAACAGTCGTGCCCCATTAAAAAAGGAAACTTTTAATCATGCAATCAAATCAAGAGCCTGAAGCTCTGATACCACTATTGTGCCAGTCGAGGCACGTAAACACGTAATACATGAGCAGCAAAAATTAAAGTTCACCAACAACGAACAGTTAATTGCATAATTAAATACAAGTAAACGCAAACAGAATTCTTACAGCAATTCGTACACGGATTCCTCAACTATGGTATCCACGTAACAGTCGTTTACTAATTTGAACAGATCTGTCAGCGTTGAATCCCCGAGATGAATTTGCTAGGAAAATTCTAACTTAGAGATTTTATGGAGAAAATATGAACTCACGTATTATGAATTCCCAAGAGCTCATATATATAGGAGAGACCCAGCTTAAATCTTAAGCTAACATTTATTAGGAAAAATCCCTAATAAAATAAATCTCTTAGATTTATTTCCCACATATAAATCTCTACGGATTTAAACATATATGACAAATCTCTACGATTTATTTCCACATATATTAAATTCTATAATAATATTCCAAATATTATTATTGGAAATTCTTATTTAATTAAATCTTATTTAATTAAACATTAATAATAATTAATTCCAAATTAATCTATTATTAATTACTTCTCCATAAATTAAATATTAAATCTAATTTAACATTTAATCAACCAACTATAATTAGTAAACAACCATTACTTGTTGTGTGACCCATAGGCCCTCATATATCGAGCGATTAGTCAAACTAACGGTCTTAATTGAACCCTAGACAATAAATCAGACATTCTCAATATATGAGGTACGTTGCGAGGAAATGTGCAACTACCTATAACTGAAACATGGGCTATTACGATTTCCTCCTTTCATTCGCGAATACTCGATTAAGTTTTGAACATGGTGAAGTGTTGTTGGTCCCGGAGCAAAACCCATGAAATGAGGAAAAATCATGTAGTGCATATAAAACAGGGGTGAATGAATGGTGATTCCAAATTTTTGCGTTTTAAATCTGTGATGTGTGTTTTGCTTATAATCGAATGCATATGACAAGTAAGAACATAAAGCAATAAAAAACACAACAAAGTATAGTGGTTCGGAGACTCAAGCTCCTACATCCACTCTCCCTGTTCCTAGGGAAATTCCTTCAAACGGGACTTATCACCCTCCATGGGATTGCCTATAAGCTTTCTGACTATCCAAGATAGTTTACTCACTTCTTCTACATTTGAGTTTTCTGGCTGACTACTCTGCAGCTTACTTACTCAAACACACACAAGCTTTCTGACTATCCAAGATAGTTTACTCACTTCTTCTCTAGAGTTTTCTGGCTGACTACTCTCCAGCTTACTCACTCTTTACAACTCCAACAATCACACAAACTACCTAACAATAGGGTTTGGGTTTGGTTGATGTCTCCAACTAGGTTGAGATTTTCCCTTACATTTGTTTAGCCTCAATGCCAAGGTTGGGAAAATCTCTCTAAGCTTAGGATATATCTTGGGTTGCTTAGATTGGGTTTAAGAACACTCTTGAATATATTTGTATATCTACAGACTTGTGTTCTATGGTGGGAATGCTTGAGTATATGGCTCTTAGCTCTATAACATTTTTCCACATTCTCCACACTTATTTTGATGGAAGATCTTGTATTTATAGTGTGGATTTGAATGTTACCGTTAGAGAGAATCACATTCAAATCCATACTATTCTGTAAGTTCTGCAGCTTTTTCAGACTGGTTGTCTTCCTCTCATTGGTCCACGTCAGCTGAATCTAACGGCTATATTCTTCAGGATCTTCTGAGTCTTCAGGGTTCTCTGAGTCTTCAAGATTCTTCTGAGTCTCAGGATTCTTGATTCAGCAGACTTCTCTTCAACGGACCTTGTCTGATCAGGCATACTGACACTTAGGCTAACTGAGTTCAACTCTTCTGACTTCAGACATCCTGACCCTCAGGTTACTTTTACTCACTGACCCTCAGGTCACTTAACTCAAGCTATCTGATTTCTTCTTGCCTAATCTGATCAGCTCGACTGATCAGATCAGCACATCTTCAGGTCAACTTATCAGGATAACATCAGGTTAGCATATCAGGTTATCTTATCTGATCTCGATCACGTCTGATCTTGATCAGTCTCATCTGCTCCTCTTCTGATCTGCAACCTTCTCTTCTGATCTTCTGGTCAGTTTCTTTCTGATCAGCTTGTCTGTTCTTCTGATCACCAGATCAGCTCGTCTGTTCTTCTGATCATCTGATCAGGTCTGTTCTGGTCATCTGATCTTCTGATCAGCTGGCTTAGCTTTTCTTCTCTTCTGATTTTGTACAACTCATCAGTTAACTCCGGAACTCATCTTACTCATCTGATCTTGATCAGTCTCGTCTGCAGCCTTGTCTGATCTTGATCATCTTCGTCTGATTTCGTGAGTTCCTCCTCAACTTGTTCTCTCGTTCCCCCTCAACTTGTTATCTGTAAATTAGCTTGAATAACACAAGTTGATAATGTTTTGGCATAATTCATCAAAACTAAAATATCCTAACAAGTGTCTATTCAAATAACTTAATCAATTTATCTCTAATCACTAATTGATCACTTATATCACACTTGGCCACAAAGTCCAAATTGATGTGCATTGACCAATGACTTTGATCCAATTATGATGAGAAGATGAATATTCTCTCTAAATCCACTTTGAGGAATGAATTCTTTTCTTGGCTCAACTACCACGCACATGCACTTCGTGATGAACCCAATCCAAGCCATATCTACCCATGGAAGGGTGCAAGCGTCGGTCATGGTCAAAGTTCATCACTCCACACATGTCGTGCGTATTGACCTCAAGTCAAAGGAGTATCGCATCGCTCCCGCTAACCGAGACACCCGTAGACACATATAGTGGAACTACATCAAACGGTTTCTCGGATGGGTATACCAATACCCTCTAAGGTATTTGTGCATCCATCGTGAGATACCTAGTATCTCGTAGTAAGTTAGATCTTACTACACTCTCAAAGAGTATGATGCAGATCGCACATCAATCTCTATTGTATCATTAATATCCCATTCTTGATGATCCTCGATTGGGGTCATTTGAGAATCATGCTTAGGTCATCTGAGTTCTCACACACTCAATGACAACAGTGACTCAAGGGAACACATATAAGAACAAATGCAAACAATCAAACATAATATTCTAATAAGTGCAACGCCATATTTTTAATATTAAATAAACAATAATATTAAATCAATACTTAATATTATCTGTACATTATGTCCTTACAATGGATTGTCTCTAGGACATTAACACTATTATTAAATGACCAGGACAATAGTGACATAATGACCAATTTGGAAGGAAGATAGAAGGTGTGGAATTGAACATTATTTGTTTACTTATTTTATTCTCAAATAAGTAGGGGTTTTGATTTTGGGGTGGCTGGGTGGACTTTAATTATAATGGACTTCTGTAACTTTTTTAGGCAGCGTTCAAGTTTAAAAATTAATATATGTATAATTTAAAAATAATTATAAAATAAATGAGACAAGGCGAATTGGACCTAACAAATCCTCAACCGAACATGACATTTTCTGAGTTCTTTCAACTTTTTAACAGGACAAACCCGAAAACAAAGCATATCTACCACAAACCTGTACAATTGTCATCTCTAATTTTAATATTATCAAAATGTATGATGCTAGATAGTGGATAGGAATGGAGGCAGGTTTGACCAATCTCAGGACCTGCCTCACCATGCCATGTTCCGCGTGAATCCGCCTTGCCCCGTTTGAATTTATATAACTATTAAATTATTCTTAAGATGAGAAATATTTTCATTTTGAGATTTAATTATTTAAATTTAAAAATATATTTGCTTAAAATAGCATGTTATATTTATCTAATATCATATACTAGTGTTAGCCCCTGTAATGTCCCAGAGCAATATAACATATAAAATATAGAATCTCAACAAAATGACAAGTTCAGGGGGGAAGCTTCTTAATAAAACGAAAAATAACAACAAAAACACATAATCCACTCCATAGTAGACATGCGAATGCTCTGTTTTGTTGGGATGAAGATAACAACGTAGGACCTGTATTATATGAGTGTGAGTATCTGTTTGGAACTATATTTTAGAGGAACCTGTATAAATGACTCACGTGAGGTTTGTCATTTCAGGAATCACTCTCAAGACACTCAACCAACGATTCAACAAGCTTCATATCTGTTTCAATAGAGGAAAATTACTAACGTTGAATACGGGTTAATCTAAATTGAGAGAAGAAAGAGAATTGAGGAATACCTCATAATTTACACACTTCTATTCCTTGCCATGCTCCATTGTAAATAACATTACCATGGCGACGTCCGCCAGGGTGTTAGATTCGTACCACATTGCGTTTCTGATCGTTGGATTGGGATGTCGAGCTCGTGCGGTTCAAATAATTCGCCACTGTTATAAGGAAGATGGGCCGAAGGCTGAAGGAGTTGGGTCGTTCAAAAGGCCAACTGGGCTGAATGTTAATTTTATTTTCTGAACTAAAAACTCAGGCCCACCACGGAGTGAATTAATGAAAACGTAAAAGTAAAAACGCGAAAATACTTTCCCCAAAATTTGACTTGTCCTCAAGGCATTAATTCAGGAAATTTGAGCTTGATAACGGTCGCCTCCTCCCATGTAGCCATTTTTGGCAATCCATTACTCCAGTGTACGAGCTACTGCTGCACCGTGCGATTCCTCTTCTTCACCACTCGCTGACCTAAGATTACTTCAGGTACGACGATGGCTTCACCTTCCTCATTTACTTCCAATAGTTGTTCTTGTGGGGTATACTTGTGTTTAATCTTTTGCTTGAGTTGCGATACATGAAATACTAGATGTAAACGACTCTCTGTAGGTAAATTTTGTTGGTGTTAGCGTTTTAGAGACAATCTATTGTAAAGATATAATATTCGATGATATTCAATTTGATTTAATATTATAGTTCATTTAATATTAATGTATGGCAATACACTTGTTTGAATATTATGTTTGATTGTTTGCATTTATTCATGCAAGTGTTCTCATAAGTCATTGTTGTCATTAAGGTTGTGAGAACTTAGATGACTTAAACACGATTCTTAAATGTCCCCGATTAAGGATCATCAAGAATGAGATATTGATGGTGCAATTGAGATTGGCGTGTGATCTGCATCATACTCTTAGAGGGTGTAGTAAGATCTCACTTACTACGAGATACTAGGTATCTCATGATGGATGCACAAATACCTTAGAGAGTACTGGTATACCCATTCAAGAAACCGTTTGATGTAGTTCCACTATATGTGTCTACATGTGTCTCGGTTAGTAGGAGCGATGTGATACTCCTTTGACTTGAGATCAATAAGCACGACATGTGTGGAGTGATGAACTTTGACCATGACCGACACTTGCACCCTTTCATGGGTAGATATGACTTGGATTGGGTTCATCACGAAGTTCATGTGCGTGGTAGTTGAGACAAGAATATGATTCATTCCTCAAAGTGGATTTAGAGAGAATACTCATCTTCTCGTCATAATTCGATCAAAGTCATCGGCCGATGCGCGTCAACTTAGACTTTGTGGCTAAGTGTGACATACATGATCAATTAGTGATTAGAGATAATATGATTAAGTTATTTGAATAGACACTTCATCATGTTCAAGACTAATCGATTATTCGTGAATGAAAGGAAAATATCGCAATAGCCCATGTTTCAGTTACAGGTAGTTGCACTTTTCTCGCAACGTACTTCATATATTGAGAATGTCTGATTTATTGTATAGGGTTCAATTAAGACCGTTCGTTTGACTGATCTCTCGATATATGAGGGCCTATGGATCACACAACAAGTAATTCCCTTTTACGGATTATAGTTGGTTGATTATATATTAAATTGGATTAAATATTTAATTTATGGAGAATTAGTTAATGATATATTAATTTGGAATTAATTATTATTACTGTTTAATTAAATTAGATTTAATTAAATAGGAATCTCAAATAATACGTGGAATATTATTGTAGGAAAAAGAAAATCATATCTAGGAGATATAATTTGCAAGATTAGGAAATAATCTTCCAAATAAAGATTGCTTAATCTTTAAGCTGGACTTCTCCTGTATATATGACATCCTAGAGATTCATTATACACTACAAGAAAACCTAATTTCTCCATAAAATCTAGAATATAAATTTTCCTAGCAAATTCCATCTCAGATTCAATGCTGGCAAATCTGTACAAGTCCATACGTGTGGATTACATGGATACCGTAGTAGAGGAAACTATATACGAATTACTGTAATATTCCTCGTTATGTTTATTCGTACTCGTTTATGCAATTAACTGTTCGTTGTTGGTGAACTATTAATATCCGCTACGCATGTATTACGTGTTTACGTGCTAGTATATTCCAATAGTGGTATCAGAGCTCAGGCTCTTAATTTAATTGATTTATGAAAATTAATTTCATTTTATAAATCGAACTATACGGTTCCTTGGAGGAACCACACATATTAAATTGTATAGGGTTTATTGTTTAGCCGTGTTTATTCATTTTCCCTATTTGTTAATTGAGACCCCTCGTCTCCTTCCTCGCGACTTTAGGGTTTTTTTGGGAAATTTCCTCCTCGACTTCGCTGTGCACTTTCTGGTTTTGTGGGGGACCCGCGACGACGCTCGAGCCGGTGGCCTTGTGCCGCAACTCGCATCGATCACGCGAGCCCACACCTTCCTAATGCATCACTCGTCATCCTTCATCGCGATGAGAGGAGATGCTTTTGGTTTCGTCTCTTTTCTCGGTGGTGCTACCTCAAATCGTCTCGATTCGCGGTGGAGCGCCACCGATTCATCTCGATTTGAGTCGCCGTTGCTTGAATGTCTTCGAGGCTTGACCACTGTGTCCGTCTCGATACGATTCGAGGTGGCGCGCCACCGAAATCGAGACAAACTAGTGGCGGCGCACCGCCGAATCATTTGCCCCACTTTCTGGTTTCGACCCAGTTGGAAAAAGGGGGCTGCGGCTCCGCGCGCACCCCCACCCGGTTTTAGCGTTCACGGCGGCGAGTCGCCCGCACGCGTTAGGCGGTGGCGGCGACTCGCGCCTGTGCGATAACTGGCCGTATACCTCTAATGTTGTTTTGATTCATGTGTGCCGATGGGTTTTGGGTTGTTCGATTCATTGCTGCTGGTTTCGGTTGATTTACTGCTGATTTGGGTTTTCTGCTCGAATGCTTGCTGTAATTGATGGGTTATTTGGTTTGGAACTGATGAGACTGTAATCTAATTTAACCCTAATAGTTGGAACATTTTTGAGATTTTTTTTGGAATAATTCTGATGAACTGTGATGAATTATTGGACGTTTGATTGGTTTGGTTGACCCGATTGGAAACGGTTTTGGAATTCGGACGATGATGAGGGGAAGGGCTTTGCCAAATTGGATTTTAGACATGCCCTTCCGGATAATTTTTTAAGTTTGTACATGAGCCCCTTTTAACAAATAAAATAAAACTGTTTTAAAATTAATTAAGTTTTATTTGACTAAGATTAAAGGTTTGACCTTTTAACTAAAATTAGACAAAGTCTAGTATGAAATTTGTATAGATGCAAAAATTTTAATTTTTAACCAAATTCTATAATTGATGAATGTAATGCAAAATTGAGTGGTTCATGATTCATTCGGCCCGACTAGTTTATGATTCACCCAACTCAAATAGGTCATAATTTAGGGTTAATTATTTAGTGTTTAGGGTGTAGTTGGTTGATTTAGGGCAATTTTATAGATTTTTATCTATACAAATTTGCACACTAGACCTACTCTTAAAATTAATTGGATTAATTTGTTTATTTAAATAATAAGTTGAAATTCATTGAGTATAATTTAAAATTGATTTTAAAATTTGAATTCAATGATTTTATTATTTAATCCCACTTCGTTTACCTATTTGTTTAAAATTCATTAACACTTTTATAGTCCGCATTGTAACTGTTTGGGTAGGCGGCACCCAATAATTATCGGACCGTATTAATTATTTGGTTAGACGGCGCCCATATAAATGTTAGTCCGTAGAAAATCATGTTTGGGTAGGCGGCGCCCAATAATTGCTCAAATGTGATGTAGATTAACATGTTGGATCTCGATTAAGCAATTAATACCCCGCCTTTAAAATGATCCTCACTAAAATATGGTTTTTCATTAAATTGAAAAGATGTCTTCCATCAAAGTTAAAAGTAAACCGGAGGTATGGTTCCAATGTGTATTTAAGGTCCTCGTCTTTTGCTAGGATCTACATCTAATAGTAATGTGGATCCTAGTCCATTACAATTTATATTTCATATAAATTAGTACTTTTCCGATGAGGTCGTTAAGTATGTGAAAATAATGGAGACAAAATAAACACAAAAGAAAGGTCATGTTTATTTTGATTACTGAATATTTATCATAGGAATTATGTGTTTTAATTCTCATTTTATTTTATTTCTCTTGGTTAGTTGAAATGTATAATTATTATTGAGATATGTTTTGGAAACAAACAAATTAGCTAGGCTAAATTTTCTAGACTGGCACCGAAACGTGCGTTTGGTTCTAAGACAAGAAAAGATTGAGTACATGTTGGACACGCCAATCCCAGTTACCCCTGCGCTGGTTCCTGAGGTAGCCACGTTTGACGTAGCAGCTCATAAGAAGCATCAAGAGGATGCTTCCCAGGCTCAGTGTGTGATGTTGCTTGACATGACTCCCGAATTGCTTAAGGCAACATGAGAAAATGGGTCATTTCGAGATGCTCAAGCATATGAAGGATCTCTTTGATTCTGAATCTCGTTCTGAGATTTATGAAGTGATGATAGATCTGTTCAGATGCCAGTTAGCTAAAGGAGGGAAGTTTTCACCTCATGTGCTAAAGATGATAGGCCTAATTGAGAAACTTGGTAATTTAGGTATTGAGCTAAAAGACCAACGTTTCCATTTATGCTATCCTCCAGTCGCTCCTGGATTCATATTCTAGCTTCATTATGAACTATAATATGAATAAGACGGATGTGACCATGCCTGAACTTCACAACGTGCTCAAGACTTTTGAGTTCACTATCACTAAGATGGTGTTCAAAAGAAGGAGCGGGTACACAAAGATGTGTGCCACTACTGTATGTAGAAGAGGGCACCGGAAGAAGGGCTGTAAGGTTCTGGTTGCTGAAAGGATGGCACTGGTTGCTTCTGGCACTAGAACATATATGTTTGTTATTAAGATAAACATATCCACTAATATCGCTAACTGTTGGGTATTAGATACCGGATATGGCTTACACATTTGTACAAATGTGAAGGGCCTCATGTGTCTTAGGGCAATTAGGGCGGGTGAAGTCGCCTTACACATGGAAAATGGAGCAAGAGTTGCTACTGAACGCGTGGGGACTTAGACTTACCCTCTGGTTTTAGATTAGAACTGAATAATTGTTATTTTGTTCCTTCTATTACCAGCAACACTATTTCCATTACTATGTTAGACATTGAGGGTTTTTTCTTCCATTTTAGTGATAATAATTGTTATTTCACGTTAAATGGTATAGTTTATGGAATGCCCCTTTGGTGAATGGTTTATATTTGTTGAATTGTGGATATAATGTTCTTAATAAACAAAATAAAAAACTCGAACTTAGTAATCATGAAAACCCCACTTACTTATGGCATTGTAGACTTGTTCATGCAAACGAGAAAAGAATTGCAAGGTTAAGAAAGTTAGACTACTTAACCCCATTCGACTAAGAGCCTTATGGTAATTGTGAATCTTGTCTCACAGGCAAAATGATCAACAAACCCTTTTCTGGGAAAGGGGTTCATTCTAAAGAAGTTCTAGAGTTGATCCACAGTGACGTATGTGGACAATTTCCCACTCTAGCTAGGGGTAACTTCGGTTACTTCATCACTTTTACTGATGATTTCTCAAGGTATGGATACGTGTATCTTATGAAACACAAATCCGAATCTCTTAAGAAATTCAAATAGTATAAGGTTGAAGTAGATAAGCCACTTGGTAAGAGTATCAAAACTCTTCGATCAGATCGATGAGGTGACTACCTTAGTCATGAATTAACTGATTATCTGAAGTTGCATGGGATCCAGTCACAATGGACTCCTCCCGGAATACCTCAAATGAATGGTGTGTCTGAAAGGAGAAATTGAACCTTGTTAGACATGGTGAGGTCCATGATGAGCTTTTACTATCTTCCAACATTCTTATGGGGTTACGCACTCTAAACCTCAATCTACATTCTGAATAGGATTCCATCTGAATCAGTTGAGCATACACCATACGAGCTATGGTGTGGTAAGAAATAAACTTTCTCACATATCAAGACGTGTACCCCACTTTTTTTAAAAAGGTGCTAACTGATAAGTTGTAATCTAAAGGTGAAAAGAATTATTTTGTGGGATATCCAAAGAAAACAAGAGGATATTATTTTTATCTACCTGAGGAACAAACAATGATTGTTTCTAGGCAAGCCGACTTAATTGAAGATGATTATGTCTTTAAGGAACAATGGCGTAAGATGATAGAACTTGAAGAAATTCAAGAACCACAAATTAACAAAGAGACTGATATCTTGTCAAAGCAACATGACAAGGAATCAGTGGGCGCATTCATCGACTTGCACAGTGGGAGTCTTTCACTAGGTGATTGTCTTTCAGCTAGTGGGAGCGTAATTGGAGTAAGCTTGCTAGTGCAAGAACCTCCAAGTGGGCTGAATGAGAACAACACAGTTCAAACTCCCGCCCAAGAGGCATCTGAAAGTGTAGCTCTTGAGGACTCTCCGGGCATTGATGAAATTGATGCACCACAAAATTTTCACGATCAAAATGTACAGCCTGCACAACCACTACTCCGTAAGTCAATTAGGAATCGTAATCCACCCATTAGATATGGTTACCTCTTGGAGGAACTCTATAATGTGGACATACCGGATAAGGACGATCCTAATACTTACTCTGAAGCAATATCAGATATTGATTCAGGGAAGTGACATGAAGCTATGAAATTCGAGATGGACTCGATGTACACCAATCAAGTCTGGGACTTGGTTGAGTTGCCTAAAGGGTTTAGACCCATATGTTACAAATGGGTCTTCAAGCGTAAGACTGATGCAAATGACAAAGTACAAACCTACAAAACTAGGTTGGTGGCGAAGGGTTATAGTCAACACAAATACATTAATTATGACGAGACCTTCTCACCAGTTGCAATGATCAAGTCCATTCGAATTTTACTTGCGATAACATCACACTATGATTATGAGATTTGGCAAATCGGTGTCAATACAGCTTTCCTGAATGGAAATATTGATAAGGAAGTGTTTATGACGCCAAAAGGTTTTATATCTAAGCCAAATTCTAATCTAGTATGCAAGCTAAAGAAATCCATTTATGGGTTGAAGCAAGCTTCTAGAAGTTGGAATATCCAATTTGATGAAGCTATCAAAGTCTTTTGACTTCATCAGAACTTCGGAAGATCCTTGCGTTTATCATAAACGCGGCGGGAAGAATATTTTTTTCATAATCGTATATGTCGACGACATGTTGATTTTGAGAAACAATATCCCATTAATGCAGTCCATTAAAGATTGACCTTGACTCAGGATCTCTGAAAACTCAGGACTCAGTTGGGATTATCTGAGGTATCTGAAAGCAACTCAGGATCACTGTCTCAGATAGACCTTGACTCAGAGCGATTTGTGCCTCTCAGAACCAAATCATCAGGACAACCTGACCCAAGCTGACCTCAGTAAAAGAAAAGTTTTTAAAAATCACTGAACACGTGTATTCCCCCCCCATACACGTGTAAGACTCGTTTGCACAGGGACCAACAGATGATGCAATCGAGATTAGTGTGCGGTCTACACCATACTCTTAGAGAGCGTAGTAAGACCTCACTTACTACGAGATACGAGGTATCTCATGATGGATGCATAGATACCTTAGAGAGTATTGGTATACCCATCCGAGAAACCGTTTGATGTAGTTTCAGTATATGTGTCTATGGGTGTCTCGGTTAGTGGGAGCGATGCGATACTCCTTTGACTTGAGGTCAATACGCACGACATGTGTGGAGTGATGAACTTTGACCATGACCTACTCTTGCACCCTTCCATGGGTAGATATGACTTGGATTGGGTTCATCACGAAGTGCATGTGCGTGGTAGTTGAGCCAAGAATATGATTCATTCCTCAAAGTGGATTTAGAGAGAATACTCATCTTCTCGTCATAATTGGATCTAAGTCATCGGCCGATGCACGTCAACTTAGACTTTGTGGCTAAGTGTGACATACATGATCAATTATTGATTAGAGATAATATGATTAAGTTATTTGAATAGACACTTCATCATGTTCAAGGCTAATAGAGTATTCGTGAATGAAAGGAAGATATCACAATAGCCCATGTATTAGTTACAGGTAGTTGCACTTTTCTCGCAACGTACCTCATATATTGAGAATGTCTGATTTGTTTATTGTCTAGGGTTCAATTAAGACCGTTAGTTTGACTGATCGCTCGATATATTAGGGCCTATGGGTCACACAACAAGTAATTCCCTTTTACGGATTATAGTTGGTTGATTAAATATTAAATTGGATTTAATATTTAATTTATGGAAAATTAATTAATAATATATTAATTTGGAATTAATTATTATTACTATTTAATTAAATTAGATTTAATTAAATAGGAATCCCAAATAATATATGGAATATTATTGTAGGAAGATATATTTAGGGAAATCATATCTAGGAGATATGATTTGCAAGATTAGGAAATAATCTTCCTATTAAAGATTGCTTAATCTTTAAGCTGTGCTTCTCCTATATACATGACATCTTAGGGATTCATTATACACTACAAGAAAACCTAATTTCTCCATAAATTTTAGAATATGAATTTTCCTAGCAAATTCCGTTTCAGATTCAATGCTGGCAAATATGTGCAAGTCCGCACGTGGGGATTACGTGGATACCGTAGTAGAGAAAACTGCATATGAATTACTGTAAGATTCCTCGTTATATTTATTCGTACTCGTTTATGCAATTAACTGTTCGTTGTTGGTGAACTATTAATTTTCGTTGCGCATGTATTACATGTTTACGTGCTAGTATATTCCAACAGATTTAACTTGTATGCAACTGCTCCGATTTTTTCGCAATACTTCATAGGGCCCAAAGTATTTGACTGATAACTTGGTTTGCTTCCTCAATTAATCGGGTGCGTTCCGCAAAGGTTGCATCCTCACATAGACCCAAACACCAACCTTAAATTCCCGCTCTGACATGTGTTCGTCTGCATATATCTTCATCCTGTTAATAGTTGATTGTAAGTTTTTCTTCAAAACTTGTAACATCCTTTGCCTCTCAGCTAACACCTCCTCTGCTTCTCCAAAATTTCCCCTTAGATATGGGCCTAATCCCAACTGAGGTGGTTTGTAACCATACAATGCCTCGAAGGGTGTCATTTGTATTGACTGGTGGTAATTAGTGTTATACCACCACTCTGCCAATGATAACCATTTCACTTGGGCTTAGTATTGGTCATGCAACTCAAATAAGTTTCCAGATAATTATTTACCCTCTCACTTTGGTCATTGGTTTGAGGGTGATGGGCAGTACTCATATTCAATTGAACTCCAGCCAGCTTAAAAAGACTTTCCTAAAACATACTTTGAAACACCACATCTCTATCACTAATGATTATCTCTGGGAACCTATGAAGTTTATATATCTGATTCAGATATATTTCAGCCAGCCCGGGTCTATTCGAGGTGCAGTTTAAATACAAATTTAAATAAACAATTATTACTAGCATGAATTAATTATATTAATTCAAATAACAATTACCAACAACATATATGCGTACAAATAATTCACGTAAAATCCTAACATGCAGAATCTAGGAGTTTACACGAATTCTTACCCTTGAAGAGACAACCGTTGAGACGATGGATCAACTCAAATGCCTTCTCAAGTATATCCCAAGTCCTTGCTCGTTATCCGGTGGAAGATACTAACGAACAATTTAAACAAAGGAAAAAAAATATATTGCACCACCTTTATGGATTTCTAATTTTTTCAAGATTGGAATTGTGTTGGGGATGAAAAATTCATCCCCTATGTACAACATGTGGGCGAAAATCATGGGCGTACCTGATTGAGGGCTTGGCCGGGCTGTAGCCCACCCTATTTTTTGAAAAAAAAAATTACCATTAAAAATAAAATAAAAATTTAATAATCCCCCATTAGAAATCGAACCTAGGAACTTTCACTTGGATAACCAACGGTTCACCATCAGGCTGCCAATGTCTTTGCTAATATTTTTGAATCATAAATATTAACTCTTTGAATTAAATTTGTAATAAAAGGCAAAGCCCTAAATTAAAGTAAACCAAATACAAACTTCAAGTCTTCACTTCACCACTGTTTCTGATCGCTGTTGCGTCGCCGATTCGCACTGCACAATTTTCGTCGCCCGACGCTTCTCTTGTTGCCGACGCCGCTTCTCTTGTCGCCGGCGAGCGCCCACGGCCGGAACCTCCTCTTGTCTCCTTCATGGCTCCATTGATGTGGTATATTAAATTATTTATGTTTAATTTTTTTTCTGAAATTTTGTAATGTTTCAAATTATTGTGGTGATAATCTAGGTATTATTATCATTTAATGGAGTGATAACTGATAATATAGTCATATATATTTTATAGTGTGGTCTATTCATTGAATTTAAGAGTTTTAATGAGAAAGAAGGGTTCTGCATTCAATGGGTTACTGAATTATTGGTGGTGGGGATGAAAGAGCATGATTGAAAGGCCATTTAGATTATTGTATATGAATGATTGTCTTATATGCAATTTATTATTTTTATTGTTGGATGATTCCTCAAATATTGAGATTAGTGCTTTAATATTTATATAATTACATTGGAGAAGCATAAATTGGGAAAGTCGTACATGAGATATTAGTGCAAAAAAATATATAAATTGGGGAAGTAGTATATTGGAGTTTGGAGATTAGTGCCAAAAGCATAACATTATATATAATTTCTCTAATTTTGTATTTGATTTTGTAATAGGTGATGGATAATCGAGAAGCGAAGAAAGGGAAAACTATCAAGTCACTCTTCACCAACTTCAAACGGAAGGAACCTGTGACAAGTGAAGATCATCTTGCATCTAACAATGATAATGTAGCTCCGCCTCTTGATGTCCAACCTCCTGAATCACAAAGAATTGAGATTGATCTTGATTCACTTGAACGTGATCCGTCTAAACGTATCCCGATTGGTGAACATCCCGTTAATCAAAGAGATGAAATAAGACGAGCTTACTTAAAAATGGGAGCATTCCAACCCGAGTTGGATGAGTATAAGCCAACATTCAATGAAAATCAGAATCGTCGATTTCAAAGTTCGTGGTTTTGTCAATTTCCTTGGTTAGAGTACTCACCCACCAATCATGCTGCATATTGTTTCCCATGTTTTATATTTGATCATTTGGACAATAGTCATTGTGCATCTACTTCCAGTGGCTTTGTTAGTTGGAACAGAGTCAATAATGGGAAGAGATGTTCATTTTTAAAACATGTGGGAGATGTCGATTCACAACACAACAGTTTACACGAATTCACGTAAAATCCTAACATGCAGAATCTAGGAGTTTACACGAATTCTTACCCTTGAAGAGACAACCGTTGAGACGATGGATCAACCCAAATGCCTTCTCAAGTATATCCCAAGTCCTTGCTCGTTATCCGGTGGAAGATACTAACGAACAATTTAAACAAAGGAAAAAAAATATATTGCACCACCTTTGTGGATTTCTAATTTTTTCAAGATTGAAATTGTGTTGGGGATGAAAAATTCATCCCCTATGTACAACATGGGGGCGAAAATCATGGGCGTACCTGAGTGAGGGCTTGGTGTTTTATTTGCTAAAATACTTGTGGTCTATCTGAACTGATCTTATTTGCTGAACTCTTAAAAGACTCAGATAAAATGTCTTCTAAGAAACTTCCCATGTTCTCAATAGAGAACTATGATTTTTGGAGACTGAGAATGCATGCTCATCTGTATTCCAAACATGAACGTATGTGGATAGTGGTCTCTGAAGGACCATTCCAATTTACTGTGGTGAATCCCAGAGGAACTGAAAATGAGAGAAATGATCCTAGAAAGCGAGATTTCCTAAAGTCGATGACCAACTGACTCCTGAGGAGAGAAAGTTAGTCAATCTAGACTATATTGCTAAAGACACACTATGCAGTACAATTGATGATGGTGTGATGGGAATGATTTCTCACTGCAATACTGCAAAAGAAATTTGGGATACACTAGCTGTAATGTGCCAAGGCACATACCATATCAAGGAAAACAAACTTTCAATTGCAATTGGAAAGTTTGATAGTTTTGAAATGGAAGAAGGTGAATCAATTGACAAATTGGAAGTCAGATTCACTAGCATTATGAATGATCTAAATGCACTTGGAAAGAAATATCCACAGAGAGAAGTTGCATTGAAAATTCTTAGAGGTCTTTCTAAGAAATGGGATATACATGCAGTGGTGATTGAAAACACCAAAAACATTAATTCAATGCCCTATCAACAAGTCTTCTCTGAGCTGAAGGCCTATGAGTTTGTAATTGATAAGAAATCTAAAAAAGGTCGACAAAGAAAGATGATTCATCATCTAGTAAGAATGTGGCTTTTTAAAGCCAAGGATAAAACCAGAAAAAGAGAGAGTTCGAGAACTCCCTTGCTAGGAATCGGGATGAGCTTGAGGATAAAAAGACTGATGGCAAGGAGGTTTGAAAGACTTAATAGCCGATATAGAAAATACAAAAACTATTACAGGAATCACAGGTACCAGAAGAAAGCTGAGGACAAAACAACTGAGAAGAAGAAGGACCTGAAAGCTGAAGGATCTTCATCCAAAAGAAAGGACTCCAAGTCCAAAGAAGAGAGTGATCAGGATGATGATGCCAACAGATGCTACAATTGCCAAAAGAAAGGTCACTTCCAAAGATGATTGTCCCGACCGAAAAGCTAAGGAGAGAAGAGAAAGGCAAGCTAAAAAGAAACAAGAAGTTCTCTAGCAAAAAGGCCATGATTGCAGAAGAAGAACATTCTGAGGATGGATCTAGCTCTTCAGATGAAATCTTCTCAGACAGTGAAAGTGATGACCTTTGTCTAATGGCTATTGAGGAGGTAAACTCTTCTTTCTCTGTTGTTGCTCCTACACTAGCACAAGAGTTGTCAAGTTCAACCGAAAAAATCAATTTGACCGATGCATTCTTTTGAGAGTCCGATGAAGGACTATGTTTTTTACAAGAATCGCTAAATGAAACTCAAGAGCGAATAAAGGAATCAAGGTCGAAATCTTAAGTGGAAAGACTCTAGCAATATCGAAATCACTTTCAATTAATGCGAAGCTCTTGATGAACTGGATGTTACGAAAGTACAACTCTCAGAGAAAGAGAAGTTGATAGTGACCCTAACTGAAAAGCTAGAGAAATCCACTGAAGAGATTCAGTTGATCAGAACTAAGTTTAATGACCTCTCTGAGAAGCATGAAACTCTACAGAACTGTGAGGATAGTGCGCAGAAGAAGTTAACTCTATTGAATACTGCATCTAAAGTAAGAGATGAAATTCAGAGTTATCAGAGACCTGCCACTATAAAATCTGGATTGGGATACATTCCAGGGGGAACCTCACAAGGTCATCTTAATGCTGCATCAAGTAGCAAAAAGACAATCTTTGTTAAATCAGTGGCACCTACACTTCAAACTGAAGAAATGCCCAAGGTGTTAGACAAGGGAAAAGGGCCTATGGTTCCAGTAAAACTGAATGATCAGGTAAGAAAGCCCAAACCTCAGGTGAAGGCTAGAAAACCTGAGCACTCAGTTGGAAAATTTCAGGAAAGTACTTCTAAGCCTCAGGCTAAGATTGCAAACCTGAAAGGATCTGCACTGAACCATCAGAGGAATCTTCAGAAGAGAAACACTCAGCAGAGACATTCTCAACTGAAGAAACCAAGTCCCCAGTATACTGAAAGACCCAAATTTCAGTACAGGCAACCTGAACCCCACTTGCCTAAGGGTAAAGGTTACCTAAACCCGAGTCAACAATGATTCAGACCAGCTGCACAGAAGCCAAAGCAAATGAACAAAAGGCCTGAACCAAAGAAAAACTATAAGGCTCATGTTCATGCTAAGGCTAGCACTCATACACAGGAAACTGCTAAGGCACCCAGAGTAGTAAATGTGTATGTAGATGTTTATGGAAGACAGATCAGCCACTCTAAAGTGATTAGAGTTGTCAGGCAGATTTGGATTCCGAAAGGTACAGCTAACCTTGTAGGACCCTATACAAATTGGATACCTAAGAATTGATATGTTTTTCAGGAGGAAAACAAGGGCACTAAGCTGATTGAAGATCACATAGCATTGATGAGTAGAGATGAAAAAGCCCCTGTTGTATGGTATCTTGACAGTGGATGCTCAAGACATATGACAGGATTCAAGAAGATACTCAATGACTATGTTGAACAAAGAGGCCCTCAGATCACTTTTTGAGATAACTCAAGGGACGATCAAGGATATGGAACTTTGGAAATCGACTCAGTTCATATCCATGGTGTTTCATATGTATCTGGATTGAAGCATAACTTGCTTTCAATAAGCCAATTCTGTGATAAGGATTTTAATGTTGAGTTCTCTAAGAACTTATGTTATGTGAAAGATGATATCACACAAAAAATATTACTGACTGGTACTAGAAAAGGAAATGTGTATCTTGCTGATTGGAGTTCAACTCCTAAAGATACATGTTTGGTTGCAAAAAGTTCCACAGATACCAGTTGGTTATGACATAAAAGAATGAATCACCCGAATTTCAAAAAACCTCGAATAAGCTTGCAAGATTAGCTCTTGTGAGAAGGTTGCTTTAATAAAGTGTTCAAGAAGGAACATGTTTGTGATGCGTGCAAAAAAGGAAAACAAATTAGAGCATCATTTAAAAGCAAAGTAGATGTTTCTACCGAAAAGAATACTTGGTTGTTGCATATGGATCTTTTTGGTCCAATAACACCAAATGAGCACTAATGGCGTGAAATACACACTAGTAGTAGTTGATGACTACTCAAGATATACTTGGGTCATATTCTTTTCAAGAAGAAAAGAGACTCGAGATAAAAGTCAGCTCGAAAGTTCTTGAAAAGGCTCAAGATTGAGAAAAATCGAGTGTGGTCAAAATCGATCCGACAAAGGAACCGAATTTATAAACCATATTATATCCGATTATTGTGCAAAGAAATGGAATTACTCATGAAACATCACCGCAAGGACCCTCAACAAAATGGTGTTCTTTGAAAGAAGGAACAGGACTGACGAAAAGAAAGTTCGCAAGGACAATGATAATTTGTCGATATTCCTAAAAGGTTTTGGGTCAAGTCATCAACACCGCATGCTATTCACGGAATCGCATCCATGCCGACCAAGAGTCAAGGCAAAACACCCTACGAGCTTTGGAATGAAAGGAAGCCTCTTTGTTTCTTTTTTTCGTGTGTTTGGTTGCAAGTGTTTCATACACAATAATGGTAAGATTAGTTGAAAACATTTGATAGCAAAGCTGATGAAGGAATATTCTTAGGATATTCTGAAGTCAGTAAGCTTTCAGAGTTTACAACTGTAGGACTCTTATTGTGGAGGAAACACCTCATGTTGTTTTTTGATGAATCTACTTGTGTTCGTAAGAAACAGAACATAATGCAGATGAATCGACCAAGAGGATCACCGGACTAAGCTCGAAAAAGAATGACAAATCATCCACTGAACCTGAAAAGAAGAAGTCAGTCACCTTCTATGATTGGAGTGACTCAGACTCAGATAAAGAAGTTCAGGATGGAACTCAGGATGGTGAGACTCAGGAAAGCCAACACACCAAAGGTGACCAATCTAAACAAACACCGCCGGACTCGTGTATGTGATGCCAATGAAGATGTGGTCACAGCTGAGGCAATTTCTGAATCTATCAACTATAGGGGAACAAATGTCACTGACAATGTTCTGAATAGAATTTCCCCTGAGGAAGATGATTCCATTTCTCCTTTTCTGTTGTTCCCTGATTTTATTGAACTAACTGAACCTAACATTTCAAATGTTGAGGATACTATTGAAGGGGGAACATCTAGAAGGAAATGGTTAGATAGTCATCCTACAAGTCAGATTGTGGGTGATCTAACTGAAGGTGTTAAAACAAGAAGGTTCCATGGTGAGAGTGCACTATTCTCCGCCTTCCTATCGAGAGAAAGAGCTCTACCGAGATTGAAGAGGCTCTACAAGATTCTCATTGGATTCTTCTTTATGCAAGAAGAGCTGAATCAATTCTCAAGGAATGAGGTTTGGGAGCTAGTGGATAGACCTGAAAGACACAATGTTATTGGAACCAAGTGGGTTTTGAAGAATAAAAGGGATGAGAACAACAACATTGTAAGAAACAAGGCAAGACTAGTTGCACAAGGTTATTCCCAAGAAGAAGGCTTGGATTATGATGAAACCTTTTTGCACTGTTGCAAAGACTAGAAGCCATCGATTGTTTTCTTGCATATCCGCACACATGAAGTTCACGATACCTATCAAATGGATGTGAAAAGTGCATTTTCGAACGGTGTGCTTAAAGAAGAGGTTTATGTGGAACAACCTCCCGGTTTCGCAGAATGACCAAGTTTCTGTGCTCGAGAAAAAGCCTTGTATGGTCTTAAGCAAGCACCCGAGAGCATGGTATGATACTCTTTTCTCGTTTCTTATTGACCATGGTTTTGTCAAAGGAATCGTTGATAGAACTCGCTCAGGGATAGAAGATGGGGAAGATATCTTACTAGTTCGGGATATATGTTGATGACATCATTTTGGATCTCCAAACCATTAGTTGTGTGAAAAGTTTTCAACACCGATGAAAGGCAAGTTTGAGATGTCAATGATGGGAGAGATGAATTTCTTTCTAGGTCTTCAAGTGAAACAATCAAAGGAAGGAATCTTTCATCAACCGTGCAAAGTACACCGAGATCTAATTGCCAAGTATGGTGTACAGATTGCAATGCGGTTAGAATTCCTATGAATACTAACTACAAGATGGATCCCGATTTCAAGGCAAATCAAGAAGTCATACCGATTATAGAGGAATCATTGGATCATTGCTCTATCTCACGACAAGTAGGCCGGATATAACATTTCTTTGTTGGGATATGTGCAGAAGATGCCAAGCTAATCCTAAATTTAGTCACATGGAGGTCGCCAAAAAGATAATCAAGTATCTTAAGGGGCACGATGAATAGAGGATTATGGTATCTGGTGATGATAACCTGAATTAATGGTTACTCAAATGTCGATTATGGAGGTCAGAGAATTGACAGAAGTCCACTACGTAAACTTGTCAATTTCTTGGAAGTAAGTCGATATCTTGGTTTTCGAAGAAACAGGACCTCAAGAGAGCAACCAAGATAATCAAGTTTGAATACATGGTCGCAGGAAGTCATTGGTGTTTCGATTCTTTCGCTCGCACAACAATTAAGGGATTATAAAGTTGTAGCTAATGAAGTACCTATATTTTGTGACAATAATAGTGCTATTGCTATTTCACAAAATCCGGTATTGGACACCAGATGCAAGCATGTGGATATCAGACATCACTTCATCAGAGATCATGTCGAGAAAAAGGACATCAGGATGGAGAAAATTCATATTGATAAAGAGAGTCGCGATATCTTGACTAAATCTTTTCTTTGAATCAAGGTTTCGTGAACTATCGGTTGAATTAGGGATGTTGGATCCGGTGTATAGAGTAAAATCGAAAAAATTGAAGGTTTTCGGATGCATGAAGTTTTCTCAGAATTCTACTGAGAAACTCAGGATAAAATTGGAAATACCGAATCGAAGTCTCGTAAAAAACTCGACTTCATCAAGTTCAAGATCAGATATATTGAACCCTTTCAAGATTTCAAGATCATATTGACATTTTATCAAGGTCAATACTCAGTAAGACTGATAGAGTGAAATTAGTCTGAAGAAGTAATGACTCATGCGACTCATTTATTGCTTAAATGAAACTCAGTAATCATTTGCAATAAATACAAAACACCTGAAGAATGTTTTTGGGCGGGATCTTTGAAATCCTAAGGAAGGTCAACAGTCATTAAATGCTCTGTTACATTTATCCACCAATGAGGTTAAAATGGCGGCTTACTTTTTGGAGATCGACCTTTCGCATACCCTATTAATCGTGGATTAATCTTAACCGTTGTTTCTCACCAAACCGGTACGAATTCCCACGATCTCGAACTATATATTCTTTGGAAAGCCTTTCAAGCCATTTTTTTATTAAACCCTTCGTTCCCAAAACCCTCTGCAAAATAAAATCCCTTTACCCAGAAAAGCTTCATCGCTCAAAACCCTAAATCTTCAAATCTCAAAATGGCTCCACCATATTCGAAAGATTGGCCGAAACAAATAAGCCATGGTATGAATATGTGGTTTCTCTAGAAAGTACTTCCAATGCCAAACACGAAGAAGAGGCGCTCCACTTGATTCGGTTGG
This sequence comes from Stenogyne calaminthoides, assembly GCA_037126765.1. Classification (NCBI taxonomy): domain Eukaryota; kingdom Viridiplantae; phylum Streptophyta; class Magnoliopsida; order Lamiales; family Lamiaceae; genus Stenogyne; species Stenogyne calaminthoides. Next base: position 22,243,478 of record JBBCBC010000017.1, read on the forward strand.
CGAAACTGACGAATCTTATAGCAAACCGACCGGAGGCGGAGTATACGCTCGTGGTAATAGAGTTTGTGTCAAATATGGAAATAAATGAGGATGATTGTATTGAGTCCCTAAGAATTTGAACGACGTTTTTGAGTTGTGCGATAGGGGAGATGATCCCTCTTTGTATATGTTGGGACGGGAGCAAGAGTATCTTGATAGGATAGCTGAGAATCCTGTTAAGTTTGAGGCAACTCTACATAAGCGGCATCTAAAGCCGAAGTACAGAGTGTTGATGGATATTGTGGGAAAGTGCATCATGAGTCGATCTGGAAGCTTTGAGCAGATCAGCACTCCCAAACTCCGACTGATGGCGGCGATTGAGGACTCACCCACCAAGGAGTTCAACTGGCTGAAGTATCTGATCAAGGTGGTGAGTGAGCAAGCCAAGGTCATAAAAAATGAGGATGGGGCAATATCGAACAAAGGCAGGATCCTCCATGCCACCAAAATAGCTTTTATTTTGGAAATGTGCCGAGAGGAGGAGGATATTTTTGCCAACTCTACTCCATTCCCTAAGTCCAAAGTAATGTTCAAGTCCATTGCTGCAAGGAGGACTATCAAAGGGAAGAAAGAGAAAAAGGTGGAATCACCTGTTGCGGCTGCTGCAGAAGAAACCCAACAAGCCAGGGGGAAGGCTTTGTTGGAGGCGAAGAAGGAGCAGGGTGAGAAATTGAAGAAGCAAAAGATCCTCGCTCCAAAGCGCAAGAGAATGGTGGTTCTCACCGATGAGGAAGAGGAAAGTGAGACTGAGGAGATTCAGCCTGAGAGCCAAGAAGCTCAGACATCGCCTTTGCAAGTGCTGGCTCAGGTATCTCAAAGGCACAGGATCAAACTGAGGAGCAAGTCTTCTCTGAGGTTCTTGAGACTTCGCTTAGTTCTGATAAGTTTTCTCAGGAAATATTCCAAGGACCTCAGACCTCAGAGAATGTTCAGATTCCCTCTGAGGAAGTGCCCACTTAGTTCTCAGAGCAAGCTACAATTCCCATCGGCGAGGCGCCACCGTAACTCGTAACCAAGTCGATTCAAACCGAGGAGCCGCCGCCCAAACCTCGGGAAAGTTCCGAGCCTCAGAGCCAATGAACGTTGATGAGCTCTCGAAAGTGATTTGTTATTTGATCTTTCGCCAGAAGTTTCCAATCGAACTCGAGAGCCCGATGCTCAAGAAAGGTGAAGTCAAGAGACCGAATGGCAAAGCAAGGGGAACGGTTCATCCTCGCCGCTACCCCCGAAGCTTAGCTCATTCCTCGACCTCCAAGACATCTTCTTCAAAGTTGAGGTCAACGGTCTACATCCTCAACCGACTCTTCCGTAAATGCTCAACATTGCTTTTTTTCAGAGGCGTAAGACCGGTGGAACGAGGAAACAACTTTTCTCACCGAAATTCTCAGATTCAGAAAACCAAGCTCGTAATGAAAACTTCGATTTTGATGAAATTTGGTGAAAAGGAAGGTTGCCGAGAAGATGAGTTATCGGGTTGGTGCCCCAAGCTCCAAAGATAAATCTCGGGATGGGGACCAACAAGGGGATGATGAGAGTCAATCTCAAAAGGAGAAAGACTCAATTGATGCTGATCAGGCGCTGTCGAACATCCTCAGACTGAAGTTAGCCTTCAGGTAACTTTTGGCACTATTAATAATTATGCTAGGATTATTGGGTTCTTACCTTTAAATCAGAATGTCGATATGCAGACCGAGGCTCGTGGACACCCAAGCTCAGGTGAATCCTGCATCAGACCGAAGTCTGAAGCCCCGCCTCAGATCAAGCTCGTGTTCAGACCGAGACTCAGATGAACAAAACCAACCTGGGAGGAACAAAGCAGATCGATATGCTCCCCGAGATTGATCTCACCCCAATGATGGAGAAACTGGAGAAGGTTGAGCCAATCCTGAACAAAATTGCTCAGATGGAGGAAGTTTTGGCCAACCAAACTCAGAAGATTGAAGAATTGAGTTCTTCTTCAGAACTGGTGCAACTTTAGACTACTCGACGTGAAAAAAGTCGACCTCCATGGAAGGAAAGTTAGAAGAGAAGATGGGGGGGGTCAAGGCCGAAGCTTAACGCAGAGTCAAGGTAACATCAGAGCAAACTCAAATTCTAGAAGCAAAGATGGCTGAGAAGAATGAAATGCTGGTAAAAACTGCTGTTGAGGAAATGAGCTCAATGCTCATGGCCAAAATGACAGACATGTTCAAGGAGGCTCTCTCAAGCCAATTTGCTCATTTATCTGAAGAACTCTCAAAGGGCAAAGAACCACCCAGGAGGCTCGAGGAGGAGCAAGATAAGATGGCAAGGGAGGTGCGGAGGTCAAGAAAGAACAATATCATATGGACACAAAGACTCTCCAGTTTCTACCAAAGTATGGTTCCAAGAAGGGGAAAGACCGGAGATCGATCTCGTGGTTTTATTGGAACATACTTTGAAAGGCAAAGTTATCAAGGATGCTGAAAAGAAGATCATTGCCGAAGCCATGAAGGAGATAGAGGCCACTGAGAAGCTAAAGTTCAAGAAGGTGGAGAAGCCAATCTACACTCAGGTTTCGGAGGAAACAATGCAAGAAGTTGCTATAGAGAAGCTGAGTGGGAGAGGAAGGATTGGTACAAGCCTAGCTGGTGCTGAAATGCCCATCAAGAGAAAGGCTATGGCGATGGGAGAGCCTGAGGGCAAAAGAGCAAAGGCTTCTAAGCCAATTCAAAGAAAAACAAGGTCGGATATTGAAGAATCTGAGGTTGAGCCAAAGAAGAAGGTCTTCAATACCAGAAGTGCTCTGAAAACACTCCAAGTTGAACAAGCAAAGAAGACTGCTGCTTCTGTTTCTGGTGTACCAGTGATCAGAAAGAATGTAGAAGAAGAGCAGAAAAGAAGGAGTGAGTTCAAAAAGTTCGCAAGCAAGAGGAGAGGGAACACAAAAGCACAGAAATGGCCGCATGTTGATAAATGGATGTCAGTCCAATTCAACGATGCATGGGAAGAAATTAAGAGAACTTTTTGGTTCTATTATGATGTGCTCAGAGAATGGAGAGGGGAGAGCTCAGATCCTAATGAGGCTTTCATCGACTATCTCCTGACCTTTTATCCGAAGTATCTTCAGAGCTGGATAAAACTTGCGGATGAAGGAAAGGTGCAGATAATCGCCCCTGGTCCATATGTGTACCCTCCTCCCAGGCTGGAGAATGACTGTGTGAATGAGAAAGCCATTGCTCAAGAAATATCTCAGTACACCATTCAGTTGGGTCTGACAGGGAACAATCCTGATATCATTAAAGATAGAGATGCACTGAAAAGAAGATATTACGGAATGTTCAACCTTGAAGTCCCTGCTGATGAGGTGGAAGAAGATCAGAACTGAAGAGCCGAGCTGAAGAGCAGAAGAAGACTGAAGATGAAGAACTCAGAAGATTCATGTAATTATTTATCTTTCTTTTGTTTTTTTTTTTTTGAATAAGATTCATTGTAAACTTGTAACAGTCTACCTATCATCAATGAAACCTTATCATTTATGCTCAAAAGATAATATCTCATTATCTTATTTACATGTCTTTTTATTTTTTTGATATGCCTAAATGATGTCTCTGAATTAATTGTTTGGAAATTAAGTATTTAATGATAAATCCTTTGAGAGATTCATTATTGAAGAAATTGTTGGGAGATTAATTGTTGGGAGACTCTTTCTGTTTAGGAAATTGTTGGGAGATAGAACCAATCTTGTAATAGGATAAAACTGAAACCTGAGTATAGGTTAAGTATGTTTGTAACAAGATAGGTTTTGGCATCATCAAAAAGGGGGAAATTGTTGGGAGATGAATTTAATAAAGATATGATTTTGATTAGATCCCAAAACCCCTGAGTATGACATGTTCAGGATAATCTTGACAGTTGAGTCAGGATTCAGTTTTAGAGTATTCAGGATGTTATCTGCAAAATGTATAGTCAGCAGATATAGATCAAAGTTAAATTTCGATAAGTTCAAGACTCAAGAAGTCTCTCGAAGAAACAAGTTTCAAGATGAAATCAAGTTTCGAGGTCTCATGAGAAATCGAGAAATCAAGACTCAAAGGAGAAATCGAGATATCAAGACTCAAAGGAGAAATCGAGATATCAAGACTCAAAGGAGAAACCGAGAAATCAAGACTCAAAGGAGAAATCGAGAAATCAAGACTCAAAGCAGAAACCGAGAAATCAAGACCAAAGCAGAAATTGAGATATCAAGACTCAAAGCAGAAATCGGGAATCAAGACTCAAAGATTAAGATTCAAAGATATCACCAATATCTAAGAAGACTCAAGACCTCAAGACTCGTAAGACCTCAAGACTCGAAGACTCAAGACTCAAAAGACTTTGAAGACATGTAAGATGTAAGATCAAGATCGAAGATCAAGAATATCAAGACTCAAGAATGCATCAATGCTCAAGATAAACTCAATGTTCTCGAGGCAATCGAAAATATCTATCCAAGGATGCAACATCGAGAAAAACGCGATTCCTTAGAAAAATAGATATTGCCCAAGACATTCAAATGCAGACAAAAGGAACTAAGACAAAGTGTTGTTAAGGTTATATCACTCGGAGAATGTAACCAAAAAGAGCCGTTGAAGTTGTCTACCTAACCGGAGATAACAACCAATAAAAAGAAGACAAAGATCGCATTTTATCGATTAATCGACAAATGACGATGTGTCAAAAAAAATGTCAGTAGTACTATGTTCCAGACTGCAAAAAGTGTTGACCGGCTACATAAAAGGCTATTGCCTAAAACGTGCTAGAGAGTCTCAAACCCTAAATATAGCCGTTCTTCACACACCATAAGAGGAAACTCTCGAAGCTATCTCTTCCAACGGATAGTTTTTTCAAGAGTGACCTTGGTGTATGCCTATAAATACTTGTTACCCTCTACATTGTAAGGTTACGGGAAATTTGTAAGCAACTCAAGAGCTCAAACTTATTATTGCAAGTTGAAGCACTCGAAAACCCAAGAATTTCCCAAGTGCTTTATATTGAAGAGAGCTCATTCCACTAAGCCTAGCTTGATAAGATATATCCAAAGCTTAGTCGAGATATCCTAGCCTTTGCATTGTTCTTTATTGTAAAGGATATCTCATCCTAGTTGAAAACCAACCAAGAAACCCCCAAACCCTTTGTAAGGTAGTTTGAGTGTGATTGTTGGTGAGATTGGAGTTGTAAAGAGTGAGTAACTACATTGAGGTAGTCAGAAAGCTCTAGAGAAGAAGTGAGTAATATATCTTGGATAGACAGAAAGCTTGTGTGAGTTTTTGAGTTAGTAAACTACAGAGGTAGTCAGAAAGCTCAAAACTAGAAAGGTTAGTAAACTACAAGAGGTAGTCAGAAAGCCTTAGGAAGTGATTAGTGAATTTCTCTGAAGAGATCAGAGAGAGTGGACGTAGGAGCTTGAGTCTCTGAACCACTATAAATTGCTGTGTTCTTTGCTTTTCTTTTGCTTTTGCTTAACTATCATTACCTTGTTTTGAAAGCATATTTTCACCGATATTCGGTTGGAATCAATCCACCAAGTTGCATCCGAATTGAATCAAACCAATCACTATTCCATTAAAAGGAAGGTTTTCAGCAAAAGCTTAAAACGAGTATAAACTTAGGGCCAACCATTCCACACATCTGAGTAGCTAGAACAGATAATTACCAAACTGAACTTACTCTTCTGAGAGTTCAGTAAGTTAGTTATCTGATCCAAGCAACTCAGATCTCTCAAAAACTCGTGGACTCAATTGGGATTATCCGAGGTATCGAAAAATGTATTTCAGATCATCGCCTCGAATGATAGACCTTGACTCGAGAGCGATTTACGCTTCGTAACCAAATCATCGTGACAAACGACCCAAGATGACCTCAAGAAAAGAAAAGTTTTTTAAAATCCATCGAACACGCAGTATTCCCCCATACACGTGTAAGACTCGTTTGCACCGGGACCAACAGATGATGCAATCGAGATTAGTGTGCGGTCTACACCATACTCTTAGAGAGTGTAGTAAGACCTCACTTACTACGAGATACTAGGTATCTCATGATGGATGCACAGACACCTTAGAGAGTATTTATATACCCATCTGAGAAACCGTTTGATGTAGTTTCAAAGATATGTGTCTACATGGGTGTCTTGGTTAGGGGAGCGATGCGATACTCCTTTGACTTGAGGTCAATAATACGACGACATGTGGAGTGATGAACTTTGACCATGACCTACTCTTGCACCCTTCCATGGGTTGATATGGCTTGGATTGGGTTCATCACGGCGTATGTATGCGTGGTAGTTGAGCCAAGAATATGATTCATTCCTCAAAGTGGATTTAGAGAGAATACTCATCTTCTCGTCATAATTGGATCTAAGTCATCGACCGATGCACGTCAACTTAGACTTTGTGGCTAAGTGTGACATACATGATCAATTATTGATTAGAGATAATATGATTAAGTTATTTGAATAGACACTTCATCATGTTCAAGGCTAATCGAGTATTCGTGAATGAAAGGAAGATATCACAATAGCCCATGTATTAGTTACAGGTAGTTGCACTTTTCTCGCAACGTACCTCATATATTGAGAATGTCTGATTTGTTTATTGTCTAGGGTTCAATTAAGACCGTTAGTTTGACTGATCGCTCGATATATTAGGGCCTATGTGTCACACAACAAGTAATTCCCTTTTACGGATTATAGTTGGTTGATTAAATATTAAATTGGATTTAATATTTAATTTATGGAAAATTAATTAATAATATATTAATTTGGAATTAAATATTATCACTATTTAATTAAATTAGATTTAATTAAATAAGAATCCCAAATAATATGTGGAATATTATTGTAAGAAGATATATTTAGGGAAATCATATCTAGGAGATATGATTTGCAAGATTAGGAAATAATCTTCCTATTAAAGATTGCTTAATCTTTAAGCTGTGCTTCTCCTATATACGTGACATCTTAGGGATTCATTATACACTACAAGAAAACTTAATTTCTCCATAAATTTTAGAATATGAATTTTCCTAGCAACTTCCATTTCAGATTCAATGCTGGCAAATATGTGCAAGTCCACAAGTGGGGATTACGTGGATACCGTAGTAGAGAAAACTGCATATGAATTACTGTAAGATTCCTCGTTATATTTATTCGTACTTGTTTATGCAATTAACTGTTCGTTGTTGGTGAACTATTAATTTTCGTTGCGCATGTATTACATGTTTACGTGCTAGTATATTCCAACAGATTTAACTTGTATGCAACTGCTCCGATTTTTTCGCAATACTTCATAGGGCCCAAAGTATTTGACTGATAACTTGGTTTGCTTCCTCAATTAATCGGATGCGTTCCGCAAAGGTTGCATCCTCACATAGACCCAAACACCAACCTTAAATTCCCGCTCTGACATGTGTTCGTCTGCATATATCTTCATCCTGTTAATAGTTGATTGTAAGTTTTTCTTCAAAACTTGTAACATCCTTTGCCTCTCAGCCAACACCTCCTCTGCTTCTCCAAAATTTCCCCTTAGATATGGGCCTAATCCCAACTGAGGTGGTTTGTAACCATACAATGCCTCGAAGGGTGTCATTTGTATTGACTGGTGGTAATTAGTGTTATACCACCACTCTGCTAATGATAACCATTTCACTTGGGCTTAGTATTGGTCATGCAACTCAAATAAGTTTCCAGATAATTATTTATCCTCTCACTTTGGTCATTGGTTTGAGGGTGATGGGCAGTACTCATATTCAATTGAACTCTAGCCAGCTTAAAAAGACTTTCCTAAAACATACTTTGAAACACCACATCTCTATCACTAATGATTATCTCTGGGAACCTATGAAGTTTATATATCTGATTCAGATATATTTCAGCCAGCCCGGGTCTATTCGAGGTGCAGTTTAAATACAAATTTAAATAAACAATTATTACTAGCATGAATTAATTATATTAATTCAAATAACAATTACCAACTACATATATGCGTACAAATAATTAACGTAAAATCCTAACATGCAGAATCTAGGAGTTTACACGAATTCTTACCCTTGAAGAGATAACCGTTGAGACGATGGATCAACCCAAATGCCTTCTCAAGTATATCCCAAGTCCTTGCTCGTTATCCGGTGGAAGATACTAACGAACAATTTAAACAAAGGAAAAAAAATATATTGCACCACCTTTGTGGATTTCTAATTTTTTCAAGATTGGAATTGTGTTGGGGATGAAAAATTCATCCCCTATGTACAACATGGGGGCGAAAATCATGGGCGTACCTGAGTGAGGGCTTGGCCGGGCTGTAGCCCGCCCTATTTTTTGAAAAAAAAAATTACCATTAAAAATAAAATAAAAATTTAATAATCCCCCCATTAGGAATCGAACCTAGGAACTTTCACTTGGATAAGCAACGGTTCACCATCAGGCTGCCAATGTCTTTGCTAATATTTTTGACTCATAAATATTAACTCTTTGAATTAAATTTGTAATTAAAGGCAAAGCCCTAAATTAAAGTAAACCAAATACAAACTTCAAGTCTTCACTTCACCACTGTTTCTGATCGCTGCTGCGTCGCCGATTCGCACTGCACAATTTTCGTCGCCCGACGCTTCTCTTGTTGCCGACGCCGCTTCTCTTGTCGCCGGCGAGCGCCCACGGCCGGAACCTCCTCTTGTCTCCTTCACGGCTCCATTGATGTGGTATATTAAATTATTTATGTTTAATTTTTTTTCTGAAATTTTGTAATGTTTCAAATTATCGTGGTGATAATCTAGGTATTATTATCATTTAATGGAGTGATAACTGATAATATAGTCATATATATTTTATAGTGTGGTCTATTCATTGAATTTAAGAGTTTTAATGAGAAAGAAGGGTTCTGCATTCAATGGGTTACTGAATTATTGGTGGTGGGGATGAAAGAGCACAATTGAAAGGCCATTTAGATTATTGTATATGAATGATTGTCTTATATGCAATTTATTATTATTTATTGTTGGATGATTCCTCAAATATTGAGATTAGTGCTTTAATATTTATATAATTACAATGGAGAAGCATAAATTGGGAAAGCCGTACATGAGATATTAGTGCAAAAAAATATATAAATTGGGAAAGTAGTATATTGGAGTTTGGAGATTAGTGCCAAAAGCATAACATTATATATAATTTCTCTAATTTTGTATTTGATTTTGTAATAGGTGATGGATAATCGAGAAGCGAAGAAAGGGAAAACTATCAAGTCACTCTTCACCAACTTCAAACGGAAGGAACCTGTGACAAGTGAAGATCATCTTGCATCTAACAATGATAATGTAGCTCCGCCTCTTGATGTCCAACCTCCTCAATCACAAAGAATTGAGATTGATCTTGATTCACTTGAACGTGATCCGTCTAAACGTATCCCGATTGGTGAACATCCTGTTAATCAAAGAGATGAAATAAGATGAGCTAACATAAAAATGGGAGCATTCCAACCCGAGTTGGATGAGTATAAGCCAACATTCAACGAAAATCAGAATCGTCGATTTCAAAGTTCGTGGTTTCGTCAATTTCCTTGGTTAGAGTACTCACCCACCAATCATACTGCATATTGTTTCCCATGCTTTATATTTGATCATTTGGACAATAGTCATTGTGCATCTACTTCCAGTGGCTTTGTTAGTTGGAACAGAGTCAATAATGGGAAGAGATGTTCATTTTTAAAACATGTGGGAGATGTCGATTCACAACACAACAGTGCAGTAACTTATATGAACTCTTTAATGAATGTCTCTCAACTTATTGATAAAGCAATTAATCGGGAAATGCCGGAAGAGATCAAGAAAAATCGTTTGAGGGTTATGTCTACAATTAAATGTCTTCAAATTCTTACTTTGCAAGCATGTGCGCTCAGAGGGCATGACGAGTCGGCATCTTCCAAAAATCGAGGTAATCTCATTGAATTGATAAATCTTTTGGGAGAGACAAACAATGAAATTAATGGCGTTGTTTTAGAGAATGCTCCTTGGAATGCGAAGTATATATCACCATCAGTTCAAAAAGAGATTTTGAGCATCTTTGGCCGTCGAGTGAGAAACAAAATTCGTGAGGAGATTGGTGATTCAAAGTTTTGCATTTTAGTTGATGAAGCTAAAGATATATCCAACAAAGAGCAAATGACCATTGTGATAAGATTTGTTGATGTTGATGGTATTTTGAAAGAGCGTTTTCTTGACATTGTACATGTTAAAGATACTACTTATGCAACCCTGAAGAAAGAAATATGTCTTCTCTTAAGTCGTCATAACCTGCAAATATGCAATATGCGGGGTCAAGGGTACGATGGAGCAAGCAATATGGGTGGTGCATAGAATGGATTACAAGCTCTTTTTTTTTTTTGAGAGATTGTCCTTATGCATATCATGTGCATTGCTTTGCTCACCGGTTGCAATTAACATTAGTTGCTGCAGGTGGAAGAGTAAGACCAGTATATTATTTCTTTTCAAGCTTGAATAAGATTGTAAATATCGTTGGAGCTTCTCCTAAGCGTCATATAGAACTACGATCTGCTCAAGCTATTGAAATTGCAGAAAAGGTAGCATCAGGAGAACGAGAAACAGGCAGAGGAGCTAATCAAATGGGTAGTCTGCATTGTCCTGGAGAAACTCGTTGGAGTTCTCACTTTGATTCCACATGTAGTTTGATTGATATGTACGGTGCGGTGATTACTGTGCTTCAGAATATGTCAGATGAGATTTCGTCTTACGATAGTTGTCTAATGGTCATGAAGTCTTTTGAATTTGTATTCATCTTACACTTGATGAATAAAATTATGGGAATTTCAGATATGCTTTGTCGATCATTGCAACAAAAGTCTCTTGATATATTGAATGCAATGCATCTTGTCTCAAGTACTAATGGTTTTCTTCTATTGTTGAGGGATGAAGGTTTTGATTGTCTTCTAACACACGTGGAGTCAGTTTGTAGAGAACATCAAATTGCAATACCAAATGTGGATGATCGCTATGAAATGGGTACAGGTCGTTCGTGTCAACAAGTGGACGTTATCACATATGGGCACCGTTATCGGTTTGATGTCTTTAACATTGCGATAGATTCTCAGTTTGATGAAATCAATTGTAATTCAAAGATGAGACCGTGGAACTTCTTAAGCTTAGCACTGCCTTGGATCCCAAAAACAACTTCAGGTTGTTTCATGACGATCATCTTTATCATCTTGCTCATAAATTTTATCCAGATGATTTTACTGTTCAAGAAATGCACCATCTGAGATCTCAATTGCGGCATTACAAATCTGATATACCTTTTCATGAAAGTTTTCAGAATTTGTCAACTATTTCTGAACTTTCCCAGAAGTTAGTTGAGGAAAACAAGGGGCATATGTATGTTATGGTTACGAGATTGATTCACCTTGTTTTGACACTTCCTGTTACCACTGTGACGACTGAAAGGACATTTTCAGCTATGAAGCATGTCAAAAGTGTTCTTCGAAACAAAATGGATAGTGATTACCTATCAGATTCTATGGTTGTGTATATTGAAAGAGAATTGTTTGAAGATGTTGATCCTGATTCTATTATTGATGAATTCTATCAGATAAAAGATCGTAGGAAGCAACTTATGTAAAAAAATTATTTTCAATTTCATATTAATATTATTAGCTTTTATTTTTCTGTTCTATATTTATTTCAGGCTTCCAGCCCGTCCTAATTTTTTTTCCTAGATCTGCCATTGGCGATTTAGCCCTAAAAGGGCTTTTCCTTATATCTTCCTTAAGATACAATCTTGAATATATCTCATATATTCTATTTTCCATAAATATCTTCCCACAATATATTCTCTTATTATTTTAAGGTAATTTTCGAAAATCCCATGAACAAAAGTCAAAGTCAAAGATTCTTGAATTTATGAGATAATCTTATATTTCAAGAATACTTATCTTCCATAAAATCTTTCCAAGAAAATCTCTTTCTTTCTTTTCTTTATATTTTTCAAAAAATACTAAGAAAAATTAGAGCAATAATTATTTCTTTTATTTTAATCACATTTTCATTAATGGACTTATATTTGGGTTACTTGAGGGGCCTTTAGGAGAATTAAGATTGGACCTCCCAATGGGCTCTGAATTATCAATATTGAGCTACAATATTATTCAGCCCATTAATATTAATTTACTCAACTATAAAATTAATATTGCACTATCCATCTTAACCCGTATTACGATAATATGGCTCCCAGTTATTATTTTTCGTGTTTAAGATTATTTAGTCCATTAATTAATTAAGCCGCTAAAAAGCTTTATATTAATTAATATATTTTCCTTGGAGTAAAGACAACTCAACATTATTATCCATACTAGAAATAAATTTCACTTGCAAGATTTGGTATGATAAAACTTTTGAGCCCACCATGGGGACAAATCAAACAAGACTTTCTTTGCACAGTTTCTCTGTATTAAATCTTATCAATTGTCATGTAATTAATAATATTGCCCAAAATACAAAGTATAGAATCACTCTCTGATTCTAAACCCAACATAGATCAAAGCAATAAATATTAATCACACACAATCCTATTTAAGTGACAGAGATTAAGAAATCAACAACCATTGAGGTCTAATTCTTCATTCCTTAAGTCAGTACGGAAGAATTTATCTTCTCTGTAGGTCCACTTCAGCGCATCACAATGAATTGGTGTAATCTCTTGGTCAAGACAAGTCAATCTGAGCTTTACACATCAACCTCTACCAATGGAGTGTTCAATTCCATCTAGGTTGTGAAGATGTACTTATTTTCAAGGAATTGTTAATGTGATCTTCTGTGATTGGGTATTACCACATTAACTACAATGCAATATGTACCAATATTGAACGGTTTGCAATAAATAAATAGCATTCATTCATATTTAAAGCAACAGTAATAAAAGATTTATTCTCAGTAAATAAGAGTAAATTAGTCTGTTATACAAAGTAAAAATATACTTTCACTTATAACCCCAACACTCACCCTGCACTTTTTCCGCAATATCTTCTTCCGTGCTTTGATCTTCTATCTCTTCACCTTCCCCTTCCACAACTATTAGATTGAATTGTTTGTTTTTACAAACATGCCCATATGAATACTTCTCATCACAGTGAAAGCATAATCCTAATGCTCTTCTCTTTTGATACTGAGCATCAGTGATCTTCTTATAGGAAGAAGAATTGGATTCACCCTGTTCTTTCTTCTCCTCTTTCTTAGCTGAATTATAATTTCCCACTGTTTTTCCCTAACTTGAGTAAGTTGGCTTGTTTCCACCAAATTTGTTCTTCTTACCCCATATATCTAAGGTGGATTCCAACATCTTTGTTGTATTGATAGCTTGTGTCAATTCAGTGGGTTTAAACAATTGTTTAGGCACTCTTAATTCTTCTTTCAACCCTCTGAGGAAACAAGAAGTTAGGAATTCCTCACTTAAGCCCGAATTGTTAACTTTAACAAGAGATTTCAACTCATCAAACTTCCCTTGATAAGAATCCACATCATGGGATTGCTGTAATTTTGTAAATTCAATTACAACATCCTCCTTTCCTGGCCTAACAAATCTTTGCATAATCATTTCACAAAAGATATCCCAATCAATACCCTCTTTCCCCTCTACATATTCCATATACCATATGTCCGCAGCCTCCATCATATAATAACCCAAGTGATGAACCTTAGCAATTCCATTCATAGGCATGATTTGAAAGAACCTATTTGCTTTTCTAATCTAGCTAAGGGGGCTCTCACCATTAAATTCAGGAAACTTAAGTCTAACAGTGTGGTTGTTAGCTTGAAAGTTTACCTTACCATTGTGGTTCTGATTTCGCGCATGAGGTGGAGTGTAGAAATTGCCACTACCTTTGTTTGAATTATCCTCCTCTCTGTGTGATCCCGATGACCCGTGTCCTTGATCAACAGCCCTTTTCATGAGATATTCAATGTTCTCACTAATATTCTTCACATTCTGGCCGACCCCAATCAATAACTCTTCGAGTTTTTCAATTTTCTTCCCCATTCCCAAGATATGCAAATCGTTCTCGGTGAAAATCTCTTCATGTTTCTTAATAGACAACAAATTCTTCAAACGAGTCCCGTCCTCCATGAGTTATGAATCGGGCAACATAATAGCTCTAGATACCACTTGTAATGTCCTAGTAGCAATATAACATATAAAATGTATAATCTTAACAAAATGACAAGTTCAGGGGGTAAGCTTCTTAATAAAACGAAAAATAACAATAAAAACACATAATCCACTCCATAGTAGCCATCAGAATGCTCTATTTTGTTGGGATGAAGATAACATCGTAGGACCTGTATTATATGAGTGTGAGTATATGTTTGGAAATATATTTTAGAGGAAACTGTATAAATGACTCACGTGAGGTTTGTCATTTCAGGAATCACTCTCAAGACACTCAACAAACGATTCAAAAAGCTTCATATTTGTTTCAATGGCAGAAAATTACTAACGTTGAATACGGGTTAAGCTAAATTGAGAAGAAAGAGAATTCAGGAATACCACATAATTTACACACTTCTATTCCCTGCCATTCTCCACTGTAAATACTGTTACCATGGCGACGTCCGCCAGGGTGTCAGATTCGTACCACATTGTGTTTCTGATCGTTGGATTGGTATGTCGAGGTCGTGCGGTTCAAATATTCGCCGCTGTTATAAGGAAGATGGGCCGAAGGCTGAAGGAGTTGGGCCATTCAGAAGGCCAACTTGGGTTGAATGTTAATTTTATTTTCAGAACTAAAAATTGAGGCCCACCACGGAGTGAATTAATGAAAACGTAAAAGTAAAAACGCGACGAACTTCACAGATTAAAAGAATTTTTTATGTAAAATAATCAATAATATTTTAACATTTTTTTGTTATTTAGTACTTTTTATGGTTAAATAATTTGTCACAAAATATTAAAAATGAAAATAGGTTAAATATACAATTATGATTTTATAAGTTATTATTGTTGGTCCCGGTGCAAACGAGTCTTACACGTGTATGGGGGGGGGAATACACGTGTTCAGTGATTTTAAAACTTTTTATTCACTGAGGTCAGATTTGGTCAAAGTTGTCTCCGATGATTTTGGTCTCGAGAAGACAAATCGCTCTGAGTCAAAGTCTACCTAAGACAGTGATCCTGAGCTGCTTTCAGATACCTCAGATAATCCCAACTGATCCTGAGTTATCAGAGATATTGAGCTTGCTTGAATAGCTACTCAGATGTGCGGAATGGTTGGCCCTAGTTTATACTCGTTTTTATACTTTGCTGAAAACCTTCATTTTAATGGAATAATGATTAAGGCTGTGATTCAGTTAGATGCAACTTCAGTGGATTGATTTCAACTGAGTATCAGTGAAAATATGCTTTCAGTTAAAGTTATGCAATGCTTAATCAAAGCAATACGTAAAGCAAATAACACAAAGAAGTTATAGTGGTTCGTAGACTCAAGCTCCCACGCCCACTCTCTCTCGACTCTTCGAGAGAAATTCCTTAATCACCTCCTAAGGTTTTTCGACTACCTCGTGGTTTATTAACCTTTCTATTTTGAGCTTTTCGACTACCCCCGTAGTTTACTTACTCAAAAACACACACAAGCTTTTATGACTATCCAAGATAGTTTACTCACTTCTTTCTCTAGAGTTTTCTCGACTACCTCAATGTAGTTTACTAACTCTTTTAACTCCAACTCAATTAACAATCACACTCAAACTACCTTACAAAGGGTTTGAGGTTTCTTGGTTGGTTTCCAACTAGGATGAGATATCCTTTACAATTAAGAACAATGCAAAGGCTAGGATATCTCTACTAAGCTTTGGATATATCTTATCAAAACTAGGCTTAGTGAATGAGCTCTCTTCGATATAAAGCACTTGGAAAATTCTTGGGTTTTCGAGTGCTTCAACTTGCAATAATAAGTATGAGCTCTTGAGTTGCTTACAAATTTCCCTTAACCTTCAATGTAGATGGTCACAAGTATTTATAGGCATACACCAATGTCACTCTTGAAAAACTATCCGTTGGAAGAGATAGCTCCATGAGTTTCCTCTTATGGTGTGTGATGAACGACTATATTTAGGGTTTGAAACTCCCTAAAGATGTTTTTAGGCAATCTGATTTTCATGCGACCAATCACCACATTTTGCGATCTGGAACATAAGATTACCGACATGCTTCAAATGACTGTCGCTTTCAAATGTCGATAAAAATCTGGTCTTTGTCTTCTTCGATTGGGTTGTTGTCTTGATTAAGTAGACAAACACAACAGCTCTTTTTGGTCAATATCTCTGAGTGATATAACCTTAACAACACTTTGTTTTAGTTCCTTTTGTCTGCATGAGAATGTCTTGGGCAATATCTATTTTTCTAAGTAATCGCGTTTTTCTCGATATTGTATCCGCTTGGATAGATATTTTCATACCTCGGAACATTTGAGTTTATCTTGAGCATTCAATTACATTCGCGAGTCTTGATTAATTCGTGCCTTCAATATCCTTTGTCTTGATATCTTGATCTTTCTTACATCTTACGTGTCTTGAGTCTTGATGTCTTACGAGTCTTGATGTCTTCTCGAATCTTGATGTCTTTCGAATCTTCACAGATATCTCGACCGGTATATCGAAGTCTTTTTATCGAGTCTTGATTTTCGCCCACACCGAAGTCTTGATTTCTCGATTTCACACCGAGTCTTGATTTCTCGGCCCATATTGAAACTTCGGTTTTCGCCCATCTTTGAAACTTCGTAAACTTTAAACTCATCGAGTCTTCGTAATCTTGAGTAATCTAACCTCGATCTATATCTCACGACTATACATTGTGCAGATAATATACTGAACACTCTAAAACTGAATCCTGACTCAACTATCAAGATTATCCTGAACATGTCATACTCAGGGGTTTTGGGATCTAATCAAAATCTTCTTTATTAAATTCATCTCCCAACAATTATACTTGATGACTCTATAAAAAATAAATGAATCAAGAAATTTAGATTTCAAATATATATATATACACACACGCTCTCTCTATATTACAAATTTTGAAAAAAAAATATTTGTAAACAACATTTCTTGTATACTTGCAAGGCCTCTCATCTTAACCGAGACACACAATTTTCATATTTATTTTGCTTTTATCTCAGAGACTGTAACATATAATTGTATGTGTGTGAAAATCGACTTGGGAAGATACAAACCTCTAGTTAAAAGAGATTGATACAAACTTTTATTTATTGTCATGTCAAAACATAATACGATTGAAAATTATTTCCTCTTATATTTTACGGGCATTGTTTGGTATGAATTACTTAATATAATTTTTGGGATGAACATCTTATTCCCATTATTCTTTCCTAAAATTATTTGTGCTTTAAAAATTACAACTTCCAGCTTTGTGACAATCAATCTCGTGCTATTGCACAAACCTGACTTTACGTCAATATTTTTAGAAGCATTACAGACACTCCTTCCTTCAAAATGGAACGGTGATTTGGTAGTCCTGAGCAATAAATAGAGAAAATCAATTGAAAGCAACTCTCCATTAGCTCCAGACTGAAACTTCATTCTGTAAAACATTTTTAAACTTTGATCAAATACTTCAAAATTATATTTAGCTTAAATTAATTATATTATATAATAATAATATTTTTAATATTTCAAATATGTAAAATAAAAAATATATATTACTCCCTCCGTCCAGGAATGACTTGAACACTAGAATTGGATCGCGAACCAAGGAAAAAGTGAAAAGTGTGTTTGAGTGTAATAAAGTAGGGGGTATTGTGGGTAATTCAAGGTGGAGATTAACTTTATCATTAAAGTTAACCCCCACCCTTAACTAGCCGCCCCAATAAAGCAAAGAAAGGACAAGGCATATTCATTTAATAATGCAAGTCCCATTAAAGTTACAATAACTGTTCAAACATTACACATTCTTACATTTAAATTCTGTTCCAACATTAAATAATTACACTAAACAAAAAATTAAAGTTTTCAGAATTCAAAAGAGGGCAATTGAAAAATTCAAATCTGAAATCTAAAATTTCAGATTTTAAACCCCTCAGAACAGTCTCATCATTGGGGTTTTAGGAGTCTAATCCACTTAATGCTCAAAAAAGTTCCCTCCAAATCTTCAAATTCTGCAAGGCAACCAAATTTCAGATTCACTCCATTTTTTTTCGGTAATAAATACCCTCACTCATCTTCAATTCTGCATTAACTCCTCACCAACAAAGTTCGCCAAAATTATCAGTGCATTAATCACAATTAATGACAAGGGCTCAACCAAATCTTACCTTAGATGAGAGGAACAAAATTGCCCAGTTCCTCATTGCAAACAGTAGGAATGGTTCTGTTCAAAAGGGAAAGGCCAAGGAGGCAACACAGACATTTGGTGTGTGCAGAACAATAGTGCACAATATTTGGGTTGCATCAAAGAATCAGATAAGCCAAGGTCTTCCAGTTCAGGTAGCAGACAAAATGACAGGAATACCAAAAATCAAACATGTACACCTTGATATAGAGAGGATGAAGAGGATTGCATTTTAGAAAAGGGGAACAATAAGAAGACTTGCAACTGAGCTAGAAGTGAGCAAGAGTACAGTGGGAAGATGGGTGAAGGAAGGAGCCATTCTACATCATTCAAATGCAATTAAACATGTCATAACTGAAAAGAACAAGTTTGACAGGCTTAACTTCAGTTTGAATGCATTAATGCATGATTCTTTGAATGCCAACATGATCAAATTCTCAACCATTCAAAATGTAGTGTACATTGATGAAAAGTGGTTTTACATGACAAGAGAAATTGAAAGAAGTTACAAGGCACCAGGAGAAGAAGATCCATATAGGGCATGCAAAAGCAAAAGATTTATCCTTAAGGTAATGTTCATGTTTGTTGTGTCAAGACCTATCTTTGCTAGTGATGGACAAGTCATATTTGATGGTAAAATAGGTTTATTCCCATTCACAATTAAAGTACCAGCTGCAAGGAACTAAAAAAACAGAGTAAGGGGTACAATGGTGACCAAGCCTATAGATTCAATCAACAAACAAGTCACTAGGGACTGCATTGTGAATCAGGTAACTCAGTTATCACCATTTAATTCACAAAATCTAGATAACTGTCAGAAAAATATCATCATCCAGTTATGTGCATGTATTAAGTCTCCAAAACAGGAGGTGATTCCTATTGGTGACTTAAATACAAGCATTTAAACATGCATATATTCAATCAATCATGCATCAAGTCTCCAAAACAGGAAGTGATTCCTATTGGTGACCTAACTACAACATTAAAACATGCATATATTGCAGATTATACCAGCTATCAAGGCAAAATGGCCTATAAATGCAAGCAAAAATATCATCATTCAATAAGACAACGCAACACCACACATAAGCAACTCTGATCCAGAATTTAGAGCAGCTGCAAGTTCAGATGGGTTTAACATTATTCTTGTATGCCAACCAGCTAATTCACCTGATTGTAAAATTAATTAATGATTTGGGTTTTTTCAATGCAATTCAATCACTACAGGTGGACACATATTCTTACAATGTGGATGAATTGTTAACTAATGTGTTGCTTGCATTTAAGAATTTGACAGCCATCACACTTAACAATGTATTTTTAAGCCTACAATGTTGCCTTATTGAGATGATGAAGACTAAGGGGCATAATAAATTCAAATTGACACATATGGGAAAAGAAAGGCTGATAAGAGAACAACAACTGCCTCTTGTGCTTGAAGTTGAAGAAGGATTGGTGCGAGAGTGCATACAGTACTTGATTGATCAAGGACAGATTGAAGGACTCACTTATGATATAAGGGGTCTAATGACAGCCCTAGGGTTTGAATGAGATAGCTATCAAGCCTCATACTTTTTGCTTTAATCACATATGTAATCAAATGTTATGCTTACAACTTAAACATAGGACTAAGTACGTAGTTTTTGTTAACTTTTTGATGTTGTTTAAGCTGTAACCAGAACAACATGGGCTACAAAGGCATATTTTGACTGTTTTTTGTTAATGCTAATGTGTATTTTTTTTATCATCACCCTCAGAAAAGTTTCATCAAAGGGCTCAAGTCTCCTAAACTAAGTAAATTCCTAGTGGTGACTGTTATCACAACATAATTCTCAGAATGTAAGCCCCAACATATTAGAACATCCAACCATCAACAATAAACCAATTTTCATCACAGGGCATAGGGCAACAGTCTCCGAAACTAAGAATTACTAGTGGTGACTGTAAATTGAACTATTGCATACACAAAACAGTCTCATAAACTAGGAATTTCCAATTGATGAGTATAAATTGAACATTCAATCATCAACCATCAACCTATCAACATTTAGAATCACACTTCATGCAAAAACAGTCTCCTAAACTAGAAACTTCCTAGTGGTGACAATTATTGAACATGAAATCATCAACTATCACAGGGCAAACCAAACAGAAACCAACATAGCATCATTCACCCTCAGAATGTGCATCCCCAACACATTACAACATGCCACCATCAACAATCAATCAATTTTCATCACAGGACATTCAAAATCATCAACAATCAACATTTAGAATCACACTTCATGCAAAAACAGTCTCCTAAACTAGGAACTTCCTAGTGGTGACAATTATTGAACATGAAATCATCAACTATCACAGGGTAAACCAAACAGAAACCAATAGATCATAGAACGAGTACCACAGAGATGGAATTAAGATGCATAACATTTCATGGGTGCTGCGTTTCATTTCATCAGTTTCATGGTGGTAATTCAGATCACAGAAAGGTGGATCACCAACCAATTCAGCCGATTCGTCGAGGGTGTCGGGTAACCTGTAAAAGTTGTATGGAACTAAGTCAGGGGAATCAACAAAATTGGGCGATTCGTCAAAGGGGGTTTTGGGAACCATTGATTCCAAGCAAAAATCGGGGTAAAAATCAACAAAATCGGGCGATTCGTCAAAGGGGGTTTCGGGAACCATTGATTCCAAGCACAAATCGGGGCGAAAGTCAACAAAATCGAGCGATTGAGACTTGGAATGCAACTATTCGGCCAAATCTGAAAGGGGGCTTTTGGGAACCATGGATTTGAAATCAAGCTCGGAATGAAACTCAACAAACTCGGCAATTTTTTTCTTCCGAAGCTTCAAAAATCTCGGATTTACCTTCCTGAAAAAGGAACTCGGCGAACACTGCATCAAATTGGAGGAATCCGAAGAGGGGCTATCTGGTGCAACCAAATTGCATTCTGAATCAAAATATTTAGAACCCATTATCGTGAGAGAGAGAGTGTGGACTAGGGTTTTATCAAGAAAATTCGAGAGAGTGAGGCAGATTGATCGAGGGAGAGTGAGTGTTGGGAAATTTGTATTTAGTTTTGATGGAAGTTCCAAAACCGGTTGTAATAGGACCCGGTCGGATCATAGTAATCGATGACGAGAATCGATTAAGATGACCAATTTGAAATGTATAGATAGATGATGTAAAGATAGGTCACATATTGAGGGGGAACTCAATATGTATAGGTCAGGTCAAATTATCAGATGACCAGATAAGGTCAGATGATCAGAAGACTAAGACAAGTCAGAAGACAAGAAGAAGTCAGACGATCAGGTGAAGACAGAAGACAAGAGACTCAGATAAACCTGAAGACTCAGTTAAACCTGAAGACTCAGATAAGCCTGAAGACTCAGAGAAACCTGAAGACTCAAGAAGAAACCCAAGACTCAAGATGACCAAGACATCAAGCTCGTGAGTAACCTAAAGATCAGAAGACTACCAGAAGACTAGAAGACCAGAAGACCAGAAGATCTACATCAGCCGAGTCTGCAAATTGTGTTAAGACAATCTGCATCAGAAGACTCTATCAGTAGATCGACATTATCCGATCAAAGTCACCACACCAAGGCCAACCAAAATGGTACACCAGACAAGACAAATATTCTACAAAATGAATATCAATCGTCAAATAGACAAACACTGAAGTGCCGTACTCGTAAGCCAAAGAGAAAGCGACATGTGCACAAAAAGAGCTGACAATGCGGGATTCGACGCTGCAGACACAAACGACGCTAATCATGCCTTCGGCCACGCCGATATTTCTTGGGGAATGAGTTGCACAGATCTATTCGGGGTGAATATTTAAATACAAATTTAATTCATTAATTATTACTAGCATGAATTAATCCTATATTAATTCAAATAATAATTGCAACAACAAATCATGCATATAAAAAGCCACGTAAAACCTACGCATGCGGAATCTACGGGTTTACGTGAACGCCCTCTCCGGGATGGGCAAAGTGACTTGGTTGACGGACTAACCAAAAGGACTTCCCAAGTATTCCCTTAGACCTTGCTCAACTATCCGGTGGAAGGACACTTGTCGAACAATTAACAAAAGGAAAAAATAAACTTTGTTGCACCACCTTTGTGGATTTGCTAATTTTTCTTTCCAGCACATGGAATTGTACTTGGGAATGAAACAATCATCCTCTATTTATAGGAGAGGAGTGGTCGAAAATTCTTGTAGAAATTCAATGTGGGAAAAGACTTTTCTTGGTCACCAAGAAATCTTGAATATATCTCCTATATTCTTATTCCCATAATTAAAATATTCCACAAAAATCCCACCTCCTCAATTATGGATAATTTTCGAAAATACTAAGCAAGATTCCAAGATTTGGATCTTCTTGAATTTATGAGATATTCTTGTATTTCAAGAAATACATATCTTCCATAATATCTTTCAAGAAAATCAAGAAAATCTTTCTTGCCCACTATATTTCCAAAATTTCGAAATTCCTTAATGAATAACCAAGTGGGAGATTTCTTGAATTTAATGAGATAATCTTGTATTCCAAGAATACATATCTTCATTCCACAACAAAATTCAAAGAAAATCTTTCTCCCTCTTTTATCCATAAATTTCGAAAAAATAGAGGAAAAATAAGCAACAATATTTATTTTATTTTAAACACCTTTTTCAGTTATTGGACTATTTGTTGGGCTACTCAGAGGGCCTTTAGGAGAATTAAGATTGGACCTTCTAATGGACCTTGAATATCTAATATTGAGCCACAATATAATTCAAGCCCATAAATATTAATTAATCCCACTACATAATTAATATTGCACTATCCATCTGAACCCATATTACAGTCAATATGGCTCCCGGTCATTATTTCCCGTGTTTAAGATTATCTAGCCCATTAATTAATTCAAGCCACTGAAATAGCTTTCCGTTAATTAATATCTTTTGTCCTTGGTCAAGGAACGGTTCAACATTATTATCCACACCGGAAACTAATTCCACTTGCAAGATTTGGTATGATAAAGCTTATGAACCTCCCAAGGGGGCAAATCAAACAAGCGTACTTGCACACGATTCTTCGTATTAAATCTTAGCAATCACATGTGACTAATAATATTGCCCAAGATAAAAAGTATTGAATCTCTTTGATTCGCTACCCATGATAAGTCAAAGCAATAGTTACCAATCCCACGTGATCCTATTTAAGGGACGAAGGTTACGAAACAACGAACCACTGAGGTCTAATTCTTCCTTGTTCAGTTCTGAAGAATTTATCCTCCTGTAGGTCCTACTCAGTGCATCAGTCATGAACTAGTGTAATCTCTTGGTCAAGACAAACCAATCTGAGCCTTACACCTCAACCTTTCGCGATGGGTTGTTCATTTCCATCTAGGTCGTGATTGGCGTACTTTTAGTTACAAGGGACTGTTAATTTAATCTTCTGTGATCTTGTATCACTAAATTAACTACAATGTAACACGTACGAATTATTGAACAATTATGCAGTAAATATATGCAACATTCAATCATATTTAAAGCATCAGTGATAAGCAATTTATTTCAGTAAATAAGTCTGGAAATTCAGTTTCGATTATACAAAGTAAAAAGCATACTTTTCAGTATAATCCCAACAATCTCCCACTTATACTCAAAGTCTACTTTTAAGTATACTACAACATGTCTCGCGTAGTCCG
The DNA here is from genome assembly GCA_037126765.1 of Stenogyne calaminthoides. Lineage (NCBI taxonomy): Eukaryota > Viridiplantae > Streptophyta > Magnoliopsida > Lamiales > Lamiaceae > Stenogyne > Stenogyne calaminthoides. The sequence continues at coordinate 22,267,561 of JBBCBC010000017.1, forward strand.
TGACATCTAATGTCACCTACACGAACCTAATCATTTCTCCCACTTATACTCAAAGCAGATTGGCAACGGTCTTGACACCCATTCCACTCACATGTCTCTCGAATGTATTCAGAGGCAGATGCTTTGTGAATAGATCTGCTAGGCTGTCCTCAGACGCAATCTTTGCCACATCTATATCTCATCTCTTAACGATTTCTTGTATAAGATGTCTTTCCTTTAGTGTGCTTGTTTGACTCGTGGACTCTTGGTTCTCTTGAATTTGCAACTGCCCCTAGCAGATATTGCTAGACAAATTCAGAACACCATCCAAGTCCACTAAGAAGATCTAGAGCCCAATCGGTTCTTTCACTGCTTCACAAGCAGCTACTTACCCGACTTCCATGGTTGAGTCAGTGATGCATTTCTGCTTCACACTCGTCCATTTGATGGCTACACTTCCCAAATGGAAACACACTAACTGAGGCAGATAATTACTGGAATCTAAGTCTGATTGGAAATCCGAGTCCGTGTAGCCGATGGGGATTGGAGTATCTGACTGATAAATCAACATTCTATCCCGAGTTCTTTTCAGACACTTCAGAATGTTTTAACTGTCGTCCAATGCGCTTTCCCTTGGTTACTTTGATATCTTGCTACCATGCCTACGGCAAAGCAGATATCCGGTCTCGTAAACAGCATCGCATACATATGGTTTCCGACAGCCGAAGCACAAGGAATGCCTTTCATGTCATCTATCTTCTTTTGCGTCGTAGGGGACATTTTCTTGGACAGATGGATTCCAAGTCTGAAAGGTACGAATCCTTTCTTGGAATCTTGTATGCTGAAGCGTTTCAAGACAGTGTCTATGTATGAAAACTTGCGATAACCCGATCATCATTTTCTTGCGATCTCGAGTGATCTTGATCCCAAGGATGTGTCCGGCTTTCCCTAAGTCGTTCATATCAAACTGTTTTGAAAGCCATGCCCTTACGTCTGATAACACCTTCACATCATTCCCGATGATCACAATGTCATCTACGTATAGTACTAAGAATATCAATGCAGTTCCGACACGCTTTTTATACACACAACTTTCAAACTCGTTTTGATCAAACCCATAAGACTTTATTACATGATCAAAACTTTGGTTCCAAGCTCTGGATGCCTGTTTGAGTCCGTAAATGGACTTCTTGAGCTTACAAACTTGGTGTTCTTGGCCTGTTTCAATGAAACCTTGGGGTTGTTGTATATAGATCTCTTTATCAAGACTTCCGTTAAGAAAAACTGTCTTGACATCCATTTGCCAGATTTCAAAGTCGAAATGCGCAGCAATCGATAAGAGAATACGGATGAACTTAAGCATGGCTACGGGCGAAAAAGTTTCCTCATAATCGATCCCTTCTTTCTGAGTATAACCTTTCGCCACTAGTCTTGCTTTAAAGGTTTCAACCTTCCCGTCCGGTCCTCTTTTCCTCTTATATACCCACTTGCATCTAATGGATTTGACCCCATTAAGTGGATCGACTAGCTCCCACACTCTATCATGAAACATAGAACCCATTTCGTCTTTCATTGCTGTTTGCCAAGAATCTGCATCCTTATCTTGGAGTGCCTCGTCATATGTCCATGGGTCTGATTCGTCTTGTCTGGGAATCAAGTCCGAGGACTCTCCTATTCCCATGAATCTCTCGTGCTGTCTAACAACCCTCCCACTACGACGAGGCTCCGGTTGTGAAAGCGTATCGATTGGTATATCATCTAGTACAGTTGGCACTGAGGTTTGCCCTCTAAGCTCATTTAAGGTAATCACACTTCTGGGTTTTCTTTGGTTCATATAGCCTTCTTCCAAAATCTAAAGTGAGTGCTGATGACTACCTTTTGATCTTCGAGACTATAGAACATACACCCTTTTGTTCCATCGGGATATCCTATAAACAGCCTTAATTCTGATCGAGATCCGAACGAATCAAATTATAACCACAATTTATATGCATGCATAAATAAACACATTAAAATCCATGACAATTGGATACCTGCAAAACAGATCTAACAGTTCTACTATCCAATTTCAAATTTAATGTCCACGAATTAAATTACAATTTAAAAAATTCAGAGCCCGAAACCGTGGCTCTGATACCACTTATTGGGGAATGAGTTGCACAGATCTATTCGGGGTGAATATTTAAATATAAATTTAATTCATTAATTATTACTAGCATGAATTAATCCTATATTAATTCAAATAATAATTGCAACAACAAATCATGCATATAAAAAGCCACGTAAAACCTACGCATGTTGAATCTACCGGTTTACATGAACGTACCTCTCGGGATGGCAGTGACTTCGGTCGGACGGACTAACCAAAAGGACTTCCCAAGTATTCCCTTAGCCCTTGCTCAACTATCCGGTGGAAGGACACTTGTCGAACAATTAACAAAAGGAAAAAATAAACTTTGTTGCACCACCTTTGTGGATTTGCTAATTTTTCCAGCACATGGAATTGTACTTGAGAATGAAACAATCATCCCCTATTTATAGGAGAGGAGTGGTCGAAAATTCTTGTAGAAAATCAATGTGGGAAAAGACTTTTCTTGGTCACCAAGAAATCTTGAATATATCTCCTATATTCTTTTTCCCATAATTAAAATATTCCACAAAAAACCCACCTCCTCAATTATGGATAATTTTTGAAAATACTAAGCAAGATTCCAAGATTTGGATCTTCTTGAATTTATGAGATATTCTTGTATTTCAAGAAATACATATCTTCCATAATATCTTTCAAGAAAATCAAGAAAATCTTTCTTGCCCACTATATTTCCCAAATTTCGAAATTCCTTAATGAATAACCAAGTTGGAGATTTCTTGAATTTAATGAGATAATCTTGTATTCCAAGAATACATATCTTCATTCCACAACAAAATTCAAAGAAAATCTTTCTCCCTCTTTTATCCATAAATTTCGAAAAAATAGAGGAAAAATAAGCAACAATATTTATTTTATTTTAAACACCTTTTTCAGTTATTGGACTATTTGTTGGGCTACTCAGAGGGCCTTTAGGAGAATTAAGATTGGACCTTCTAATGGACCTTGAATATCTAATATTGAGCCACAATATAATTCAAGCCCATAAATATTAATTAATCCCACTACATAATTAATATTGCACTATCCATCTTAACCCATATTACAGTCAATATGGCTCCCGGTCATTATTTCCCGTGTTTAAGATTATCTAGCCCATTAATTAATTCAAGCCACTGAAATAGCTTTCCGTTAATTAATATCTTTTGTCCTTGGTCAAGGAACGGTTCAACATTATTATCCACACCGGAAACTAATTCCACTTGCAAGATTTGGTATGATAAAGCTTATGAACCTTCCAAGGGGGCAAATCAAACAAGCGTACGTGCACACGATTCTTCGTATTAAATCTTAGCAATCACATGTGACTAATAATATTGCCCAAGATAAAAAGTATTGAATCTCTTTGATTCGCTACCCATGATAAGTCAAAGCAATAGTTACCAATCCCACGTTATCCTATTTAAGGGACGAAGGTTAAGAAACAACGAACCACTGAGGTCTAATTCTTCCTTGTTCAGTTCTGAAGAATTTATCCTCCTGTAGGTCCTATTCAGTGCATCAGTCATGCACTAGTGTAATCTCTTGGTCAAGACAAACCAATCTGAGCCTTACACCTCAACCTTTCGCGATGGGTTGTTCATTTCCATCTAGGTCGTGATTGGCGTACTTTTAGTTACAAGGGACTGTTAATTTAATCTTCTGTGATCTGGTATCACTAAATTAACTACAATGTAACAAGTACGAATTATTGAACAGTTATGCAGTAAATATATGCAACATTCAATCATATTTAAAGCATCAGTGATAAACAATTTATTTCAGTAAATAAGTCTGGAAATTCAGTTTCGATTATACAAAGTAAAAAGCATACTTTTCAGTATAATCCCAACAATCTCCCACTTATACTCAAAGTCTACTTTTAAGTATACTACAACATGTCTCGCGTAGTCCGTGACATCTAATGTCACCTACACGAACCTAATCATTTCTCCCACTTATACTCAAAGCAGATTGGCAACGGTCTTGACACCCATTCCACTCACATGTCTCTCGAATGTATTCAGAGGCAGATGCTTTGTGAATAGATCTGCTAGGCTGTCCTCAGACGCAATCTTTGCCACATCTATATCTCATCTCTTAACGATTTCTTGTATAAGATGTCTTTCCTTTAGTGTGCTTGTTTGACTCGTGGACTCTTGGTTCTCTTGAATTTGCAACTGCCCCTAGCAGATATTGCTAGACAAATTCAGAACACCATCCAAGTCCACTAAGAAGATCTAGAGCCCAATCGGTTCTTTCACTGCTTCACAAGCAGCTACTTACCCGACTTCCATGGTTGAGTCAGTGATGCATTTCTGCTTCACACTCGTCCATTTGATGGCTACACTTCCCAAATGGAAACACACTAACTGAGGCAGATAATTACTGGAATCTAAGTCTGATTGGAAATCCGAGTCCGTGTAGCCGATGGGGATTGGAGTATCTGACTGATAAATCAACATTCTATCCCGAGTTCTTTTCAGACACTTCAGAATGTTTTAACTGTCGTCCAATGCGCTTTCCCTTGGTTACTTTGATATCTTGCTACCATGCCTACGGCAAAGCAGATATCCGGTCTCGTAAACAGCATCGCATACATATGGTTTCCGACAGCCGAAGCACAAGGAATGCCTTTCATGTCATCTATCTTCTTTTGCGTCGTAGGGGACATTTTCTTGGACAGATGGATTCCAAGTCTGAAAGGTACGAATCCTTTCTTGGAATCTTGTATGCTGAAGCGTTTCAAGACAGTGTCTATGTATGAAAACTTGCGATAACCCGATCATCATTTTCTTGCGATCTCGAGTGATCTTGATCCCAAGGATGTGTCCGGCTTTCCCTAAGTCGTTCATATCAAACTGTTTTGAAAGCCATGCCCTTACGTCTGATAACACCTTCACATCATTCCCGATGATCACAATGTCATCTACGTATAGTACTAAGAATATCAATGCAGTTCCGACACGCTTTTTATACACACAACTTTCAAACTCGTTTTGATCAAACCCATAAGACTTTATTACATGATCAAAACTTTGGTTCCAAGCTCTGGATGCCTGTTTGAGTCCGTAAATGGACTTCTTGAGCTTACAAACTTGGTGTTCTTGGCCTGTTTCAATGAAACCTTGGGGTTGTTGTATATAGATCTCTTTATCAAGACTTCCGTTAAGAAAAACTGTCTTGACATCCATTTGCCAGATTTCAAAGTCGAAATGCGCAGCAATCGATAAGAGAATACGGATGAACTTAAGCATGGCTACGGGCGAAAAAGTTTCCTCATAATCGATCCCTTCTTTCTGAGTATAACCTTTCGCCACTAGTCTTGCTTTAAAGGTTTCAACCTTCCCGTCCGGTCCTCTTTTCCTCTTATATACCCACTTGCATCTAATGGATTTGACCCCATTAAGTGGATCGACTAGCTCCCACACTCTATCATGAAACATAGAACCCATTTCGTCTTTCATTGCTGTTTGCCAAGAATCTGCATCCTTATCTTGGAGTGCCTCGTCATATGTCCATGGGTGCGATTCGCCTTTGTTCGGGAATCAAGTCCGAGGACTCTCCTATTCCCATGAATCTCTCAAGGTTGTCTAACAACCCTCCCACTACGACGAGGCTCAGGTTGCCAGAAAGCGATCGATTGGTATATCATCTAACAATGATTGTTAATCGAGGTTTGCCCTCTAAGCTCATTTAAGGTAATCACACTTCTGGGTTTTCTTTGGTTCATATAGCCTTCTTCCAAAATCTAAAGTGAGTGCTGATGACCACCTTTTGATCTTCGAGACTATAGAACATACACCCTTTTGTTCCATCGGGATATCCTATAAACAGCCTTAATTCTGATCGAGATCCGAACGAATCAAATTATAACCACAATTTATATGCATGCATAAATAAACACATTAAAATCCATGACAATTGGATACCTGCAAAACAGATCTAACAGTTCTACTATCCAATTTCAAATTTAATGTCCACGAATTAAATTACAATTTAAAAAATTCAGAGCCCGAAACCGTGGCTCTGATACCACTTATTGGGGAATGAGTTGCACAGATCTATTCGGGGTGAATATTTAAATATAAATTTAATTCATTAATTATTACTAGCATGAATTAATCCTATATTAATTCAAATAATAATTGCAACAACAAATCATGCATATAAAAAGCCACGTAAAACCTACGCATGTTGAATCTACGGGTTTACATGAACGTACCTCTCGGGATGGCAGTGACTTCGGTCGGACGGACTAACCAAAAGGACTTCCCAAGTATTCCCTTAGCCCTTGCTCAACTATCCGGTGGAAGGACACTTGTCGAACAATTAACAAAAGGAAAAAATAAACTTTGTTGCACCACCTTTGTGGATTTGCTAATTTTTCCAGCAACATGGAATTGTACTTGAGAATGAAACAATCATCCCCTATTTATAGGAGAGAGTGGTCGAAAATTCTTGTAGAAAATCAATGTGGGAAAAGACTTTTCTTGGTCACCAAGAAATCTTGAATATATCTCCTATATTCTTTTTCCCATAATTAAAATATTCCACAAAAAACCCACCTCCTCAATTATGGATAATTTTTGAAAATACTAAGCAAGATTCCAAGATTTGGATCTTCTTGAATTTATGAGATATTCTTGTATTTCAAGAAATACATATCTTCCATAATATCTTTCAAGAAAATCAAGAAAATCTTTCTTGCCCACTATATTTCCCAAATTTCGAAATTCCTTAATGAATAACCAAGTTGGAGATTTCTTGAATTTAATGAGATAATCTTGTATTCCAAGAATACATATCTTCATTCCACAACAAAATTCAAAGAAAATCTTTCTCCCTCTTTTATCCATAAATTTCGAAAAAATAGAGGAAAAATAAGCAACAATATTTATTTTATTTTAAACACCTTTTTCAGTTATTGGACTATTTGTTGGGCTACTCAGGGGGCCTTTAGGAGAATTAAGATTGGACCTTCTAATGGACCTTGAATATCTAATATTGAGCCACAATATAATTCAAGCCCATAAATATTAATTAATCCCACTACATAATTAATATTGCACTATCCATCTTAACCCATATTACAGTCAATATGGCTCCCGGTCATTATTTCCCGTGTTTAAGATTATCTAGCCCATTAATTAATTCAAGCCACTGAAATAGCTTTCCGTTAATTAATATCTTTTGTCCTTGGTCAAGGAACGGTTCAACATTATTATCCATACCGGAAACTAATTCCACTTGCAAGATTTGGTATGATAAAGCTTATGAACCTTCCAAGGGGGCAAATCAAACAAGCGTACGTGCACACGATTCTTCGTATTAAATCTTAGCAATCACATGTGACTAATAATATTGCCCAAGATAAAAAGTATTGAATCTCTTTGATTCGCTACCCATGATAAGTCAAAGCAATAGTTACCAATCCCACGTTATCCTATTTAAGGGACGAAGGTTAAGAAACAACGAACCACTGAGGTCTAATTCTTCCTTGTTCAGTTCTGAAGAATTTATCCTCCTGTAGGTCCTACTCAGTGCATCAGTCATGCACTAGTGTAATCTCTTGGTCAAGACAAACCAATCTGAGCCTTACACCTCAACCTTTCGCGATGGGTTGTTCATTTCCATCTAGGTCGTGAATGGCGTACTTTTAGTTACAAGGGACTGTTAATTTAATCTTCTGTGATCTGGTATCACTAAATTAACTACAATGTAACAAGTACGAATTATTGAACAGTTATGCAGTAAATATATGCAACATTCAATCATATTTAAAGCATCAGTGATAAACAATTTATTTCAGTAAATAAGTCTAGAAATTCAGTTTCGATTATACAAAGTAAAAAGCATACTTTTCAGTATAATCCCAACAATATTCGGAGCACGTCACATCAAATCCTACAAACCTACCAAATATAGCCCGAAATTCAAATTGCTCTCCAACGGCTATTTGATTTCGTGGTCTATAAAATGGGATTGCTCTTCAAAATAGAAAAAAAAAAAACTGGATCGAGCAGACTGAAAAAGAAGCAAAAACTATAGCAGAATTTCCGCTCGAAGAACACCGAATTTGAATATTATTCTTAAGTGTTCATCCCATTGTTCTTAGCATAGAAATCTCATCCTCTAGCATTTGGCTACATAAACACTAGGATAGATTTCCAGTTGGAACCACAACAAATCTTTACCCAGAGTCAAAGTTAGGTTAAGTTTGTTTTAGCAAGATTTCAGACTAGGGATTCTAGTTCTGATTTCTAGGATCGGTTGAGTGTGAACTCGATAAACATCTGTTGGGTGTTGGACTAACACATTAAACTAAGTCCAGTCGGTTAAATTGGTTTAGTTGGTGCCCCTTGTGTTAAGGGAAGAGTGGACGTAGGACCGATTGTCTGAACCACTATAAAAATCTTGTGTGCATTTACTTGCTCTTTATTGCTTTACACTATTACACACAACTAAGCTTTAAATTACATACATATTCTGAGTTAATATCAGTCTGCACCAAGCAACCGATCTGATCAGGTTGACATCTTAGTCAGCCTATTGAAAACTGACTTGAGAATCTGATTTGATAAAACTGGTCTTTCACACGGGTACAAACTAGCTTCCGCACTATCAGATAAACTGGCAGATATCAAACTGATCTGCCCTCAGGCACTCAGTAAGATTGAACATCAGTCCAAACTGATTCACTCGCACTCTGATCAGGCAAACTGCAATCACACCTGATCTGCACGAAAAAGTTTTCAGAAGACTATTCACCCATCCCCTCTAGACTTCTGCCCTCACAAAACCCGTTCGGGACCTACAAGTGGTATCAGAGCAGTGGTTCTACAGACCACTGGCTTTGAGTATCATCGGTTCTTGAGGTAGAATCTTTGTGGTCACTTGAACAGATCTTGAAAAACCGTTTTCAAAACTCATTCATTTTCAAAATCACTCGGCATGGATAATACCTCTGGTATGTATCATGATTTGCCTAAATTTTCAATTGATGAGTATGCAGATTGAACAATATACATGTGCAACCATCTAGGGTCAATAAGCGGCAGAATGATGGAAGTCATTGAATGAGGACCCATCATCATCTATTACGACAACCCAGCTGTTGGAGGTGATCCAGATTTTGCAGTTGGAAGCCTTGTCCGGAAGAGCCCTGCCTGATGGATGCAGAAGAAAGAAAGTTGTATACACTGGATACAATAACCAGGCATATAATCATGAAGACCAAGGATAAGGTCACCAAAGAAAAGATAAAGTATCTCAAGACAGCTAAACAGATGTGGGATACGCTTGCTGAGATGTGTGAAGGAAATGATCAGATCAAAGACAGCAGACTGCAAGCGGAACTGGTGAAGTTCGAGAAGCTCAAGATGTTGCCAAATGAAACCATCAATGAGCTCGATGGGAGAATCACCATGTCTGTAAACAAGCTACGAGAACTTGGACGAGAGATGTCAGACAAAGACATAAATTACAAGATCTTGAGATCTCTCACCAAGAAATAGGACATGAAAGTCACGGTAATCAAGGACTGCCAAGACATTGCCAAGATGAAGCCAAGTAGCCTATTCCTAAGTCTTAAAGCCCATGAGTTCGATCTGATCAAAAGAGGGCAAGAAGAAGAAGACGAGTCGCCTGCTGAAGCCATAACCTCCACATCAAAATCAGTTACATTCAAAGCAACCAGCAGCATATCAAATGCCATTGAACCTGTTGGAAACATAATAAGCCAAGCTGAACAGATCGCTTTACTTACCAGGAAACATGAAAGATCTAACATTCAACTTGGTAAGTATCGCAGATTCTATAGTGACTATCAAGACAGTAGAGGAAGAAACAGGAGGCCAGCTGACAGATCCCCAGAAAGGACTAGATCAGATGACCGAAGGGATCACAGAGAAGATAAGAAAAGAGATGATCGGTCAGATGGGAGAAGAGACAACAGATCTGACAGAAGGAGTTCAGATTACAATCAGAAAGGAAAGTCACCTGACAGATCCTACAGACGAAGTGACTCACCTGGCAGAAGAAGTTCCGTGGATCGTGGATCATGCTTCAACTGTGAGAAACCAGGTCACTACAGCGCCGACTGTCCAGACCTGACTCCAAGAGAAAGAGAAGAGAAGCGGAACAGAAGAGAGCAATGCTACAGAGACAGAAAAGCCATGGTTGCTGACACATCAGGAATTGATGATTCCTATCTGCCTTCTGAGGATTCTGGTTACTCTTCAGTAGAGGATTTCTGCCTGATAAGCAATGCTGATGATTTCTTCGATCATGAAGATCTGATATTCTCTTTAGATGATGAAATCTGTCTGATGGCCAAGGAGGAAGACCAATCTGAGGTAACCTCCAAACCTTCTGCTTTTTCAATTTCCACATCAGCTATAATTAGCACACCTGCTGGAGAGATTGACTTGCAGCTCTACTCTGAGCAATTGCTTGATGAACTCTCTAACGCAGTAGACACTCATGCAATAGTGGAAGCTGAAAACGATAAGCTAAGGATAAAAAATACTCAGCTTGTTAGAGAAAACGCTGTCAGTAAAGCAGCTGAACTGAAATCAGCTGAAGCTGCTCAGAAGGTAACTGAAGAGCTGAAAGTTCTGAAGGTTAAATCTTCTGATCAGGAGAAGCAGATTAAAGAACAGCTAGCAATTAACAAACAACAAGCTGATGATTTAAAAATCCTATAAGCTAAGTTTGATGAGCTCTTCCGACTACATGAGAGTCTAAAATCTACTGAGGATAGTTTGCACAAGAAAATAGAGGTTTTCACGAAATCATCAAAAACCGTTCAGGATATGAACACCTATTTTCGAACGCCGACTAACAAGAAGGGAATTGGGTATGAAAACCCTTCTACATCCTCAAAAGCCCCGTTTGGTTCACTCCAAAAGGGTGTAATCAAATGAGTCTCTGATAAAGATACACAAAAAGTAAAAGATGTATCTGATAAGGGAAAGAGACCTGCTGAGCATGTAAGGCAAGTGCCTAATCAGAAAGGGAATAGAAATGGACCCCAACTGATTAAGCATCAGCCGAGGAATCAACAGAAGAACCCAGTTCTTCTGAAAAAACCTCAACCTGATCAGCAGATTAGGTATCAGAAGAGACAACCTGTCAAAAGGGAAGTCTAATCTGAGACCCAATCAGGGCCAACTGCCTAACAAGCAAGCTAAAGGTAAACTGCAAAGACCATCTATGCCAAAAAGATATGAATCTTTTAATGGTAGCAGTCGTACCTACCCTTATAACCAGAGACCTAGGGCTACTGCACCTGAGCCCCACTGGGTTAAAAGAGGACAAAATGTAAAGAAAAATCCCAAGTCTTTTGATTCACTCAAGGCTCACACGAATAATCATACCAATCAGAACGCATATAAAGAGACGTATGATTATGTTGATGTTTATGAGAGACAAATCAGGCCTTCTGATCTATCTGATTACAATAGAAGTGCCTTGTTTGTATGGATCCCTAAAACCAGCTCTAACCCCTCAGGACCCAATTCTAAAGGGGTACCTAAAACCTGATTTGATTGCAGGTTCGCGTGGGTTTGGCCAATAAAGGAGGTGTACAAGCAACTATCTGGTACATCGATAGTGGATGCTCAAGGCACATGACTGAAAGCAAACATCTCCTTAGCTCTTACAAAGAACAAGAAGGCCCACGTGTACTCTTTGGTGATGATAACTTTGGTTTTACCAAAGGATTCAAAACCTTAGAGAATGATGATGTACAAGTTACTGGAGTCTCGTATGTAGAAGGTTTAAAGCATAACCTGCTATCAGTATCTCAATTCTGCGACAACGAATCGAGCTACTCAACAAATCTTGCTAACTGGTTCAAGGAAAGGCACGATCTACACAGCAGATTGGAACAGTTGTCCAAGAAATGCATGCCTAATTGTTAAGAGTTCCAAAAGTAGCAGTTGGCTCTGGCACAAAAGAATGAGTCATCTGAACTTTAAGACTCTTAACAAGATAGCTAGGATGTCTTTGGTTGAGGGACTTCTGAATGAGGTATTCTCAAAGGATCAGACATGTGTCGCATGTCAGAAGGGAAAACAAGTTAAAGCCTCATTCAAGGGAATACCTGGACCAGCATCTAGTAGAGTATTGCAACTGCTCCATATGGACTTATTTGGACCAGTTACACCAGTCAATCTCAGCGGGCGCAAATATACTCTGGGAATCATGGATGATTATTCCAAGTTTACCTGGGTTGTATTCTTATATAAGAAGAATGAGACAACTACAAAGATACCTGAGCTGCTCAAGAAACTACAAAACGAAAAGGGTGTCAGCATAGTGAAAATCAGATCAGATAGAGGTACATAATTTCTGAACTATTTTATTACTGATTTTTGCACTGAGTTTGGTATACAACATGAGACGTCAGCTGCAAGAACGCCACAACAAAATGGAGTAGCAGAACGGAGAAACAGAACTCTCAAGGAAGTTCGCCAAGACTATGTTATTTGAACATGCGACACCAAGCCGTTTTCAAGCGTAAGCCATCAATTCTACATGCCACACTCGTAAGTAGATGTTCTCGACAAAGGCTCACTACAAAACACCTTTATGTCTTGTGGAAGGCGAAAACCTCGTATTTTTACTTCCATATTTTTTGGGTGCAAGTGTTTCATACACAACAATGGGAAAAGTCAGTTGAAGACTTTTGAGGCCAAGTCAGATGAGGGTATATTCTTAGGATATTCCTCATCCAGCAAGGCTTTCAGGGTTTACAATAGGCAAACCCTAGTTGTGGAAGAAACACCCCATGTGGTCTTTGATGAGACATCCTCTGAACAAGAGAAAGTCGCCTCTCAGAACAAGCAAAGATGCAGATCAACCGGGTACCGACACGCCAAAAAAATGGATCGCCTAAGTATCAAGGAGAAAGAATCAACACGTAATAAAGGTGTATCCCAGAACTTGATCTTTGGCGATTCACTAGGTCAATCGGACCCTAAGGTACGCACAACCGTCGGTGAAGAAAGTTTCGTACAACCGAGATAAAGATCAACCGAACCATCCGGTTTGGGGGGAACTCTCAGAGTTCCTACGAACGGACATCAAAGACAAGATGAGTCCAACATCACCGAGACATGTTCTTATCAAGTGGATCATAATTCAAGACCACTCCCAATCACTAGTAATGAACTACTATCGAAGTGGATGATGTTCTCCAAACAGATGCAAATCAGAAAAGAAGGACACGGATAACCGGTCATCCAACCGATCGATTATCGGAGACCCATCCGACAGAGAGTCAAAACTAGACATCGATTGGTGAAAGTGCAAGTATTATTGTTATCTCGTCTTTGAAGGAACCAACTAAAGTAGAGGAAGTTTCTACAAAGACGCAGTTTTCGAGCTATGCAAGAAGAATCGAACAGATTTTGAGTGGAATCAAGTTTGAAACGGTGGATGTAGACTAACTCATCAAGACGTGATTGGCACGTAGTGGGTATTCAAGAACAAGAGAGATGAGAATAATTTCATAACCAGAAATAAGGTAAGACTTGTTGCTAAGGGGTATTCACAATCAGAAGGAATTGATTATGATGAGACCTTTGCACGATCGCCTTCCTTTAGAAGCCATTAAATTTTTTCGCGCATCTTCGCCTACAGAGGGTTCATTGTGTATCGATGGATGTAAAGAGTGCATTCCTAAACGGGGTACTAGCAGAGGAAGTTTATGTTGAACAACCTCCAGGCTTTGAAAAAGGCGACCAAGTGTACCGTTTAAGAAAAGCTCTTTATGGCCTAAAACAAGCTCCTCGAGCTTGGTATGATACACTCTCTTAGTTCTTGATAGACAGCGGTTTCACTAAAGGAATAGTGGGATGTAACCTTATTGAATAGAAGATGGAGAAGATATTCTGGTGGTTCAGATTTACGTGGACGACATCATCTTCGGATCTCCCAACAAGAAGCTATGTGAGAAGTTTAGCAAGTTGATGCAAGGGAAGTTCGAGATGTCCATGATGGGTCAGATGAATTACTTTCTGGGTCTACAGGTCAAGCAAAAGTCTGAAGGATATTCATCTCGCCGGTAAGTACACTAGGAATTTATTGGCTAAGTTTGGAGTTCAAAACTGTAAGGAAGCCAGAATTTCCATGACGACTTGATTCAAGATGGATCCAGATGAGGACGGTCAGAAAACTAATTAGAAAGAATATAGGGCTCTTATTGGATCGTTACTATACCTGACTGCCAGCAGACAGATATCACTTTTGCAGTAGGTGTATGTGCCAGATTTCAAGCAAATCCAATGCAAAGCCACCTAGAAGCAGCTAAGCGGATTCTTAAGTATCTGAAGGGGACAGTAAACCTTGGTTTATTTTACCCATCAGATGATAATCTACAGAGGTTGCAGAATCGACATGAAGTCAACCTCAGGTACATGTCAGTTTCTGGGTAATAAACTGATCTCTTGGTTTTCGAAGAAGCAGACGTCAGTTGCGACATCTACTACTGAAGCAGAATATATGGCTGCAGGAAGCTGTTGTTCCCAACTGCTCTGGCTAAGTCATCAGCTGAGGGATTACAACATCGTAGCTAAGAACGTACCTATATTCAGTGACAGTAATAGTGCTATTGCAATCACTCAGAATCCCGTTCTACATACAAGATGCAAGCATGTGGATGTCAGACACCATTTTATCAGAGATCATTTTGAAAAGAAGAATATCAGAATGGAAAAGATCCATACTGATAAGCAGAAAGCTGATATTTTAACTAAGCCGCTAGCTGAGATCAGATTCAGAGAATTATGCAATGAGCTAGGGCTTCTGGATCTCGGAGAAAGTGCACCAGAACCAGTTGGTTAAAAGACTAACCAGGTTAAGGGGAATCAGTTGAGTTAGGAATCTCAACTGATCAGACGATCAGACAAGGAGCCGATCTGAAGATCAGACAAGGAGCCGATCTGAAGATCAGATAAGGAGCCGATCTGAAGATCAGACAAGGAGCCGATCAAAAAATCAGACAAGGAGCCGATCTGAAGATCAGACAAGGAACTGATCAGTTTAAGATATATCAGATTAAGGGGGAACTGATCAGATTAGAAGGTTATACTTTATTAGTCGATTAAGCTACGGACAACAAGCAAGTTGTATAAGTTTAAGGCTACAAATCGCATAAGTCAGTAGAGGCAACACAACAATGAAATAATAGAACTTTTCATTGATAAGGACCCGGAGGTCAGATTTACATTACAAGCTACAAGTACAAGAAGACCCGGAGGTCAGTACATAAACCATAAACCCTAAGCCTAACCCTAGGTAGGGAAGGGGAGAGAGTCTTTAAAGATTTTAGAGCTTGATGCTCTCATTATCCCCCGACCCTAAAAGGGGCGTGAGAGGCTTTAAGATAATCCTGAGCCACCCTCAGAGCTTCGGAGTGAGGAGCGAGAGCGGCCTTGAAGGATGTCTAAGCCAGGAGCCCCTAGACCTAAAATCAATGGGCTCTCCAGCTGTTAAATGGGACACAAGTGCCAAAGGTTTGGTCAAAAGGACCATAGGCCACTAGTGTCGCATGGAAAAATTGAATTTGATATACGAAGATAAGCTATTGTCTGATCAAGATCGTATACCAAACCCATGTTTTGTTTCAGACTGAGTCTGTTGATGCTAATTCCGTCATCTCGATAGGCACACAAGGTGCATACGGTTAGGAGAAGTGCCTTCTCATTTGCTATAGCAGATCCGCCGCCTCGGTGGTAAAGAAGCTTTGCATTGATCGTATGTGTAATCTTCGATGACGACGAAAGTAGTGTGAAGGAACACACGGGGTTGATTTTAGAATCTGAAATCATTGGAGAAGGGTTAAAGGCTTTTGCCGGAAGTTTCACCGGAAATAAGGGATTCATCGGAAAACATGGAGTATAAGCTAAAGAAGATGAATGGTTTATGTTGTGTTGTTTGCCTAACACCCCAGGCCAATTTATAGGAGAAATTCAGGGGTATAAATGCAAATTTGTTTTCTCAGAAGACCTTAAGAGAAATTTGCATCGACAATGCGTAAGGAACACGCGGCCGATGGTTGGATGAGTTGACGGTGTGAGTAATCACAGCGTATCTATACCATTATTACGGAATATCAAATCGCGCCGATTTGGGAATCGAGATGACTTTTTGACTCCCCAAAATAAATGTTTTGGCGGGAGTATGACTTAAGTGCATAGGAAATGCGGCCTGAATAGAAGAAGACTGAAGAAT
Source organism: Stenogyne calaminthoides (assembly GCA_037126765.1). Classification (NCBI taxonomy): domain Eukaryota; kingdom Viridiplantae; phylum Streptophyta; class Magnoliopsida; order Lamiales; family Lamiaceae; genus Stenogyne; species Stenogyne calaminthoides. Next base: position 22,283,909 of record JBBCBC010000017.1, read on the forward strand.
GAACAGGATCAGATAAGAGAATCAGATAAGTGGATAAGATAAGTAACGAAGTGGATCAAACAAGAATCTGATCAAATGAGTGGAATATTGTTGGGAAATGCTAAGGCTACCATCAGTAAGGTCAACAAGTAATCAAGCCAACCAGATCAGATCACAGTGGTAACTGGTTGATTACAATATCAATCAGTCAGATACATTTCTTATTTATCCCTTTCTGAACATCTTATATGCTTTATTTAAATAAATTGATTTTTTTACTCTGTTTTCTCTTAACTTTGTGACGCATGCACTGCAAAACATTTAATGCGGACATGGGAATGTGTATTTAATGCGTTTTATTGCAAATTTTCGAGTCCGGAATACGAGAAGACTATTTTTCTCAACCGTGCGATTAAAACACTTTTCGGCCGACTAATCTCAGCCACTAATTTCAAAACACGGACACTTGAGTACCTTTGGAAAGTTGTGCAAAAAGGTTTCCCTCGCATACTATAAATTCAAATATTTCTCAGAAAACCTTCTTTCCACTACTTCGTCTTCTCAAAAGATCAAACTTTTAAAATCTTCAGAAATTTACTTTCCAAAATCAATTGATTCTATTTACACGATTTCTCAATCCTACGAATCAATATCTGGTAATTTTTTTTTTTTGTACTGCATGATTTAAATTCACCTTAGGTTTACAAGTCGTGCTGTTATATTTCTGTAATTTCTATCTGCATCGATCTATATGCTTACTTAAGGGAAAAAGTTCTGCAACTTCACATCAATGAAGAAAGATATCATTGATGAGAAGTATGTAGTATTTTCAATCACCTCAGATCCTGAATCGCTGGAAATTCTGGAGTGCTTGCGAGAGTGTGGTCTTGAACAATATTGCTCTAGACATCAGAACATTGTCCACACACATGAAGCCCTAGAGTTTCTGTACAATCTACAGAGGGACGAGGACATTGATGCTGACCTGATTTCTTCCGTTGGAGGATTGGAAGTACGAGTGTCAAATGATGATCTCCAGAGGATCTTCGGTCTCACTCGAGGAAGCATCAACCCAGAAACCTACACGACTGATGTAGGAGAGAAGGACTTTCTTGAAGCAGAGCTGTTGAGGCCAACAAACAAGGAGAATACAACGAATGTCAAAACCTCCTACCTGAAGAGAAAATATCGCCTTCTCCTTGAGGTCGTTCAGAAGGTGATTATGTGCTCAACTTACAGTCTTGATGCTGTCACTTCTTATAAGATCAGTGTCATGACTGCAATCATCAAGAAAGCTTCCGATATGGATTGGTTGGGTATGGTCAAGGCAAGACTGCGGAAAGACTCGGGGAAGTTCGATCTGACCCAGAGGAATGAAGTGTGCTTATCTTCCAAGTGCTCCTTCATGCACAAAATGTCAATCATTATGTCAGACAAGCTGCCAAAGAACTATGAATGGAATAAGAATGGTGCGAAGGTGTATCAAGCAAAGCACAAGGCCATCTTGGGCAAGGATGAGCCTCTGCCTGGTCAATCTGATGAGGACCCTACTCCTTATGTGCCCAAACCAAAGGGAGAAACAAAGGGAAAAGAAAAGGCAACTGCATCTTCAGAAGCGCAGGGAACGGCCATTCCAGAGAAGAGGTTGAAGAGGAAGGATCTGGCCAAGAAACCAGATGCTCAACGAAAACGTCAGAAGAGAGTTACTTCTCCTCTGAAGACTGCTCCTAGTTCTGCTCAACAAGTTCACAGAACGGAGGATCTGATTCAGGTTGAATCAGAAGTGAGGATAGCAGTTAGTTCTGAGCACACTGCCAATGAAGTAAGGGACGAGCAGATGATCGAAGAAGAAGGAGAGAAAGTTGTCAGAGGAACTAAAGTGGAGCACTCTGAGGAAGAATCATCATCTGATTCTCTGCCTCTCACCAAGATCTTCCAAAAAGAAAGATCGTCTGAAGTGCAGGAAAAAGCCATTCCAGAGAAGAGGATGAAGAGGAAGGATCTGGCCAAGAAACCAGATGCTCAGCGGAAACATCAGAAGAGAGTCACATCTCCTCTGAAAACTGCTCCAAGTTTTGCCCAGCAAGTCAGCAGAACGAAGGATCTGATACAAGTAGGATCAGAAGAAGAGATAGCAGTCCGCTCTGAGCCCACTATCAGAGAAGTAAGAGAAGAGCAGATGATCGCAGCAGAAGGAGAGAAATCTGTCAGAGGGACAGAAGTGGAGCAACCTGAGGAAGAATCACCATCTGATTCTCTGCCTCTCACCAAGATCTTCCAGAAAGCAAGATCGCCAACACCCACTTCCAAATCACCATCACCCTCTCCTCAAAAATCATCACCACCACCCTCTCCTCACAAAACATTCTCACCCTCACCCTCACCAGTCAGATCACCCAGATCTCCCACTCCCCCAACCAATGAACCTGTTCAGGAAACTGAACCTCGTCAACAATTGGAAAACGAACATGAACCACATATATCCCCATCTCATTCCCAATCTCCAGACAAGATACCAGAACCTGAGAGATCTCACAAGCGTGTATCCGTCTCTCATAATCCTTCAATACCAGAATCGTGCTTGATTCACCTGATTTAGAAAGAGTGAAGCAACAAATCAAGGAGTATCTGCTGGACCTGTGCCCAGAATTGGATCAACATCCTGGCATCCAGCATCAGATAGAAGAAATTGTGTTCTGGAGGGATATCAGATTGAAAAGCATCGAGGAGTTTCTGATCCTCATGACAACTCTGGGATCTGACTTCTTTGTAGACTTGGAGATGAAGTGCTTGGAGAACGCTGGGATTGATAGCGCTGTTGAATTGACCTCTAAGGATGATATCACATGGTTGATTCATGAAAGGTTCGGGATTGCTGACAATAGAGAGGTAACTATTCAACGTCCTACAGATCTTGAGGGAGCTACCGATGAACCGAGAATGGGTGCTGCAGATGAGACCCAACTTGGCAAGGCTTCAACATCTGACCAGACTGCTATGCTGAGCTTCGATATCCTAGATCTTCGTACTGAGAAGATTCAAGATGGGACAAAGGCTAAAATTGAAGACAAATTCACAGCTCTCACAGCAGATCTGATGAAGAGGTTTGAAGAAGAGCAAACGAAACTGGTTGACAGAGAAAGGAGTCTCACAGTTGAGAAACTCTCACAGATGCACAATGCCATCCTTTCTGATGTGATGCAACTAGTAAATCCGCTTGCCGAGAAGCTCAATCTCCAGTCTGATAAACTCAAAGTTCAGACAGACATGCTCAATGAGACACAGGTGCTACTGGAAAGTGTATGGGCATCCCTGGAGAAGACTGACAACCACATGGATATGGGTTAGAAGCACTTTGCAGCTTCAACAGAACGAGCAAGAAAGGACATCGAATTTGATCTCAGACGCTTTTTAACTCCTGCACCTTCTGCCACCGCTCAGATCACTCCTCTTGTTGTTGAGGAACTCAGAGAGGAGATCACACGGCAGTTTATTGCTCTGAATCGCAGGCTGTCCAACCTCTTTGATGAAACCAAAAAAGGGGGAAGGACAAGAGAAAGAAGAAAAACAGACACAGTTGGTAACTATTGCATCTTTTCCAGAAACCACTGTATTTGACTTGCCTAAAGCCACTCCATCTACTGATCTTGTTACTGATCTAAAAGAAACTGTGGAGCAACATAGCAAAGAGATCACTGAGCAGAAGATTGCTCTTTCAGATATTATTGCCAGAGTCGATAAGATTGAAGACTTCTCTTCGTCTGTACAGAAAAGAATGGAAATTGATGATCAGACCAAGAGCCTTGAACTCGCTAAGAAATTAGCTGAAGAAGACGAATGAGATGAACCTGAGCAGACTCTGAAGAGAAAGAAAGGCAAAGGCAAGATGGTGAAAGCTACTGCTGAAGTTCAGAGACAAGGACAAGTATCCTCTATCAAAAGCCAGATGTCTCCTGAACAAATTCAAGAGCAATCAAGACAGAGAATAAGAGAGGCTGCCATCAAGAAGCAGAAGTTAGGAGAGGCTAAGGGACTAAACATCGCATACATCCGAAGGAAGAGGAAGAATGAAGCTGCAGCAGAGGAGATTGCTTGGGAAAAGAATGGCCTTTCGGCACCTGTTAACGACATCCTCTGTGCCCGGCTAGATCTGCTTCCTAAATGGGATCAGATCAGAGCAGAATGGTTGTGTGATGTGTACATCCTGGAGATGATTCCGATTCATCAAGACCAAACAGAAAATGATGATGAATTTCGGAACTGGTTAGAAACGAAGTACCCAGACATCTACCAGACGGTGATGAAGGAAGGGAAGATCATGTCACTGATACCTGAAGCTCCCCCATTTGAACAACTCCTTCCACCTTTGCGTCCAGACAACAAGCTAGATGCTGTCAAATTCAAGGATGCCTACTATGGATTTGCTGACAAAGGAGGGATCCATAGAAGAGAAGATCTGGACAAGCTAATGCAAAGGATGTACAAGATGTTTGACATACCCAAAGAACTTCAAAGGTTCAAGTACACCTGAGGAAGACAACTTGGAGTCAGATGATAGGTACGTTTTCATGTATTCTGTAATGTACACACCTATCTGAATGAAATATTCTATCTCTCTGATTCTAAGACAACATCTCATTGTCTTCTAAGTATGTACTATTTTACATTATATGCATTTCTACTCATGTTATCTGTTTTTCTGATTAAGTGTTTTGGTTCCATCAAAAAGGGGGAAATTGTTGGGAAATTTGTATTTAGTTTTGATGGAAGTTCCAAAACATGTTGTAATAGGACTAGTCAGATCTGTTAGCTGACCGATGACGTAGAATCAGATTAAGATGACCAGCTGAAATGTATAGATAGCTGATGTAAAAGATAGGTCACATATTGAGGGGGAACTCAATATGTATAGGTCAGGTCAAATTATCAGATGACCATATAAGGTCAGATGATCAGAAGACTAAGACAAGTCAGAAGACAAGAAGAAGTCAGATGAACAGGTGAAGACAGAAGACACTGAGACTCAGATAAACCTGAAGACTCAGATAAACCTGAAGACTCAGATAAGCCTGAAGACTCAGAGAAACCTGAAGACTCAGTAAGAAACCTGAAGACTCAGTATGACTGAAGACACTGAGGCTCAGAGTAACCTAAAGATCAGAAGACTACCAGAAGACCAGAAGACCTACATCAGCCGAGTCTGCAAATTGTGCTAAGACAATCTACATCAGAAGACTCTATCAGGTAGACTGATCAATTATCTGATCAGGTCAGCTCACGCCTGGCATCAATCAAAATGGTACACCAGACAAGACGAATATTCTACAAAAGGAATATCAATGTCAAATGGACAAATACTGAAGTGCCGTACTCGTAAGCCAAAGAGAAAGCGACACGTGCACAAAAAGAGCTGACAATGCGGGATTCGACTCTACGGACACAAACAACGCTAATCATGCCTTCGGCCACGCCGATATTCGGAGCACGTCACATCAAATCCTACAAACCTACCAAATATAGCCCGAAATTCAAATTGCTCTCCAACGACTATTTGATTTTGTGGTCTATAAAATGGGATTGCTCTTCAAAATTGAAAAAAAAAACTGGATCGAGCAGACTGAAAAAGAAGCAAAAACTATAGCAGAATTTCCACTCGAAGAACACCGAATTTGAAGATTATTCTTAAGTGTTCATCCCACTGTTCTTAGCATAGAAATCTCATCCTCTAGCATTTGGCTACTTAAACACTAGGATAGATTTCCAGTTGTAACCACAACAAATCTTTACCCAATCTCAATGTTAGGTTAAGTTTGTTTTAGCAAGATTTCAGACTAGGAATTCTAGTTCTGATTTCTGGGATCGATTGAGTGTGATGTAGGTCCCGAACGGGTTTTGTGAGGGTAGAAGTCTAGAGGGGAGGGGTGAATAGACTTCTAAAACTTTTTCGTCTTGGATCGGTGTGATTTGCAGATTTCTGATCGAGTGCTAGTGTATCGGTTTAGATCGATGTTCAATCTTCTTGAGTGCCCGAGGCGGATCGGTTTGATATCTGTCGATTTAAGCGAGAGTCGCGGAAGCTTGTTTTTACCCGTGTGAAAAACCGGTTTTATCAATTGATTCTTAAGTCGGTTTTTCAACCGGTGACTAAGGTGTCAACTTGATCACATCGAGGTTGCTTGGTGATCGAGCTTAACTTAGAATATGTATGCGCTTTTAAACTCAGTTGTGTGAATAGTGTAAAGCAATAAGAAAGCAAGTAAATGCAAACAAGACTTTTATAGTGGTTCAGACAAAAACCGACTTACGTCCACTCTTCCCTTAACACAGGGGAACCTTAACCGAACTTAACCGAACTTAACCTGTGGGACTTATCTCCCTCACGGGATGGCCAATAGATGTTTAATGAGTTCACACTCAACAGATGTTTATCGAGTTCACACTCAACCGAACTAGAAATCAGAAAACTAAAATCCCTAGTCTGAAATCTTGCGGTAACAAACTTGACCTAAATTGAGTTTGGGTAAAGAATGTTTGAGGGTTCCAACTAGAAATCTATCCTGGTATTTTAGGTAGCCAAATGCTAGTGGATAGGATTTCTTGCTAAGACCAATGGGATGAACACTCTAAGAATAATCTTCAAATATGGTGTTCTTCCAGCGGAAATTCTGAAGGCTTTTTGCTTCTTGAGAATTTGAGTTAATGTTGTGGTTTCGCTTTGCTCAATTGTTCATGTGAAAATAGTTGGTCTCTTGTCCTCCCTACTTTTCACTTGACGAGCAATCCCATTATATAGACCTCGAAATCAAAGAGCCGTTGGAGAGCAATTTAAATTTCGGGCTATGTTAGGTAGGTTGTAGGATATGATTGTGACGTGCTCCGAATATCAGCGTGGCCGTAGGCATGATTAGCGCCGTTTATGTCCGCAGCGTCGAATCCCGTAATGTCAGCTCTTTTTGTGCACGTGTCGCTTTCTTCGATATGAGGCAACACTTGATAATTTGTCCGTTAGACGATTGATATTCCTTTTGTAGACGATTCGTCTTGTCTGGTGTATCTTTTTGATTGACACCAGGTGTGAGCTGACTTGATCGAGGAATTGATCAGTCTACCTTATTGAGTCTTCTGATGCAGATTATCTTAGCTCAATATGCAGACTCGGTTGATATAGGTCTTCAGGTCTTTTAGTAGTCTTCGATCTTGGTGACTCACGAGCCTCGTTGTGTCTGCAAATCACCGAGTCTTGAGTTTGTTCTCGAAGTCTTGAGGTTTATCCGAGTCTTGAGTTCATCCGAGTCTTCGTGTTCATCCGAGTCTTCAGGTCTTCTGTCTTCACCTGATCTTTTGACTTCTTGTCTTCTGATTTGTTCTTAGTCTTCTGATCATCTGACCTTATCTGGGTTATTTGATACTTCGACCTGACCTATACATATTGAGTTCCCCCTCAATATGTGACCTATCTTTTACATCAGCTATCTATACATTTCAACTGGTCATCTTAATCGATTCTAAGTCATCACACCAATGTGTCCGATGGTCCTATTATATTTGTTTTGGAACTTCCATCAAAACTAAAGTACATATTTCACAACAATTTCCCCCTTTTTGATGGAACCAAAACACTTAATCAGAAAAACAGATACCACGAATAGAAATGCAGATAATGAAATCAGTACATACCTTAGAAGACAATGAGATGTTGTCTTAGAATCAGAGAGATGGAATATTTGCAGCTCTTTGGGGATGCCAAACATCTTGTACATCCTTTGCATCAGCTTGTCTAGATTCTCTCTTCTATGGATCCCTCCTTTTTCAGCAAATCCATAGTAGGCATTCTTGAACTTTACAGTATCTAGCTTTTTGTCTATCATCTGATTCCATGATGTCTTCCTCAGGTGTACTTGAACATTTGCAGCTCTTTGGGGATGCCAAACATCTTGTACATCCTTTGCATCAGCTTGTCCAGATCCTCTCTTCTATGGATCCCTCCCTTTTCAGCAAATCCATAGTAGGCATTCTTGAACTTTACAGTATCTAGCTTTTTGTCTGGACGCAAAGGCGGAAGGAGTAGTTCAAAGGGTGGAGCTTCTGGTATCAGTGACATGATCTTTCCTTCTTCATCACTGTCTGGTAGAAGTCTGGATACTTTATTTCTAACCAGTTCCGGAATTCATCATCATTTTCAGTCTGATCTTGATGAATTGGAATCTTCTCCAGGATGTAAACGTCACATAACCATTCTCCTCTGATCTGATCCCATTCTGGAAGCAGATCTAGCCGTGCACAGAGGATGTCTTTAATAGGTGCCAGAAGGGCATTCTTCTCCCAAACAATCTCCTCTGCTGCAGCTTCGTTCTTCCTCTTCCTTCAGATGTATGCGATGTTCAGTCCCTTAGCCTCTACTAACTTCTGCTTCTTGATGGCGGCCTCTCTTATTCTCTGTCTTGTCTTCTCTTGAATTTGTTCAGGAGTCATCTGGCTTTTGGTGGAGAATAGCTGGCCTTGTCTCTGATCTTCTGCAGTTGCTTTCATTATCTTGCCTTTGCCTTTCTTTCTCCTCAGAGTCTGCTCAGGTTCATCTTGTTCGTCTTCTTCCGCTATTTTCTTAGCGAGTTCAAGGCTCTTGGCCTGATCATCAGTTTCCATTCTTTTCTGTACGAACAAAGAAAAGTCTTCAATCTTGTCGACTCTGGCAGTAACCTCTGAAAGAGCAATTTTCTGTTCAGCGATCTCTTTACTATGTTGCTTCACAGTTTCTTTCACTTCAGCAACGAGATCGATAGATGGAGTGGCTGGCAAGTTAGATACAGTGGTTTTTTGGTAGAGATGTAATTGTTACCAACTGTGTCTATTTTTCTTTCTTCTCTTTATTCTCATGTCCTTCCCCCTTTTTGGTTTCATCAAAGAGGTTGGACATCTTGCGGTTCAGAGTATTGAATTGCCATGTGATCTCCTCTCTGACTTCCTCCTCAACAAGAGGGGTGATCTGAACGGTGGCTGAAGGTGCAGGTTTCAAGAAGCGTCTGAGAGTAGCTTCGATGTCCTGTCTTGCTTGTTCTGCAGAAGCTACAAAGTGTTTCCAACCCATATCCATGTGGTTGTTAGTTTTCTCCAAAGATGCCCAGACATTCTCCAAAAGTACCTGTGTCTGATTGAGCATATCTGTCTGAATTTTGAGTTTGTCAGACTGGAGATTGAGCTTCTCGGCAAAAGGATTAACTAGTTGCATTACTTCAGAAAGGATGGCATTATGCATCCCAGCTGTGTGACTTCTTTCTCTGTCAACTAGTTTTGCTTGCTCTTCTTCAAATCGCTTCATCAGATCTGCTGTGAGAACTGCGAATTTGTGTTCAATAGCAGCCTTGATCCCATCCTGAATCTTCTCAGTATAAAGATCTAGGGTATCAGAGCTCATCGTAGCAGTCTGGTCAGATGTTGAAGCCTTGCCAAGTCGGGTCTCATCTACAGCACCCATTCTCGGTTCATCGGCAGCTCCGTCATGATCTGTAGGAGGTTGAATGGTTTCCTCCCTGTAATCAGTAATTCCGAACCTTTCGTGAATCAACCATCTGATATCATCGTTAGATGCCAGTTCAACTGCACTTTCAATCCCAACATTGTTTAAGCATTTCAACTCCAAGTCTACAAAGAAATCTGATCCCAGAGTTGTCATAAGAATAAAAAATTCTTCAATGCTTTTCAGTCGGATATCCCTCAAGAACACGATTTCTTCTATTTGTTGCTGGATGCCAGGATGTTGATCCAATTCAGGGCATAGATCTAGCAGATACTCCTTGATATGTTGCTTCATTATCCTTATGATGGGGCTTTCTAGAGCAGGTGAAGCAAGGACTGTTCTGGTGTTGAAGGGATTATGAGAGATGGACACTCGCTTGTCGGATCTCTCAGGTTCTTGAGACTTGATCGGGGATTGGGATATTTGTGGTTCATTTTCAGCGTGTTGAGGGTGTTCAGTTTCCTGAACAAGTTCATTGATTGGTGGTGTGGGAGATGTTGTTCTGATAGGTGAGGGTGATGGTGAGAAGGTTTTGTGGGGAGAGGGTGGAGGTGATGATTTTTGAGGAGAGGGTGATGGTGATTTGGAAGAGGGCGTTGGCGATCTTGCTTTCTGGAAGATCTTGGTGAGAGGCAGAGAATCAGATGGTGATTCTTCCTCAGGTTGCTCCACTTCTGTCCCTCTGACAGATTTCTCTCCTTCTGCTGCGATCATCTGCTCTTCCCTTACTTCTCTGATAGTGGGCTCAGAGCGGACTGCTATCTCTTCTTCTGATCCTACTTGTATCAGATCCTTCGTTCTGCTGACTTGCTGGGCAGAACTTGGAGCAGTTTTCAGAGGAGATGTGACTCTCTTCTGACGTTTCCGCTGAGCATCTGGTTTCTTGGCCAGATCCTTCCTCTTCATCCTCTTCTCTGGAATGGCCTTTTCCTGCACTTCAAACAATGCAGTTGCTTTATCTTTTCCCTTCTTTTCTCCCTTGGGTTTGGGCACATAAGGAGTTGGATCTTCATCAGATTGTCCAGGTAGGGACTCATCCTTGCCCAATATGGCCTTGTGCTTTGCTTGGTATATCTTCGCTCCATTCTCGTTCCATTCATAATTCTGTGGCAGCTTATCTGACAGAATGATAGAGATTTTGTGTATGAAGGAGCACTTGGAAGATAAGCACACTTCATTGCTCTGGGTCAGTTCGAACTTCCCAGAGTCTTTTCGTAGACGTGCTTTGACCATACCCAACCAATCAATATCTGAAGCCTTCTTGATTATTGCAGCCATGACACTTATCTTATATGAAGTGACCGCATCAAGGCTGTAAGTTGAGCACATGATCACCTTCTGAACGATCTCAAGAAGAAGGCGATATTTTCTCTTCAGATAGGAGACTTTGACATTCGTCGTGTTCTCCTTGTTTGCAGGACTCAACAGCTCGGCTTCAAGAAATTCCTTTTCTCCTACATCAGACGTGTAGGTATCTGGATTGATGCTTCCTCGAGTTAGACCGAATATCCTCTGGAGATCGTCATTCGACACTCGAACTTCCAGTCTGCCAACGGAAGAAATCAGGTCAGCATCGTTGTCTTCATCCCTCTATAGATTATATAGAATCTCCAGGGCTTCATAGGTGTGGACGATGTTCTGATGTGTAGAGCAGTATCGTTCCAGCCAACATGCTCGCAAGCACTCCAGAATTTCCAGCGATTCAGGATCTGAGGTGATGGTGAAGACTACGTACTTTTCATCAATAATGTCTTTCTTCATCGATGCAAAGTTGCAGAACTTTTTCCCTTGGCCCGGTCGTGGAACAAGATATGCCATTTATGTACGATATGCAAATTGATGTTTAGTTTGAGTAAGATATTTCAATAAATTCAGTCAAACCAGTAATCTTAGCATCAATTTAGCAAGTAAGCGTTTAGATCTATAAAAATTACAGAACCATAGCATCACAACTTGTAAACCTAGGTACCAGAGAGAAATTGAAATCATGCAATATTTAAACAAGAAATTACCAGAAATTGATTCGAATGATTTAGAAAATGGAAGAGTAGAATCAATTGATTTCGAAAGTAATTTTCTGAAGATTTTGAAAGTTTTGATCTTTTAAGAACTTTGAGAAGACGAAGTAGTGGAAAGAAGTTTTCTGAGAAAGATTTGGACTTTATAGTATGCGAGGGAAAACCTTTTTTTTACACAACTTTCCAAAGTACTCAAGTATCCGTGTTTTGAAATCAGTGGCTGGGATTAGTCGGCCAAAAAGTATTTTGATCGCACGATTGAGAAAAGTAGTCTTCTCGTATTTCACACTCGAAAATTCGCAATAAAGTGCATTAAAAAAACACATTTCCAAGTCCGCATTAAAAGTTTTGCAGAGCATGCGTCATAAAGTGAAAACATAATAAAATTCAGTTTATTTAAATAACGCATATAAGGTATTCAGAAAGGATAAATAAGAGAACGTATCTGACTGATTGATATTGTAATCAACCAGTTACCACTTGTGATCTGATCTGGTACTTGTTGACCTTACTGATGGTAGCCTTAAGCATTTCGCAACATTATCTCACTCATCTGATCAGATTCTTGCTTGAAACATTTCGTTACTTATCTGATCCACTTATCTGATACACTTCATCCTTCAATCTTCTTCTAATCAGCCCGCATTTACTGAAGTCAACTCCCGCCAAAACATTTACTTCGGGGAGTTAAAAAGTCACCTCGATTCCCAAATAGGCGCGATTTGACATTTCGTAATAATGGCATAGATACGCTGTGATTACTCACACCGTCAACTCATCCAACCATTAGCCGCGTGTTCCTTACGCGTTGTCGATGCAAATTTCTCTTAAGATCTTCTGAGAAAATAAATTTGCATTTACACCCCTAATTTCCTTCTATAAATTAGCCTGGGGTGTTTAGGCAAACAACACAACATAAACCATTCATCTTCTTTAGCATATACTTCATGCTTTTCCGATGAGTTCCTTATTTCCGGTGAAACTTCCGGTGGGAACCTTTAACCCTTTTCCAATGAATTCAGCTTCTCAAATCAACCCTGTGTGTTCCTTCACACTGCTTTCGTCGTCATCTAAGATTTCACATACGATCAATGCTAAGCTTCTTTACCACCATGGAGGCGGATCTGCTAAGGCAAATGAGAAGGCACTTCTCCTAACCGTATGCACCTTGTGCGCCTATCGTGATGAAGGAATTAGCAACAACAGACTCAGTCTGAAACAAAACGTGAGTTTGGTATACGATCTTGATCAGATAACAGCTGATCTTCGTATATCAAGCTCAATTTTTGCATGCGACACTAGTGTCCGTTTGATCCTTGTGACCAAACACGGGCATCTTGGCCCCATTTAATGTTGGAGAGCCCATTGATTTCACGTCCGAGGGCTCACGGCTTGACATCCTTCAAAGCCTCTCTCGCCTCACTCCAAGCTTTTGAGATTTGGCTCAGATTCTAGAAGCCTCTCGACGCCCCTTCTGGGATTGAGGGAAAATGAGAGCATCATACCTTGAACTCTCTCTCTCTTTCCCTGCCTAGGGTTGACTTAGGGCTTATGGTTTATGTATTGACCTTCGGGTCTTATTGTACTTGTAGCTTGTAATACCACTTGAAAATAGCTTTGTAGGTAGCTTGTGATATCACTTGTAACTTGTAAATCTGACCTCCGGGTCCTTATCAATGAAAAATTCTGTTATTCCATTCTTCAGGTTGTTTTTTCCGACTTATGCGATCCGTAGCTTTTACTTGACTTGCTTGTTGATCGCACTTTAATCGACTTATAAAGTAATCTTCCAATCTGATCGGTTCCTTAACTGATATGTCTTGAATCGACCGCTTCCTCTTGTCCGAACTTCAGATTGGCTACTTATCCGACTTTTCGATCCGCTTCCTTATCCGAACTTCAGATCGGCCTCGTTCAGTAAATTCGATCGGTTGAGATTCCTAACTCAACTGATTCCTCTTAACCTGGTTAGTCTTTTAACCAACTGGTTCTGGAGATCAGTCCACCAATCATTTCTGGTGCACTTTCTCCAAGATCCAGAAGCCCTAGCTCATTGTATAACTCTCGAATCGATCTCACTAAGCGGCTTGGTTAGAATATCGACTTTTACGCTTTCAAGATGGATCTTTTCCATCCCGATATTCTTCTTTTTTCAACGTGATCTCTCGATGAAATGGTGTCTCGACATCCACATGCTTGCATCTTGTATGTAGAACAGATTACGAGTGATTGCATAAAGACTATTATCCATGAATATAGGTACGTTCTTAGCTACGATGTTGTAATCCCACCACGATTTAGACTTAGAAAGCGGTTGGGAACAACAAACTTTCGCAACCATATATTCTCGCCCGGTAGTAGACGTCTCAACTGATGTCTGCTTCTTCGAAAACCAAGAGATCTGTTTATTTCCCAGAAACTGACATGAACCTGAGGTTAACTTCCTGTCGATTCTGCAACCTCCGTAATCAGAATCAGAATACCCACTAAGCTCTAGATTATCATCTGATGTGTAAAATAAACCAAGGTTTACAGTCCCCTTCAGATACTTGAGAATCCGCTTAGCTGCTTCTAGGTGGCTTTGCATTCGATTTGCTTGAAACCGCACATACACCTCATCGCAAAAAGTAATGTCCTGGTCTTTGGCGGTCGGTATAGTATAGTAGTGATCCAATCAGAGCCCTATATTCTTCCTGATTAACTTTCTGACCATCTTCATCTGGATCCATCTTGAACCCGGTCATCATGAGAATTTTGGCTTCCTTGCAATGTTGAACTCCAAACTTTGCCAGTAGATTCCTTGTGTACTTTGCCTGGCAGATGAATATCCCTTCTATACTCTGCTTGACTTGTAATCCCAGAAAGTAATTCATCGACCCATCATGGACATCTCGAACTTCCTTGCATCAATTTCTTTGAACTTCTCACACGACTTCTTGTTGGGAGATCGAAGATGATGTTGTCCACGTAAATCGAACCATCGTAATATCTTCTCCATCTTCTATTCTCGAATAAGGTTACGCCCACTATTCCTTTAGTGAACCCATTTGTCTAACAAGAACTGAGAGAGTGTATCATACCAAGCTCGAGGAGCTTGTTTCAGGCCGTAAAGAGCTTTTCTTAAACGGTACACTTAGTTGCCTTTTTCAAAGCCTGGAGGTTGTTCGACATAAACTTCCTCTGCTAGTACCCCATTTAAGAATGCACTCTTTACATCCATCTGATACACAATGAACCCTCGTAGGCAAAGATATGCGTAAACAACCGAATGGCTTCTAAGCGGCGGATCGGGTGCAAAGGTCTCATCATAATCAATTCCTTCTGATTGTGAATACCCCTTAGCAACAAGTCTTGCCTTATTCCTGGTTATGACATTATTCTCATCTCTCTTGTTCTTGAATACCCACTTCGTGCTAATCACGTCTTGATGAGTTGGTATGTCCATCAATTCCAAACTTGATTTCTCTCAAACTGTTCCAGTTCCTCTTCCATGGCTAGAATCCAACTTGCGTCTTGTAGAGCTTCCTCTACTGTAGTTGGTTCCTTCAAAGACAGATAACAGCAATACATGGCACTTTCACCAATCTGATGTCTAGTTTTGACTCTATCAGATGGGTCTCTGATAACCAGATCAGTTGGATGACTGGTAATCCAGGACCTTCTTTTCTGATGTGCGTCTGTTTGGAGAGCATCATCCATTTCTGATAGTAGTTCACTACTAGTGATTGGGAGTGGTGCGGAATTATGATCCACTTGATAAGAACATGTCTCAGCTGATGTTGGACTCATCATGTGCTGATGTCTGTTCGTAGGAACTTCAGGAGTTCCCCCTGAACCAGATGGTTCAATTTGATACTTTCTCACATTTAATAAACTTCTTTTTATCGAGCGCCAGCGTACCTTAGGGTCCGATTGACTGTTGAATCAGCAAGATCAAGTTCAGGATGTACATCATTACTTGTTAAACTTTTCTTTCTCCTTGATGCTTAGTCGATCCATTTTTTTGCGTGTCGTAGCGGTTGATCGAATGCGGCTTTGTTACGAGGCGACTTTCTCTTGTTCAGAAGATGTCTCATCAAAGACCACATGGGGTGTTTCTTCCAAAACTAGGGTTTGTTTGTTGTAAACTCTGAAAGCCTTGCTGGATGAGAAATATCCTAAGAATATACCCTCATCTGACTTGGCCTCAAAAGTCTTCAACTGACTTTTCCCATTGTTGTGAATGAAACACTTGCACCCAAAGACCTGGAAGTATGAAACACGAGGTTTTCTGCCCTTCCACAGTTCATAAGATGTTTTGAAGTGAGTCTTAGTCAGAGAACATCCGTGCGAGTATGGCATCAAGATTGATTATACGCGCGTAAACGGCTTGGTGTCGCATGTTAAATTTAACATAGTATGGCGAAGCTTCCTTGAGAGTTCTGTTTCTCCTTTCTGCTACTCCATTTTGTTGTGGCGTTCTTCCAGCTGACGTTTCATGTTGTATACCAAACTCAGTGCAAAAATCAGTAATAAAGGAATTCAGGAACTCTGTACCTTTATCTGATCTGATTTTTACTATGCTGACACCCTTTTCGTTTTGTAGCTTCCTGAGTAGCTCTGGTATCTTTGTCGTTGTATCGTTCTTCTTGTATAAGAATACAACCCAAGTAAACTTGGAATAATCATCCACGATTACTAGAGTATATCTGCGTCCACTGAGACTGACTGGTGTAACTGGTCCGAATAGATCCATATGGGAGCGATTGCGATACTTTCATTGGATCTTTGGTCCGTATTCCTTGAATGAGGCTTTGACTTGTTTTCCTTCCGACATGCGGCACATGTCCGATCTTTGGAGAATATCTCATTCGAAGTCCCTCAACCAAAAGGCACCCTATTTATTTTGTTAAGAGTCTTAGAGTTCGGATGACTCATTCTTTTTGTGCGAGCCAATCGCTACTTTTGGAACTCTTAACAATTAAGCATGCATTTCTTGGGCAACTGTTCCAATCTGCTGTGTAGATCGTGCCTTTCCTTGAACCAGTTAGCAGGATTTGTTGAGTAGCTTGATTCCTTATCGTACATTTGTCGCTCGAGAACTCAACGCTGAATCCGTTGTCGTAGAATTGTGATACTGTTAGAAGATTGTGCTTTAATCCTTTGACATACGAGACTCTAGTTACTTGTACATCATCATTCTCTAAGGTTCCGAATCCTTTGGTAAAACCAAAGTTATCATCACCGAAGAGTACGCGTGGGCCTTCTTGTTCTTTTTGTAAGAGCTAAGGAGATGTTTGCTTCATCATGTGCCTGCCATGCATCCACTATCGATGTACCGAGATAGTTGCTTGTGCACCTCCTTTGTTGGCGATCCCCACGCGAACCTCTAATCGAATCGGGGCTTTAGGTACCCCCTTTGGAATTGGGTCCTGGGGGTTAGTGGTGGATTTAGGGATCCACACAAACAGAGCACTTCTATGAAAATCAGATAGATTAGAAGGTCTGATTTGTCTCCCATACATATCAACATAATCATACGTCTCTTTATATGCTTTCTGATTAGTATGATTATTCGTGTGAGCCTTGAGTGACTTAGAAGACTTGGGATTTTTCTTTATATTTTGTCTTCTTTTAATCGGTGTGGCTCAAAAAGTAAATAGCCCTAGATCTCTGGTTATAAGGGTAGGTACGACTGCTACCATCGAAAGATTCATATCTTCTTGGCATAGATGGTCTTTGCAGTTTACCTATAGCTTGCTTATTAGGCAGCTGACCTTGATTGGGTCTCAGAATAGATTTCCTTTTACAAAGTTATCTCTTACGATACCTAATCTATTTGTCGAGTTGAGGTTTCTTGGAAGAACTAGATTCTTCTGTTGATTCCTCGGTGATGCTTAATCGATTGGGGTCCATTTTCATTTCCTTTTCGATTAGGCACTTGCCTTACTTGTTCAGCAGGTCTTTTTCCCTTATCAGATACATGGTTAGCTTTTTGTGTATCTTTGTCAGAGACTCGTTTGATTACACCCTTCTGAAGTGAATCAAACGGGGCTTTTGAGGATGTAGAAGGGTTCTCATACCCAATTCCCTTCTTGAACGGTTTTTGATGACTTCGTGAAAACCTCTATTTTCTTGCCGAAACTATCCTCCAGTAGATTTTAGACTCTCATATAGTCGGAATAGCTCATCAAATTTAGCTTGAAGGATTTTGAAATCATCGACTTGTCGTTTGTTGATTGCTAGGTCGATCTTTGATCTGCTTCTCCGATCGAAGATTTAACTTTTCGAACATTAAGTTCCTCGCCACCTTACCTTCGGCGGTTTCGGTGATTTCGATTCGGTAGCTTTTTGGCGGCGTTTTCTTTAACAAGTCGATTATTTTTATCCTTAGCTTGTCATTTTCAGCTTCCACTATTGTATAAGTGTCTACTGCATCAGAGAGATCATCAAGCAATTGCTCAGAGTAGAGCTGTAAGTCAATCTCTCCGGCCGGGTGTGCTAATAATAGCGGTGTGGAAATTGAAAAAAAAGGAGAAGGTTTGGAGGTTACCTCAGATTGGTCTTCTCCTTGGCCATCAAGGCGAGACTTCATCATCATCATCGAAGAGAATATTAGATCTTCTGTTCGAGGAAATCAACAAAGATCGCTTATTAGGCGGATGTCTTCTCTGGATGAGTAGCCAGAATCCTCAGAAGGCAGATAGGAATCATCAATTCCAGATATGTCAGCGACCATGGCTTTTCTGTCTCTGACACGTTGCTCTCTTTTGTTCCGCTTTTCTTCTCTTTCTCTGCGGGAGTCGGTCGGAGGCGTCGGTCTTTGTAGTGGCACGGTTTCTAATTGAAGCATGATCCTCAATCTCGAAACTTCCTCCGCCAGTGAGTCACTCCTTCAGTAGGATCTGTCGGTGACTTCCCTTTTCGATGGTAATCGAACTCCTTCATCGGATCTGTTATCTCTTCTCTCATCTGACAGATCATCTCTTTTCTTTTCTTCTCTGTGATCTCTTCGATCATCAGATCTGGTTCTTTCTAGTGATCTGTCAGTTGGCCTCCTGTTTCTTCTGTCGTCTTGATAGTCTCTGTAGAATCTGCGATACTTACCAAGTTGAGTATTTGATCTTTCAAGTTTCTGATAGCGAAGCGATCGTGCTCGCTTGATTCATTATGTTTCCAACAGGTTCAGTGGCCTTTGATCTGCTGCTGGTTGCTTTGAATGCAACTGATTTAGATGTTGAGGCTTCAGCAGGCGTCTCGTCTTCATCTGCTTGCCCTCTTTCGATTAAATCGAACTCATGGGCTTTAAGGCTTAGGAACAAGCTACTTGGCTTCATCTTGGAAATGTCTTGGCAATCCTTGATTACCGTGACTTTCATGTCCCATTTCTTGGTGAGAGATCTCAGTATCTTGTAATTGATGTCTTTGTCTGACATCTCTCTTCCAAGTTCTCGTAGCTTATTTACTGACATGGTGATCCTCCCACCGAGCTCGTTGATGGTCTCGTTGGGCAGCATTTTGAGCTTTTCGAACTTCACCGATCAAATTTTTGTAGTCATTTATCTTTGATCTGATCATTTCCTTCGCACATCTCAGCAAGAGTATCCCACATTTGTTTCGCAGTTTTGAGATACTTTATCTTCTCCTTGGTGACTTTATCCATCGTCTTCATGATTATATGCCTGGCGATTGTATCTAGAGTATACAACTTTCTTTCTTCTGCATCCATCAGGACTGGGCTTTTTCGTACAAGACTTCCCTGTGCATGATCTGGATCTCCTCCAACTGCTGGGTTGTCGTGATATATAACGATGGGTCCTCGTTCAATAACTTCCATCATTCTGCCGCTTATCAATCCCAGATGATTGCACATGTATATAGTCCAATCTGCATACTCATCAATTGAAAACTTAGGCAGATCATGATACATACCAGAGGTATTATCCATGCTGAGTGATTTTGAAAACGAATGAGTTTTGAAAACGGTTTTTCAAGATCTGTTCAAATGACAACAAAGATTCTTCCTCAAGAATAGATAATAATCAAAGCCATGGTCTGTAGAACCACTGCTCTGATACCACTTGTAGGTCCCGAATGGGTTTTGTGAGGGTAGAAGTCTAGAGGGGAGGGGTGAATAGACTTCTAAAACTTTTCGTGCGGATCAGGTGTGATTTGCAGATTTCCTGATCAGAGTGCTAGTGTATCAGTTTAGACTGATGTTCAATCTTACTGAGTGCCTGAGGGCAGATCAATTTGATATCTGTCAGTTTAACTGAGAGTGCGGAAGCTTGTTTTTACCCGTTTGAAAAACCAGTTTTATCAATTCAGATTCTTAAGTCAGTTTTCAACCAGCTGACTAAGGTGTCAACTTTGATCGGATCGATTGCTTAGTGCAGACTGAGCTTAACTTAGAATATGTATGCGCTTTTAAACTCAGTTGTGTGAATAGTGTAAAGCAATAAGAAGGCAAGTAAATGCACACAAGACTTTTATAGTGGTTCAGACGAAACCCATCTTACGTCCACTCTTCCCTTAACACAGAGGAACCTTAACCGAACTTAACCTGCGGGACTTATCTCCCTCACGGGATGGGCGATAGATGTTTACTGAGTTCACACTCAACAGATGTTTATCGAGTTCACACTCAACCGAACTAGAAATCAGAAAACTAGAATCCCTAGTCTGAAATCTTGCGGTAACAAACTTGACCTAACTTGAGTTTGGGTAAAGAATATTTGAGGGTTCCAACTGAAAATCTATCCTGGTATTTTAGGTAGCCAAATGCTAGTGGATAGGATTTCTTTCTAAGACCAATGGGATGAACACTCTAAGAATAATCTTCAAATATGGTGTTCTTCCAGAGGAAATTCTGAAGGCTTTTTGCTTCTTGAGAATTTACGTTAATGTTGTGGTTGCGCTTTGCTCA
The DNA here is from genome assembly GCA_037126765.1 of Stenogyne calaminthoides. Lineage (NCBI taxonomy): Eukaryota > Viridiplantae > Streptophyta > Magnoliopsida > Lamiales > Lamiaceae > Stenogyne > Stenogyne calaminthoides. The sequence continues at coordinate 22,304,325 of JBBCBC010000017.1, forward strand.
ATTGTTCATGTGAGAATAGTTGGTCTCTTGTCCTCCCTACTTTTCACTTGACGAGCAATCCCATTATATAGACCTCAAAATCAAAGAGCCTTTGGAGAGCAATTTGAATTTAGGGCTATGTTAGGTAGGTTGTAGGAAATGATTGTGATGTGCTCCGAATATCGGCGTGGCCGTAGGCATGATTAACGCCGTTTATATCCGCAGCGTCGAATCCCGTAATGTCAGCTCTTTTTGTGCACATGTCGCTTTCTCCTTGGCTTCGCGAGGCGGCACTTCAGTAATTTGTCTGTTAGACGATTGATATTCCTTTTGTAGACGATTCGTCTTGTCTGGTGTATCTTTTTGATTGACACCAGGTGTGAGCTGACTTGATCAAGGAATTGATCAGTCTACCTTGTTGAGTCTTCTGATGCAGATTGTCTTAGCTCAATATGCAGATTCGGCTGATATAGGTCTTCAGGTCTTTTAGTAGTCTTCTGATCTTCAGGTGACTCTGAGCCTCAGTGTCTTCAGTCATACTGAGTCTTCAGGTTTGTTACTGAGTCTTCAGGTTTATCTGAGTCTTCAGGTTCATCTGAGTCTTTAGGTTCATCTGAGTCTTCAGGTCTTCTGTCTTCACCTGATCTTCTGATCATCTGACCTTATCTGGGTCATTTGATACTTCGACCTGACCTATACATATTGAGTTCCCCCTCAATATGTGACCTATCTTTTACATCAGCTATCTATACATTTCAGCTGGTCATCTTAATCTGATTCTAAGTCATCAGCCAGCTAACAGGTCTGACTGGTCCTATTACAACCTGTTTTGGAACTTCCATCAAAACTAAAGTACAGATTTCCCAACATGTGAACTCGATAAACATCTGTTGGGTGTTGGACTAACACATTAAACTAACTCCAGTCGGTTAAGTTGGTTTAGTTGGTGCCCCTTGTGTTAAGGGAAGAGTGGACGTAGGACCGATTGTCTGAACCACTATAAAAATCTTGTGTGCATTTACTTGCTCTTTATTGCTTTACATTATTACACACAACTGAGCTTTAAATTGCATACATATTCTGAGTTAATATCTGTCTGCACCAAGCAACTGATCTGATCAGGTTGACATCTTAGTCAGCCGATTGAAAAGTGACTTGAGAATCTGATTTGATAAAACTGGTTTTTCACACGGGTACAAACTAGCTTCCGCACTATCAGATAAACTGACAGATATCAAACTGATCTGCCCTCAGGCACTCAGTAAGATTGAACATCAGTCCAAACTGATTCACTCGCACTCTGATCAGGTAAACTGCAATCACACCTGATCTGCACGAAAAAGTTTTCAGAAGTCTATTCACCCCTCCCCTCTAGACTTCTGCCCTCACAAAACCCGTTCGGGACCTACAGTGAGGGCTAGGGTTTGTGAAGAACTTTCGAGAGAGTGATGCAATTGCAGATTGATCGAGAGAGTGAGTGTTAGGGGGTTTTGATTTTGGGCTGGGTTAGTTCGGCTAATTGGGCTGGGGGTTTAATTACTTGGGTTGGGTTAATAGAATTAGAGTGTTTAGTTTAATTAAGGTATGTTGACTTTTTTTAATTGTGTTGAAAATGAGTGGCAATTTAGAAATTATAGTGATATTGTGAGGGTGTTAATATTGTGTGTTATTTCTATTTTTGGAGTGTTCAAGTAATGTTGGGACGTCCCAAAAAGACAAATGTTCAAGTAATGTTGGGACGGAGGGAGTAATTTACTATGTGAATCATATTTAAAAGAAAAATAAAATATTTGACACCGAATAAAAGAACAAATTTCTAACCACATATTTGTAAAAACTATTAATTGTAATTTTGCTAGATTTTTCATCATAATCGCAACGGTTTTTTTAATTTTCTTTGTTCTTTACTCTTGACACAACATTATGTAGTTGAACGGGGAAAAATATTTTTTTTGCTTCTAACTATGGATTGACAATTTAAGGATAAAAGTTTTAGTTTGGGAAAAGTAAGTTAGGTAGTTTCAGTTTGGCAAAAGTATGCCAGTAAGTTTTGAGTTTCCGCAAAGTATGACCATAAATTTTAAGTTTTTGAAAATTTAAGCTCGCCAGTGTGAGAAAAATGATCTATGTTTTCCAAAATAAAATTAATGTCCTACTTTTATCAAAAGAAAAGTTATTCCTACGTTAAAAAACTGAAACTTACTATCCTTTTGTTAAGTTGATACTGTAATAAACATTATCAGCAATATATTAAAATTGAGAATGAAAGTAATTCTAAACTAAATGAACACATTCAGCTAAGTTGAACCATAGTCATTAGTTCACCCTAAAATTTACTGACGCTTTAATGTTAAAATTTGTAGCGTTAAACTATCTAATTTTATGGTGTGCATTTGATTGATTTAAAAAAAAAAATATTTGTAATCAAGTCAAACATATAATAAATATAATTCTCCACATAAGAGAAATTACATATGTTTATACTGACATATATTATTTTAATATTGATATAGAGTATTTTAACACTAAATAGCAAATAAAATGTCTTATATTTGCCAAAAAAATTATCCTACTTTTGCCTTAAAAAAAGTTTATATTTTTATTTTAGTAAAAAAAAAGTTAATGTCCTAATTTTTTCAAAAAAAAAAAGAGGTTAATGTCCTACTTCTGCCAAAAAGAAAGTTAATATCCTACTTTTCCCGAACTGAAGCTTATTGTCCTTAAATTATCACCTCCCCTAAGTTACGAGTCTTAAAATAATATTTTCACACAGTTGACTCTATGAAAAACTTACTTGGAAAATTTTACATTTACTGTCAATATTGAGAAGTATTTTATCATACATCTTACATGTATATACATAACATTTCACGTTAAACCCTAAGTTCTGCAATGAATATTTTAAATGGTAGCCACAACTTTATTTTACCTTTTTGTATTAAAATCATGGGAAACACAAAATGATACCTGGAAATAAGTTTGTCATAGTTCACCTCATAACTTCATTTTACCTTTTTATATTAAAATAATGTGAAAGGTGAAATGTTACTTGGAAATAATTTTACCTTTTTTACTAAAGATAATTAAATTGTGATACTTATGTGCCAATAAATCCAATAAAATTTTCAAATGAAAAAGTACATAGAATTTTTCGTAATGTTCATACCCCTGACACTTTTCAAGAATATACTGCTACTAAATAATTTAATTGTTCCTCTTAATTTGTACATTTAAATACTTATTAAAAAATATTATTTTATCTAATAATTAGATGATTTACATTTATATTTTTGGTAAATATATTATAAATCAGTTATCATTAATTATTATAACTAAATAGAATTTGATTTTATATTTTTGGTAAATATATTATAAATTAATTATCATTAATTACACATTATATTTAATTAAAGCAAGCATATTGATATACAAAAAAAAAATACATGATTATTTCATATAGTATTAGTATTCACTATGTAAAAGTATCAGATATTGAATAATCTAAATAGAATATTGGATTTCGTTCAAAAAATATTACACCAAAACAATTAAATCAAACTTGAAATATTTTATCAAATTAACACAAAAATATAGTGGTTGAAGAATCATCATCACTTACATTAAAAAAAAGTACATTAATCTAAATCTTAAACAAAAATTTATGAACTTTTTATAATGATCTTTGCATTAGATCGTTACACATATAATCTTGATCTTATTTTCATAGTAGAAAACACATAACCTTCATGCTTTCATTTTCACATAATCTTCTTCTGATATCTCATAATATTTTCAACATGTAGACTAATTTAGATCACCTAATGTTGGTCCCGGTGCAAACGAGTCTTATACGTGTATGGGGGGGGGGGAATACACGTGTTCAGTGTTTTTAAAACTTTTTCTTCACTGAGGTCAGATGGGTCAGGTTATCCTGATATTTTTGCCCTGAGAAGCACAAATCGCCCTGAGTCAGAGTCTACTGAGACAATGATCCTGAGCTGCTTTCAGAAGCTTCAGATTAGCCCAACTGATCCTGAATTTTATCAGAGATCCTGAGGAGCTTGGATCAGATATTTATCTTACTGAACAATCAGTAGAGTTAGTTCAGTTTGGTAACTATCTGTTCTAGGTACTCAAATGTGCGGAATGGTTGGCCCTAAGTTTATACTCGTTTTAGCTTTGCTGAAAATCTTCTTCGTTTAATAAAACAGTGATTAAGGCTGTGATCAATTTGATGCAGTTCAGTGGATTGATTCCAACTGAGTATCAATAAAATATGCTTTTAGTGAAAATCATGCAACAGATATAATGCAGTACAGAAAGCAAATAACACAACAATTATAGTGGTTCAGAGACTCAAGCTCCTACGTCCACTCTCTCTGATCTTCAGAGAAATTCCTTAACCACTTCCTAAAGCTTTCAAGCTTACTCACTGTAGCTTACTCACTTTTCTACCTTGAGTTTTCTGGCTGACTCACTGCAGCTTACTAACTCAAACACACGCAATTGTTCAGACCACCACAAGTAGCTTACTAACTTCTTCTCTAGAGTTTTCTGGCTGACTCACTGCAGCTTACTCACTCTTTACAACTCTAACTCACCAACAAAACACACACACTCAAACTACCTTATCAAAGGGTTTGGGTTTGGGTTGGTTTCCAACTAGGGTGAGATATCCTTTACAATAAGATCAAATGCAAAGGCTAGGTTATCTCTTCTAAGCTTTGGATATTTCTATCAATCTAGGATTAGTGAATGAGCTCTCTTCAATGTGAAACACTTGGGAAATTCTAGGGTTTTCGAGTGCTTCAATTTGCAAGAATACGAATAAGCTCTTGAGTTGCTTGAAATTTCCCGTAACCTTTCATTGTAGCAGGTCACTGGTATTTATAGGCAACATCTCCAAAAGGTTACTCTTGAAAAACTATCCGTTGGAAGAGATAGCATCAAGGGTTTCCTCTTTTGGTTATTGATGAACGACTATTTTTAGGGTTTGAACACTCCCTTGCATGTTTTAGGAAATATGCAGCCAAGTAGCCAATCACCAATTTTTGCAGTCTGGAACATAGTACTACTGACCAAATTCAGAGTCCTGTCGCTTTCAGTGTCAGTAAAGTACAATGTTGTCTCCCTCTGATTGGTTCTTGTCTTAAGTGAATGTAGACAAATAAAACGATTCTTTTAGGTCAATCTCTCTGAATGAGACAACCTTAAACAACACTTAGACTTAGTTCCTTTTGTCATCACATGAATGTTTTGGGCAATATCTACTTTACTGAAAATGTGCGTTTATCTCAGATTTGTATGTATTCAGATAGATATTTCTTCAGTGCCTCTGAACATTCAGGTCTTTCTGAGTCTTCAATTAACCACTGAGACTTCAGTAACTTCTGAGTCTTCAGTAACTACTGAGTCTTCAGTTCTTCGGGGTCTTCAGTATCTTCTGAGCATTCAGGTCTTATCTGATTTCTTCAATATCTAACGTGATCTATATCTGCTGACTATACATTGTGCAGATACCTTCCTGAACAACCTATACTGAAACCAGACTCAGACTATCAAGATTATCCTGAACATGTCATACTTATCTAATCAAAACTTCTTTATTAAATTCATCTCCCAACAATTTCCCCATTTTTAATGATGCCAAAACCATCTTGTTACATTTAAGAAAACCTAACCTATACCCAGGTTTAAGTTTTATCTATTACAATCCAAAATGGCAATTGTCCCAATAATTTCCAAATAAACAAGCATATCAAATAATTAAAGACATGTAAAAATATAATGAGATATTATCTTTGAGCATAAAGATAAATTTTTCATTGATGTAGGATAAGGGTTACAACTTACAATGAAAAACAAAACAAAAGATATACATAATCTTCAGTCCTCTTCCACCTCATCCTCTGGCACTTCCAGGTTGAACATTCCATAATACCTCTTCTTCAGTTCATCTCTTGCTTTGATGATTTCAGGGTTGTTCCCTGTTAAGCCAAGATGAATAGCATACTGAGCAATCTCCTGAGAAATGGCTGCTTCATTCACATAACCATTCTCAAATCTGGGTGCTGGGTACATGTAGGGTCCTGGAGCCATTATCTGAGTGTTGGCTTCATCTGCCAAGTTGATCCACTTTTGCAGATACTCAGGATAAAAAGTCAGTAGATACTCAATGAATGCTTCATTTTTATCTGAGTTGCTCCCCCTCCATTCCTTCAGAATTTCATAATAGAACCAGAAGGTTCTCTTGATTTCCTCCCAAGCATCATTGATCTGTAGAGGTATCCACTTATAAATGTGCGGCCACTTCTGAGTCTTTTCTGTACCTCTCCTCTTGCCTAGAAACTTTTTGAACCCACCCCTTCTTTTCAGCTCTTCTTCTTTCTTCTTTCTAATCAGTGGAGCACCTGAGACTGAAGCAGCAGTTCTCTTTTCTTTTTCAATCTACAGGGCCCTCAGGGTCTTTTTGGTATCGAAGGCTTCTTTCTGGGTTTCAGTTTCTTCCTTTTCAGCTTCTTCCTCAGATTCTTCAAATTCCATTATCAGCTTCCTCTGAGTAGGCTTTGAAACTTTTGCTCTTTTCTTCTTTTCTTGCTCAACAAATGATAAAACTTTTCTCTTTTCTGGTCTTTCCTGAGCTTCTCCAGCTTTTCTAGTTTCAGTTTTCCTTCTTTCAGCTATCTTTTCTTCAATAATTTCCTAAGCTGCTTGTTCTGATGTCTGAGTGTGGCCAGTTTCTTCAATTTCTTTGAACTTCAGTTTTTCAGTAGCCTCCACTTGACTCAGAGCATCCAAGATCTTCTTAGCCTCAACTTCTTCTCTTGCTTTCTTCTCCAAGGTCTGAGCCAACAACTTATCCAACTGTCCTTTTGAACTTGGCCTTTCCCCATTTTTGGCAACATACCTTGGGAGAAGTTGAGATAATGCGGCATCCATATAATATTGATCTTTTCCTAAGCTCCACACCTCTCCAGCTAATTGATCATGCTCATCTTCAAGCCTCATCATATAGTTCTTGGCCATGGAAACTCATCTGAGAGTGGAGCAAACTGAGTCGAGAAGGCTTTGTGCATCATGTCTGTCATCTTGGTCATGAGCAGAGTGCTCATTTCCTCAACAGCTGATTTGATCAAATGCTCATTCTTCTCAACCAGCTTGGTCTCAAGATAGGCATTTCTGGTTTGATACCTTTGCTCCATCTCTGCATTGAGCTCAGTTTTTATTACATCAATCTTTCCTTCCAAAGTAGTTATCTTATCTGTAAGAGTAGTTTGTAGTTGCAGCATGTCAGAAGATGAACTCAGATTTTCCAGCTTTTGAGATTGACTTGCCAAGGTTTCTTCCATTTGATTTACTTTCTCCACCATTGGTACCACCTTCTTTAATTCATCCAGGATTGGACTGAAATCAATCTCTGGAGGCAAAACAATTGTCTCCAACTGAGCTGGTTGCTCCAAACGAGCCTCGGTCTGCATATCATAAACAACAGATTTAAAGATAGAAACTTCAGTAACTTTGGCATAATGTATAATAGTGCCAAAAGGTACCAGAAGAAGGCTAACTTCAGTCTGAGGTTTTGTGATATCAGTCTGTGCAACATCAGTATCTATATCCATATTACTCTCAGCATCCTTTTCTTTTTAAGCATCTTTCTGAGGTTCCTTCTCCCCCTCAGATTGCTTTTCTGCATCACCTCCCTGATCTTTATCTTTGTTTTGATCATGAGAACTGGAGAAATCTTCTTCAGTAGCTTTCCTTTCAGCTAGCTTCTGTTTCACTAGTTCATCAAAATATCCTACTTTCATCCTCAGCTTTGTTTTCCTGAAGCCTGAGAAATCAGTCAGGGCAGCTGTCTCAGCACTCCACCATTCTTCTCATCTGAAAGAGGCGATATTCAGCATGTCCAGGAGTGTCTGATTCAGGATATAAACTGTCGTCCTGAGCCTGAAAAATATATCCTGAAGGTCAGGATAGTCATTCAGCTCAGGGTATCGGTCCAAGATGAACCGTTCCCCCTTGCTCCGCATTCAGTCTCTTCTGCTTCTCCCTTCTTCAATGTTGGGCTTTCAGGAGCAGTCGGTTCAGATTGTACGAGTTCCAGAGCTGATGGATCAAGAAATGGTTCATTCAGAAGTGCATCAAAGTTCAATAATTCCTGAGGTTCAGATTGTTTTGAAGTCTGAGCTGATCTTTCTTCAGTCGAGATATGAGGACCCTTAAAAATTTCCTGAGAAATTTTGTCCGAGCTCAGAGAGGTTTCAAGCACCTCTGAGAAAACCTGTTCCTCAGTTTCTTGCTCCTATACATTCTTTACCAACTGAGCAAGAACTTGGAGTGGTGACTTCAACCCTTGCTGATCTTCAGTTTGGGTTTCTTCAGATTCACTAGCCTCCTTCTCAGTAATAGTTTGAAGTATTTTTCTCTTCCGAGGGGCCAATGTTTTCTTCTTCAACTTTTCACCTTTTTCCTTCTTCAGTTTCATCAGGGCTTTCCCCCTGGCTTGCCTAGTTTCTTCATCAGCTTCCTCAGTGGATTTCTGAGAGGTTTGTCTGGTTTTCCTAACTTGCTCAACCACTGCAGTATCCTCCTCAACTTCTTCTTCTGCTGTCTCCTCCTGAGATTAAGTAATCTTTTCTTTCTTTTCCCTCAACGTCCTCTTAGTTGGTTTGAACATGATCTTGGATCTAGGAAAGGCAGTTGAATTTGCAAAGATGTCCTCCACTTCTCTGCATGTTTCTAAGATAAATGCAATCTTGGTTGCATGTAGGATTTTTCCTTTGATCACCACAGAGCCATTCACCTTTTGAATGTGTTTGGCTTGATCACTGATCACTTTGATCAAATAGTGCAACCAATTAAAAGCCCTTGAAGGAGAATCTTCAATTGCAGCCATTAACCTTAACTTGGGTTTGCTTATCTGCTCGAAACTACCAGATCCACTCATAATGTATTTGCTCACAATATCCAAAAGTACTCGATATTTAGGCTTCAAATGCTTTTTATTCAGAGTTGCTTCAAACTTTACCGGATGCTCAGCAATCTGATCCAAATATTCCTGTTCCCTACCCACCATGTACATCGTAGGGTCTTCTCCTCGATAATTCAACTCATATATGGCATTTAAGTTCTTAGGAATAACATACGATTCCCTAACAAAATCCACATATTTTTCTGTCTGTACTAGATGCGACACCGTAATCTTAGATTCTATGCAGTTTTCATCATCCAATTGCATATTACAACAAATTCGATTACCTCTTTGGCCTATTCGGCATCTGGTTGATTCGCGACCAGACATGTAAGCTTTGCCACACGAATCATATGTAATGCCTCCTCCTCGTGAGTCGCGTTGGATGTGTTTTCCAGAGAGATGACATTTTTGTACCAGGGTTTGTTGGTAATGGCGAGTTTGTCGTATACAAAGAGTGTCATTCTTGGTGATTTTGATGAAGGGTTTGCGAATGATTTTGAGTAATCGGAGGTTTTCGAATACAGAGTGTCTTGGAGATGAAAGTTTTTAAAATAGGGCTTGAATGAAGTCTTTGCAATGGATATAAGACTTTGATTTATGGAAAATTGCGTAGATGAAGGATTTGACGGTCAAGATTAAAACTGGCTAAAACGGGTAATTGAAAGGACGATTTTGCAAGTACTTAGCCGCCAATTTATCCTTTTTGGTGATTAATGAATAATGCATTTAATTACTGTTCCTGCAAACTGTTGTAGCATGGATAAACCCGACCTCCCACCTGGGTACGAAGGATCATAAACAATCCAACAAAGACTGCATGAAGCAACCTCAGCAAGGGGACCAAGGGATCAGCCCACGTAATTCCCACAAGACCAAACCTTCAAGTCGCAAAGGTCGGCAACTCGGGTAATCGGCAGTTCGGGAAGTCGCGATGCGATTTCCGCTTTATATCCTCGAGTCGAGAGCGACCTGCACCAGCCATAACTATACAGTTCACGTGGTCAATGACAACCCCCAACACGCCACTAATCCGCCCTCCACATCCGCTCCACGATTGGCGCACACTGAAGATGGACGATGTCTGGCCTGTCAAGGCGAGATTAATGGTTCCCGATATTGTAGCCCTTTCATAGGCATTATTCCTTATGTAAATTTCCACCCAAAGGGTGGGAGTCATAGTATAAATAGGCCACCATGGTCACCTCTGTAAAAGGTCAAACAACTTAGACTTTTAGGCATCCTCTCCCTGGCTTGGACGCCCCCGGACGTAGTCTGATTCCAAAGACGAACCTGGTCACCAACTCCTTTGTCTCTTTCCCTGATTTGATTGCCTTTAGCATACGCGTTTCATAATAATTATTGTTTAACTGAGTGGATAAAAACTAGTTACAACAATTGGCGTCGTCTGTGGGAATACATTTCTTGAAAAATTTCAACAATTCTCAAGGAGACCTCACCTTCCAAACTCTAAGAAAAACAAAATGGCAACCAACCAGGGGAAAGCGGTAATCGGGAATGAAACCGACGTTTGTGATGGCGTCGAGGTTTCACTGAGTTCTCAACCCACTCATCGGGCAGCCTCGACTAGTGGAATTTTGTCCAAACACCGGAGGATGCCAAAGCACTGATGGCCGTCCTCAACAAGAAACATCTCAATTTCGGCGTTGAGGAGGAACAACCCCCAGCCAAGAAAATAGTCCATGACGCTGGAACCTCCAAAGGTAAACGCGTTATGATGGAAAAGGGACGGTTCACGGGCCAACTAGCGTACAACGCGGTCAAACTTGCCATCTTTCGGAACCACCGGTCCCTGGATAGACCAGCGGGTTCGAATAGTGTATTCACCCACCTTGGAAGCCAAGCGGCCCGGAAGGCCCTCATGAGGGGCGAGGACCAGGCTCACTCTCAACCACGCCATGATGAACATGTGGAAAAAGATCTTGCCATGGCCCTGGACATGCACCATGGAGGATCGCCGAGACATTCGGCATACCACCATGGTCACGGGCAGGGGGCCAGTAACCCGCGCGACGCTCAGGTCGCGGAATTTGCTAGGACCGTCCAACAGCTGTTGGAAAAGTTGGGTAACCAGGATGGACCGTCTGGGTCTAACACTGACCTTGTCATCCCCGATTCGCCCTTGGGAACTATGATCACTCTGGCACCTGCCCAAAGGAAAATCAACATAGCGGCTGTAGATCGCTACAATGGGAGTACAGACCCCAGAGTCCGTATGGCGAAGTACAATGCATATATGGCCTCAATGGGGGCATCAGATGCGACGAAGTGTAGACTTTTCTCCCTGACGCTGAGCGACCAGGCCCACATGTGGTACACTTAGCTGCCATCTCTCTCCATTGATACTTTTGAGCAACTGGCTCGATTATTCTTGGGCCACTATAAGGCGATGGCGCCCCGACCTGCGATAAGCAGAGGCTCATGAACATGCGTCAGGGGGAGATAGAGTCGGATCGATCCTATATTGAGAGGATCGATAGACTTATCATTGACGGTGACCCCATTGGGGATGAGGTCAAGCTGCTGGGGGCAGTATCTGGCCTCAGAAGAGGAACCAAGCTATGGCGGCGCATGACCGCCGACTACCCGACCAGCTATGCCGATTTCAGAAAAAGGGCCACAGACCTCATCCATACCATGGAGTTGCTAGAGACCCGGCTCTCAGAGACAAAGGAAGTCGCGGAGCCCAAGAAAAGTTCCAAGAAAACCGGGGGTCATTACAAGACACCTGGTAGCTTCAAACCATTTTAGGAGTCCATTCCGGTGAAGCTGATGGAGGCTCTGGGTATGACACCTGGTAACGTTTATACACAGATCCAGGGATGAGATATGTTGCGAGCACCCCGCCCCATGAAAGATAAAAGCCGGCAAAACCCGAACAAGTATTGCTACTCTCATGACCAGAGGGGACATTACACCAGCGAGTGTCGAGATCTGTTGAAGCAGTTGTGGAAGCTTTATGAAGATGGCCGGCTGAATGAGTTTGTCAAGAATCCTCGGGCAGACAATCAGGGGGGGAAGGTTGACAGCATGACCTCCAACCCGGGCCGGAAGATCGGGTGCAAAGAGAGCCCGTGATAGGGGCCGCACAGGGCGAGCTGCCTGTGCCACCCATACCAGAGGGCACAGGAGGTCGCGTCATCCACACCATCTCACCCCTTGCCACGATAGGGGGACCTGTCTCCGGCCTTCTCATCAAAGCGTCACCTAAAGGCAAAAGTTAGAGCAATGGAGAATGCTCAAAGAATGGTTCTGCCCATCTTGGCTGTGACCGAAGAAACCCGCAAAATTGAGTTCGGGGAAATAGACAAAGCTGGAGTCATGTACCTGAACATAGACCCATTGGTCGTAAAGGCCAATATCATGGGGACGACTGTATGCCAGATGCTGGTCGATGGGGGGGGTCTTCTATAACATTCTGTTTAAAAAGACCCTAGACCAACTCGGGGATTACGAAGCATACATCACCCCATGCGATCATACAGTGAAGGGCTTCGGAAACGCGACAGTCAAACCTCTGGGCATGTTCCGCTTGTCTGTGGAGCTCGTATCCACCTTGGATGAGAAGGTAGGGAACACTAGGCTCCTAGATTTCCTTGTAATCGACCTCCTGAGCACCTATAACGGCTTCCTCGGGAGGCCATTTGAGCACGAATTCGAGGCTGCGTCCTCCACCTATTATTTTTGTGTAAAGTTCCCCACCAAGGGTGGGCTGGTTGGCACCGTTAAAGGTGACCAAGTGGATGCAAGAGGTTGTTTGCTTTATTCTTCATCTTATTCAAATTCAGCACGCACGTTTAGTCGTCACATAATGACACTAGATCACAAAATGCATGATAACATGTTGGATACTGAAAAGAAAAGTAAGAAGAGGAAGCGTGTTGAGTTTGATCCAAGAATGGGTCCCGAGCCCGAAGATTTTATACTCGAGCCCGAGATAGATGATCCACGACTCGGGGGACCCAGAGCGGTACCCGGGGAGGAACTCGAAAGGGTCAAGGTGGACCCAGCCCAGCCAGCCTAGAGATCATCATTGGATCCAAGATCCCCGACGACCTGAAAATTGAAGTCGTCGATTTCCTCAAGAATAACCTAGACGTTTTTGCTTGGTCACACAAGAATATGGTCGGGATCGATCCTAAGATCGCATGTCACCAATTACACATTGACCCAGCCCGAAAACCAGTGGCTCAGAAAAGAAGGAAGTTTGGTCCAGAAAAATATGCGGCCCTCGCTGAAGAGGTGAAGAATTTACTTGACAACGACCTGATCATGCAGGCCGACCAACCACAGTGGGTTGCAAATGCGGTCCTTGTAAAGAAATCAAACGGGACTTGGCGACTTTGCATCAATTTCACAGATCTTAATGAGGCATGCCCCAAGGATTTCTTCCCGATGCCACATATCAACCACTTAATCGACAATACGGCGGGCCATGAGATGATGTCTTTCATGGACGCATTTGCCGGGTACCATCAGATAGCTATGCACGAGCCCGACAGGAAGCACACTTCATTTTTAGCAGAGAAGAACATGTACTGTTGGAAGAGAATGCCTTTTGGTTTGAAGAACGCCGGGGCAACGTATCAAAGGTTGGTCAATCATATGTTTGTTGAGCAAATAGGCAAGTCGGTGGAGGTGTACGTTGACGAATTTGTCGTGAAGAGTCTAAAAAAGGAAGATCATTTGGCTCATCTGGCGCAAGCTTTCGAGATACTCAGGAAGTTCAATATGAAACTCAACCCGAAAAAGTGCAACTTCGGAGTGGAATCAGGGAAGTTCCTAGGGCACCTGGTCAGCAAGCGGGGGATTGAAGCAAACCCAGCCAAGGTGCAGGCTATCTTGGATATGGGGGCCCCCAAAACCAAAAAGGACATTCAAAAACTGACGGGGAGCCTGGCCGCTCTGAACAGATTCATCTCCAGAATGGGTGATAAATGCAAGCCCATGTTCGACACCATCAGAAAGAAGGCGAGGTTCGAATGGACATCTGAGAGTCAGGATGCTCTGGACAGGATCAAAGCATATCTGGCCGACGTCAGCATTTTAGCCAAACCGGTCCCTGGCGAGAAACTGTTTCTAAACTTGGCGACCTCGGAAACTGCCCTGAGCGCAGTGCTTGTACGGGCGGAGGGTTAAACACATCTGCCCATTTACTTTGTCAGTCAGACGCTAAATGAAACCGAGCAGCGATACCCTCTTCTAGAGAAATTAGCCTATGCTCTAGTTATGAGTGTGAGGAAACTGAGACCTTACTTCTTCGATCACCAAGTGGAGGTCCTCACTTCTTTACCCCTTCGCAACGTGCTCCATCGAACAGATACATTATTTCCCTACCACCAACAACGAGGCCGAATATGAAGCGCTGATCAAAGGTCTAGAAATGTCCACCGCAGTGGTCATCAAGCGACTTCAAGTACACACGGACTCCCAGCTCGTAGCAAGCCAGATATCAGGGGAGTATGAGCCCGAGACGAGCGGATGTCGGCCTACCAAGAGGTCGTCAAAGCACTTTGCCTAAAATTTGAACAAATCTACATCAAGCTAGTACCAAGGGAAGCGAACTCCCTAGCCGATGCATTGGCACGGCTAGCAACTTCGGAGGGACCAGCAAAGATGAGGGATGTCACCATCACAAAACTCTCCCACGCCTCCACTGCTAACACAACAGTTGCTGCCCTAGACATCCCGAGTTTAAGCTGGACAACCCCCATAATAGACTACTTGATGTTGGGGAATTAATTGCACGGATCTGTCCAGGATGAATATTTAAATACAAATTTAATTCTAACAATTATTACTAGCATGAATTAATCCTATATTAATTCAAATAATAATTCAACAACAAATCATGCATATAAACAGTTCACATAAATCCTACGCATGCGGAAATACTACGGTTTACGTGAACTAACCTCTTGGAGTGGCAATGGTCTCGTCGATAAAAACACACCAAAAATCCTTCCCAAGTATTCCCTAGTCCTTGCTCGTCAATCCGGTGGAAGGAAGCTCGCGAACAATTAACAAAAGGGAAAATAAAATTTGTTGCACCACCTTTGTGGATTTACTAATTTTTCCAGCACATGGAATTGTACTTGGGGATGAAAGAATCATCCCCTATATATAGAGATGTGGTGGCCGATTTTTCCAAATGGAATAGGGAGGAAAAAATCTTTTCTTGATCTCCAAGAAATCTTGAATATATCTCCTATATTCTTTTCTCCAAAATTAAAATATTCCATAAAAATCCCACCTTTTCTTGTTATGGTTATTTTCGAAAAAATAAGGATAAAGATTCCAAGATTTGGATCTTCTTGAATTTATGAGATATACCTGTATTGCAAGAATACATATCTTCCATAATATCTTTCCAAAAAAATCAAGAAAATCTTTCTTTCCCTTATTCTTTTCAAATTTTCGAAAATTGTCATATGAATAACCAAGTGGGAGATTTCTTGAATTTAATGAGATAATCTTGTATTTCAAGTATACATATCTTCATTCCATAACAAAATTCAAAGAAAATCTTTCTCCCCTTTTATTCATATTTTTCGAAAAAATGAGGAAAAATAGCAACAAAATTTATTTTATTTTTAAACACCTTTTTCAGTTATTTGACTTTATGTTGGGCTACTTGAGGGGCCTTTAGGAGAATTAAGATTGGACCTTTCAATGGATCTTGAATTAGTAAATGAGCCACAATATTATTCAAGCCCATAAATATTAATTAATCCCACTACATAATTAATATTACACTATCCATCTTAACCCATATTACAGTTAATATGGTTCCCGGTTATTATTTTCCGTGTTTAAGATTATCTAGCCCATTAATTAATTCAAGCCACTGAAATAGTTTTTCATTAATTAATATCTTTTATCCTTGGTAAAGGAACGGTTCAACATTATTATCCATACCGGAAACTAGTTCCACTTGCAAGATTTGGTATGATAAAACTTATGAACCTCCCAAGGGGGCAAATCGAACAAGCGTACTTGCACACGATTCTCCGTATTAAATCTTAGCAATTGCACGTGACCAATAATATTGCCTAAGATATAAAGTATTGAATCTCGTTGATTCTCTACCAGTAATAAGTCAAAGCAATAATTACAAACCACACGCGATCCTATTTAAGGGATGAAGATTAAGAAATAACGAACCACTGAGGTCTAATTCTTCCTAGTTCAGTTTGTCCTCCTGTAGGTCCTCTTCAGTGCACTAGACATGCACTAGTGTAATCTCTTGGTCAAGACAAGCCAATCTGAGCCTTACACTTCAACCTTTCACGATGGATTGTTCATTTCCATTTAGGTCGTGAATGGTGTACTTTTGGTTACAAGGGACTGTTAATTTAATCTTTTGTGATCTGGTATCACTAAATTAACTACAATGTAACACGTACTATTTACTGAATTGTTATGCAGTAAATATATGTAACATTCGATGATATTTAAAGCATCAGTGATAAACAATTTATTTCAGTAAATAAGACCGAAATTCAGTTTGATTATACAAAGTAAAAGCATACTTTCCAGTATAATCCCAACAATCTCCCACTTATACTCAAAGTCTGCTTTTAAGTATACTACAGCATGTCTCGTGTAGTTCCTAATAGGTGACATATAATGTCACCTACACGAACCTAATAATTCCTCCCACTTATACTCAAAGCAGATTGGCAACGGTCTTGACACCCATTCCTTCCACCTGTCTCTCGAATGTATTATGAGGCAGACCCTTTGTGAATCGATCTGCTAGGTTGTCTTCTGACACGATCTTTGCCACCTCTATATCTCCTCTCTTAACGACTTCTCGATTTCAATGTGTTTGCTGGCCTAGTGGGCTCTTGGTTCCCTTGAATTTGCAACTGCTCCGGCATTATCACAATAAACAGCGATTGTGCTGGGCAAATTCGGAACTACATCCAAGTCCACTAGGAAGTTCTTGAGCCAAACCACTTCTTTCGCTGCCTCGCAAGCAGCTACATATTCGGCTTCCATGGTAGAATCTGCGATGCATTTCTGCTTAACGCTTCTCCATGTCATGGCTCCTCCCCCCATGCAAAACACACTACCGGAGGTAGATTTTCTGGAATCTAAGTCTGATTGGAAATCCGAGTCCGTGTAGCCGATGGGGATTAGACTATCTGACTGATAAACCAACATTCTATCTCGAGTTCTTTTCAGATACTTTAGAATGTTTTTAACTGTCGTCCAATGTTCTTTCCCCGGGTTACTTTGATATCTTGCCACCATGCCAACGGCAAAGTAGATATCCGGTCTCGTGCACAACATTGCATACATAAGGCTTCCGACAACCGAAGCATAAGGAATGCCTTTCATGTCATCTATCTCCTTTTGTGTCTTAGGGCACATTTCCTTGAATAGATGGATTCCATGCCTGAAAGGTACGAAGCCATTCTTGGAATCCTGCATGCTGAATCGTTTCAAGACAATGTCTATGTATGAAGCTTGCGATAAGCCTATCATCATTTTCTTGCGATCTCTAGTGATCATGATCCCAAGGATGTGCCCGGCTTCCCCTAAGTCCTTCATATCAAACTGTTTTGAAAGCCATGCCCTTACGTCTGATAACACCTTTACATTGTTCCCGATGAGCAGAATGTCGTCTATGTATAGTACTAAGAATACCAATGTAGTTCCGACACGCTTTTTGATCAAACTCATAAGACTTTATAACATGATCAAAACATTGGTTCCAAGCTCTGGATGCTTGTTTGAGTCCGTAAATGGACTTCATGAGCTTACAAACTAGGTGTTCTTGGCCCTTTTCAATGAAGCCTTGGGGTTGTTGCATATAGATTTCTTCATCAAGACTTCCGTTAAGGAAAGCTGTCTTGACATCCATTTGCCAGATTTCAAAATCGAGATGCGCAGCAATCGACAAGAGAATTCGGATGGACTTGAGCATTGCTACAGGTGAAAAGGTTTCCTCATAGTCGATCCCTTCTTTCTGAGTATAACCTTTCGCCACAAGCCTTGCACTGAAGGTTTCCACCTTCCCGTCCGGTCCTCTTTTCCTCTTGTATACCCACTTGCAACCAATGGGTTTGACCTCATTAAGTGGTTCGACTAGCTCCCACACTCTGTTATGATCCATAGAACCCATTTCGGCTTTCATTGCCTTTTGCCAAGAAATCGCATCCTTGTCTTGGATTGCCTCATCATATGTCCATGGGTCTGATTCTTCTTGTCCAGGAATCAAGTCCGAGGACTCTCCTATCCCCATGAATCTCTCGGGCTGTCTTACAACCCTCCCACTACGACGAGGTTTCGGATGTGAAAGTGTGTCGTTTGGTATGTCATCTTGTACAGTTGGCAATGAGGTTAGCCCCCTTAGCTCATTTAAGGTAATCTCACTTCTGGGTCTTCTCTCGTTCATATAGTCTTCTTCCAAAAATCTAAAGTGGGTGCTTATTACCACCTTTTGTTCTTCGGGACCATAGAACATACACCCTTTTTGTTCCCTCGGGGTATCCTATAAACAACCTTAATTCTGATCGAGGATCCAATTTTCCGGCTTCCTTGTCCAACACGTAGGGCGGACACCCCCAAATTCTCATGTGTCTGGGCTTGCGCCCGGTCCAAAATTCTTTGGGAGTTTTGGGAACCGATTTGGATGGCACCAAGTTCAGAATGTAAGTCGCTATTTCCAAGGCATGACCCCAGAACGACTTGGGAAGATCCGCATAACTCATCATTGATCTAACCATTTCCAAAAGAGTTATGTTTCTTCGCTCTGCAACCCCGTTTTGTTGAGGGGTTCCGGGTTCAGTTAGCTGGGATACAATCCCTTCATCTGACAAGTAGTTCAAAAACTCATCCCTTCAATTTTATACCTAAGTAATAACCATGATTAAATACAGAATTATTATTTCGCTTTGAACGAGCCTCGTGGGGAGGGTCATCGTCACCACTAGTAATAATCCACAATCATCCATTTTGAATTTATTCATGTTAAAGCTATCTTTTGACCGTCCCGTGGGGGGAATTTCTCCAAAATAATCCACAAATAAATAAATCATGGAGGTCAAAATTAATTCAATTTTATTATCCATAAAATTGTCAATTAATTGTTTAAGCATACTTAGTAATTTTCGAAAGTGAGATTTTTCAAAATATTTTCTCATGCATCACAAATTTAAACACAATTTAAATAAGCATAAAATAATGCATAACATCAAAATAAAAAAATTAAACATATTGGGCACATATATCCAATTGTCATGGTTAATTTTTTGTCATGTCTTGATCTTAAGAAATAGTCTTCATAGCCTTCATCGTTCGTCTCGAAAAGCTCCCACTTGACCGTCTTAAAAAAAACGCCTTGTCAAGCCACCTCATCGACCAGCTCGAGGGTCGGAGTGCCCGCCTAGCACTCCCCCGACTGTGTCGAGTGGCATCCGTCAAGACGCTTAAAGCGCCGGCAGACGCGCCTCGACAGATCATGCCCCGCTTCGGCACTAAGCCGGCGGGTAGGCAGTGCAGCGCGCACCCGAGCTGGCACTCGTGATGCCCCATATCTATGCCGTCTGTCGTGCCCGATCTCGCCCGTGTCCGCCCCATCGCGCCCACGCGATCGGCCGCCTCCCGACTCTCGATCCGTGCGTGCTTTCGGCAGGCGACCTCGCCCCACGCCACATACCACAAGATCGAAGATCGCGCGCATGCCTCCTTTGGCATGTTTTGCACGACGCATGTTGCCTACGCCCGGTTTCAGATCCCGTCTTTTAATTCTTCATCTCCGCCTCCGTTTCCGATCCGGTTACAATTTATTTTACAAAAATAAATAAACCTAGATCTAGACTAGTCTATTACATTGATCAAATCAAACAAATTCTAATCTACTCATGGATTTTCTCATGTGGCAAAACGAATTCGAACTAATCGAATTAAAAAACCACAATTTATATACATGCATAAATAAACACATTAAATTCCATGACAATTGGATACCTGCAAAAAAGATCTAGCAATTCTACTATCTAATTTTAAATTTAATGAAAATGAATTAAATTACAATTTAAAAATCAGATCCCAAAACTGTGGCTCTGATACCATTTGTTGGGGAATTAATTGCACGGATCTATTCGGGATGAATATTTAAATACAAATTTAATTCTAACAATTATTACAAGCATGAATTAATCCTATATTAATTCAAATAATAATTCAACAACAAATCATGCATATAAACAGTTCACATAAATCCTACGCATGCGGAAATACTACGGGTTTACGTGAACTAACCTCTTGGAGTGGCAATGGTCTCGTCGATAAAAACACACCAAAAAGCCTTCCCAAGTATTCCCTAGTCCTTGCTCATCAATCCGGTGGAAGGAAGTTCGCGAACAATTAATAAAAGGGAAAATAAAATTTGTTGCACCACCTTTGTGGATTTACTAATTTTTCCAGCACATGGAATGGTACTTGGGGATGAAAGAATCATCCCCTATATATAGAGATGTGGTGGCCGATTTTTTCACATGGAATAGGGAGGAAAAAAATCTTTTCATGATCTCCAAGAAATCTTGAATATATCTCCTATATTCTTTTCTCCATAATTAAAATATTCCATAAAAATTCCACCTTCTCTTATTATGGTTATTTTCGAAAAAATAAGGATAAAGATTCCAATATTTGGATCTTCTTGAATTTATGAGATATACCTGTATTGCAAGAATACATATCTTCCATAATATCTTTCCAAGAAAATCAAGAAAATCTTTCTTTCCCTTATTCTTTCCAAATTTTCAAAAATTGTCATATGAATAACCAAGTGGGAGATTTCTTGAATTTAATGAGATAATCTTATATTTCAAGAATACATATCTTCATTCCATAACAAAATTCAAAGAAAATCTTTCTCCCCTTTTGTTCATATTTTTCGAAAAAATGAGGAAAAATAGCAACAAAATTTATTTTATTTTTAAACACTCTTTTCAGTTATTGGACTTTATGTTGGGCTACTTGAGGGGCCTTTAGGAGAATTAAGGTTGGACCTTCCAATGGATCTTGAATTAGCAATATTGAGCCACAATATTATTCAAGCCCATAAATATTAATTAATCCCACTACATAATTAATATTGCACTATCCATCTTAACCCATATTACAGTTAATATGGATCCCGGTTATTATTTCCTGTGTTTAAGATTATCTAGCCCATTAATTAATTCAAGCCACTGAAATAGCTTTCCATTAATTAATATCTTTTATCCTTGGTAAAGGAACGGTTCAACATTATTATCCATACCGGAAACTAGTTCCACTTGCAAGATTTGGTATGATAAAATTTATGAACCTCCCAAGGGGGTAAAATCGAACAAGCGTACTTGCGCACGATTCTCAGTATTAAATCTTAGCAATCTCATGTGACCAATAATATTGCCCAAGATATAAAGTATTGAATCTCGTTGATTCTCTACCCATAATAAGTCAAAGCAATAATTACTAACCACACGCGATCCTATTTAAGGGATGAAGATTATAAAATAACGAACCACTGAGGTCTAATTCTTCCTAGTTCAGTTCTGAAGAATTTGTCCTCCTGTAGGTCCTCTTCAGTGCACTAGACATGCACTAGTGTAATCTCTTGGTCAAGACAAGCCAATCTGAGCCTTACAGTTCAACCTTTCACGATGGATTGTTCATTTCTATCTAGGTCGTGAATGGTGTACTTTTGGTTACAAGGGACTGTTAATTTAATCTTCTGTGATCTGGTATCACTAAATTAACTACAATGTAACACGCACTATTTATTGAACAGTTATGCAGTAAATATATGTAACATTCGATGATATTTAAAGCATCAGTGATAAACAATTTATTTCAGTAAATAAGACCGAAATTCAGTTTGATTATACAAAGTAAAAGCATACTTTCCAGTATAATCCCAACACTTGATGACTGGGGCATTACCAACCGACTTAATTCAGGCAAAGCATTTGCAACTAAGGGCAACAAGGTACACATTGGTTGGTAACGAACTATATAAGTGAGGCTTCAGCATACCACTGCTCCGATGTGTTACCCCGGAGCAAGGGCAGGCTATCCTGCAAGATAATCATGATGGGGTATGTGGAAACCACACTGGGGGGTAGTCGCTCGCTCATAAGACGACGAGACAGGGGTATTATTGGCCAACTTTAAAGGCCGATGCCATGGTTTTCGCACGGAAATGCCACAAATGTCAAATACACGCACCATCAATCAAGGTCGCACCTGAGGAACTCACCATGTAGGTCCCAAACGGGTTTCGTGAGGGCAGAAGTCTAGAGGGGAGGGGTGAATAGACTTCTGAAAACTTTTTCGTGCAGATCAGGTGCGAGTGAGTCAGTTTGGACTGATGTTCAATCTTACTGAGTGCCTGAGGGTAGATCAGTTTGATATCTGTCAGTTTAACTGATAGTGCGGAAGCTAGTTTGTACCCGTGTGAAAAACCAGTTTTATCAAATCAGATTCTCAAGTCAGTTTTCAATCGGCTGACTAAGATGTCAACCTGATCAGATCAGTTGCTTGGTGCAGGCTAATATTAACTCAGAATATGTATGCAGTTTTAAGCTCAGTTGTGTGTAATAGTGTAAAGCAGTAAAGAGCAAGTAAATGCACACAAGATATTTATAGTGGTTCAGACAAACCGTCCTACGTCCACTCTTCCCTATCACAAGGGGCACCAACTAAACCAACTTAACCAACTTAACCGACTGGACTTAGTTTAATGTGTTAGTCCAACACCCAACAGATGTTTATCGAGTTCACACTCAACTGATCCCAGAAATCAGAACTAGAATCCCTAGTCTGAAATCTTGCAAAAACAAACTTAACCAACTTTGAGTTTGGGTAAAGATTTGTTGTGGTTCCAACTAGAAATCTATCCTAGTGTTTATGTAGCCAATTGCTAAAGGATGAGATTTCTATGCTAAGAACAATGGGATGAACACTTAAGAATAATCTTCAAATTCGGTGTTCTCCGAGCGAAAATTCTGCTATAGTTTTTGCTTCTTTTTCAGTCTGCTCGATCCGGTGTGTTCGGTGTGTTCTTCAATTTTGAAGAGCAATCCCATTTTATAGACCACGAATTCAAAGAGCAGTTGGAGAGCAATTTGAATTTCGGGCTATATTTGGTAGGTTTGTAGGATTTGATGTGACGTGCTTCGAATATCGGCGTGGCCGAAGGCATGATTAGCGCCATTTGTGTCCGCAGCATCGAATCCCACATTGTCAGCTCTTTTTGTGCACGTGTCGCTTTCTCTTTGGCTTTACGAGTACGGCACTTCAGTATTTGTCCATTTGACGTTTGATATTCCTTTTGTAGAATATTCGTCTTGTCTGGTGTACCATTTTGGTTGACGCCAGGTGTGAGCTGACCTGATCAGATAACTGATCAGTCTACCTAATAGAGTCTTCTGATGCAGATTGTCTTAGCACAATTTGCAGACTCGGCTGATGTAGGTCTTCTGGTCTTCTGGTAGTCTACTGATCTTTAGGTTACTCTGAGCCTCAGTGTCTTCAGTCATACTGAGTCTTCAGCTTTCTTACTGAGTCTTCATGTTTCTCTGAGTCTTCAGGTTTAACTGAGTCTTCAGGTCTATCTGAGTCTTCAGGTTTATCTGAGCCTCAGTGTCTTCTGTCTTCACCTGATCATCTGACTCCTTCTTGTCTTCTGACTTGTCTTAGTCTTCTGATCATCTGACCTTATCTGGTCATCTGATAATAGACCTGACCTATACATATTGAGTTCCCCCTCAATATGTGACCTATCTTTTACATCAGCTATCTATACATTTCAGCTGGTCATCTTAATCTGATTCTAAGTCATCAGTCAGCTAACAGATCTGACTGGTCCTATTACAACCTGTTTTGGAACTTCCATCAAAACTAAATACAATTTCCCAACACACCAGCATCCTCAGTCCTTGTCCTTTTGCGAAGTGGGGGATAGATATCATCGGGCCATTACCAACAGCCCCGGGTTCAGTCAAGTACGCCCTAGTCGCAGTAGATTACTTCACAAAATGGGCCGAGGCTGAGGCTTTGGTTACCATAGATCAGGATCACGTCATCAAATTCATATGGCGAAACATCATCTGCAAGCAATTATATCCGATAATGGGAAGTAGTTCAATGGTCATAAGATCGATAGTTTCTTCAGAAAATGGAAAACAACCAAGCTTTTCTCTACCCCTTATCACCCTCAGTCAAACGGTCAAGTCGAAGCTGTGAACAAGATCATCAAGCACACTCTGAAAACTAAGATTGAGGGAGGAAAAGGGAAGTGGGCCAGTGAATTACCAGATGTACTGTGGTCATACAGAACGACCTGCCAAAATTCGACCGGAGAGACCCCTTATTCGATGGCATTTGGCTCGGAAGCAGTCATACCCGCAGAGGTCGAATTCCAAACTCTCAGAACCTCGCAGATCGCAACCGACTGCAATGATGAGGCCTTGGCCAGAAACCTAGACTTGCTCGAAGTGAAGCGATTAGAGGCAGGTATCCGAAATGCGAGATACAAACAACAGTCCGAAAAATACTACAACTCTAAAGTGCGACTTCGAAAATTCAAAGAAGGCGACCTGGTCCTAAAGAAGACTCTCGGAGTAACCAAAGGAACTTTTGGACCAAACTGGGAAGGACCATACAAGGTCGCTCGAGTATTATCCAACGGGGCATACGAGCTCGAGAACCCAGATGGCACTCAGTCTCAGTACCCGTGGAACGCATCTCATCTGAAGAGATACTATCAGTAGGATTGAGGCCAGTGTACTTGTAAGCTTTCAGGCGAGTCAATAATAATAATTTAAATTTTCTTTTTCACAATTCCTGTGTTTAAACCCAGGGAGGTCGCATAGATGAAACATCGACCTCTCCCGAGAACGACTTTCGACATATTTGCGGCGAGATCACCACCCCTAGCGGTGTGATCCTCCCCTAACTTTATAAGACGACTAAGCGAGGTTCAATCTAAAATTGCAATGCCAATAAGACGAATGAACATACGCACAGATTATAGTCGCATAAGGAAATCAAGTCGGCACAATAAAGGAAAGAAAAAGGCAGATTTCATTAACGACAAAAAGCCCGAAGGTCGGTACATTATAAGAGCCCGAAGGCTAGATCACATCAAGCGAAAACCAAGATACATCATGATAACTGACGACAGATGTTTTACTACAACCCAATATCCACGATCGCGGATCACTTAGGCTTTAAGGCATCCGATCAAAAATCTTGTTGGAGATGGGGTTCAACAACTTCTCAATCTCCTTTTTCTTATCGGGATTCTTGATGTCATCATTCTTAAGAACGATCAAGAATCCCATCAGCAGCACCACTGACTATGTTCAAAGGATGCCCACTTAATTGTTGCTGAATAACGCTGGTGAGGGTGTGGGCAGCCCGCCTCCGGGATCTTGGGCTGCCTCATCCGTATGAGTCTCGAGGACCACCTCGGAGTCTCCCGGCTGTGTCTCATCTGGATCGGGAGTGGGGTGCACGATCCGACTCTGATTAGGGAAGAAGGACAAATCAATGCCCAGATCTTCCAGATCTTTAATCTCCAGCACAATGTCGGAGGCAGGGGGAAGTAACGAACTTAAGCAGTTAGCTCGGTCATAATGTCGAGAGGTGGCGGCGGGGTTCTTCCCGAAACGGCTTCGGATAAGCGCCCGCATCATACGACATAGGCGAAGTTAGCATTCTGCTCTTCGACCTGCTTAAAGTGTTCGTCTTTGGAGGTCAACTTCTCCCCGACCTCTACACCCTTGCGGATCAG
Organism: Stenogyne calaminthoides; assembly: GCA_037126765.1. Taxonomy (NCBI): domain Eukaryota; kingdom Viridiplantae; phylum Streptophyta; class Magnoliopsida; order Lamiales; family Lamiaceae; genus Stenogyne; species Stenogyne calaminthoides. Next base: position 22,330,097 of record JBBCBC010000017.1, read on the forward strand.
CTCCTCCTTCATCCGGGTCATGGCCTCCTTCTCCTCCCCGAGCAGTCTCTTGGCTTTCTTCAGCTGGCCCTCGAGCTCCAAGGCCCTCTTGGCCAAGTCAGCCGTGGCAACCTCCAGTTTCTTCTGCACCTCATAGGCAGTTATCAGTGCTTTCTCTTGCTCGGAGGTCATCGCCTGGGCCTTCTCTAGGTTTATCTGAGTCTTCAGTGTCTATCTGAGTCTTCAGGTTAAATGCGAGTCTTGATGTCTTTGTCTTCACCGATCTTGACTTCTTGTCTTCTGATTTGTTCTTAGTCTTCTGATCATCTGATCTTCTGACTTTTTGTCTTTTGATTTGTTCTTAGTCTTCTGATCATCTGACCTTAACTGGGTCATCTGATACTTCGACCTGACCTATACATATTGAGTTCCCCCTCAATATGTGATCTATCTTTTACATCAGCTATCTATACATTTTAGCTGGCCATCTTAATCTGATTCTAAGTCAACAAATATTAACAGTCCTGATTTGGTCCTATTCTAACTGTTTTGGAACTTCCATCAAAACTAAAATCTGATTTCCCAACAATTTCCCCTTTTGATGGAACCAAAACACTTAATCGAAAAAAAATAGATATCATGAATGGAAATGTAGATAATGTAAGCGAAGACATACCTCGAAAAGACAATGAGATGTTGTCTTAGAATCGATGAGATGGAATATTTCATTGAGATAGGTGTGCATTATTATAGAATACATGAAAAGCATACCTATCATCCGATTCCAAGTTGTCTTCTTGGTGTACTTGAACATTTTTGACTCTTTGGGGATGCCAAACATCCTGTACATCCTTTGCATTAGCTTGTCCGGCTCTTCTCTTCTATGGATCCCTCATTTTTTCAACAAATCCATAGTAGGCATTTTTGAACTTAACGGGATCTAGCTTTTTGTGCGGGCCTTGAAAGGTGGAAGGAGTAGTTCAAAGGGCGGAGCTTACGGTATTAGTGACATGATCTTGCCTTCTTTCATCCTTTATGCGGTAGAAGTGCGGATACTTTGTTTCTAACCGGTTAAAATTAATCATCATTTTCGATCGATCTTGATGAATTGGAATCTTCTCCGGGATGTAGGCGTCACATAACCATTCTCCCGATCCGATCCCATTGCAGAAGCGATCTAGCCGTCTTACGAGGAGGATGTCTTTAACAGTCTTGGGAAGGGCATTCTTCTCCCAAGCAATCTCCTCTGCTGCAGCCTTCGTTCTTCCTCTTCCTTCCGGATGTAGCGATGTTCAGTCCCTTAGCCTCCGTAACTTCGCTTCTTGATGGCGGCCTCTCTTATTCTCTGTCTTGTCTGCTCTTGAACTTGTTCAGGAGTCATCTGGCTTTTGGTGGAGAATAGTTGGCCTTGTCTCTGATCTTCCGCAGTTGCTTTCATCATCTTGCCTTTGCCTTTCTTCCTCCTCAGAGTCTGCTCAGGTTCATCTTGTTCATCTTCTTCATCTAATTTCTTAGCGAGTTCAAGGTGTTGGGGAATGAGTTGCACAGATCTATTCGGGGTGAATATTTAAATACAAATTTAATTAATTAATTATTACTAGCATGAATTAATCCTATATTAATTCAAATAATAATTGCAACAACATATCATGCATATAAAAAGCCACGTAAAACCTACGCATGCGGAATCTACGGGTTTACGTGAACATACCTCTCGGGGTGGCAGTGACTTCGGTCGGACGGACTAACCAAAAGGACTTCCCAAGTATTCCCTTAGCCCCTGCTCAACTATCCGGTGGAAGGACACTTGTCGAACAATTAACAAAAGGAAAAAATAAACTTTGTTGCACCACCTTTGTGGATTTGCTAATTTTTCCAGCACATGAAATTGTACTTGGGAATGAAACAATCATCCCCTATTTATAGGAGGGAGGTGGTCGAAATTTCTAGTGGAAAATCAATGTGGGAAAAGACTTTTCTTGGTCACCAAGAAATCTTGAATATATCTCCTATATTTTTTTTCCCATAATTAAAATATTCCACAAAAATCCCACCTCCTCAATTATGGATAATTTTCGAAAATACTAAGAAAGATTCCAAGATTTGGATCTTCTTGAATTTATGAGATATTCTTGTATTTCAAGAAATACATATCTTCCATAATATCTTTTCAAGAAAATCAAGAAAATCTTTCTTGCCCACTATATTTCCAAAAATTTCGAAATTCCTTAATGAATAACCAAGTGGGAGATTTCTTGAATTTAATGAGATAATCTTGTATTCCAAGAATACATATCTTCATTCCATAACAAAATTCAAAGAAAATCTTTCTCCCTCTTTTATCCATAAATTTCGAAAAAATAGAGAAATAAGCAACAATATTTATTTTATTTTAATCATCTTTTTCAGTTATTGGACTATTTGTTGGGCTACTCAGGGGGCCTTTAGGAGAATTAAGATTGGACCTTCTAATGGACCTTGAATATCTAATATTGAGCCACAATATAATTCAAGCCAATAAATATTAATTAATCTCACTACATAATTAATATTGCACTATCCATCTTAACCCATATTACAGTCAATATGGCTCCCGGTCATTATTTCCCGTGTTTAAGATTATCTAGCCCATTAATTAATTCAAGCCACTGAAATAGCTTTCCATTAATTAACATATTTTGTCCTTGGTCGAGGAACGGTTCAACATTATTATCCATACCGGAAACTAATTCAACTTGCAAGATTTTGTATGATAAAGCTTATGAACCTCCCAAGGGGTTCTTCGTATTAAATCTTAGCAATCACATGTGACCAATAATATTGCCCAAGATAAAAAGTATTGAATCTCTCTGATTCGCTACCCATGATAAGTCAAAGCAATAGTTACCAATCCCACGTGATCCTATTTAAGGGACGAAGGTTAAGAAACAACGAACCACTGAGGTCTAATTTTTCCTTGTTCAGTTCTGAAGAATTTATCCTCCTGTAGGTCCTATTCAGTGCATCAGTCATGCACTAGTGTAATCTCTTGGTCAAGACAAACCAATCTGAGCCTTACACCTCAACCTTTCGCGATGGGTTGTTCATTTCCATCTAGGTCGTGAATGGCGTACTTTTAGTTATAAGGGACTGTTAATTTAATCTTCTGTGATCTGGTATCACTAAATTAACTACAATGTAACACGTACGAATTATTGAACAGTTATGCAGTAAATATATGTAACATTCAATCATATTTAAAGCATCAGTGATAAAAAATTTATTTCAGTAAATAAGTTTGAAAATTCAGTTTCGATTATACAAAGTAAAAAGCATACTTTACAGTATAATCCCAACACAAGGCTCTTGGCCTGATCATCAATTTCCATTCTTTTCTGAACGAACGAAGAAAAGTCTTCAATCTTGTCGACTCTGGCAGTAACCTCTGAAAGAGCAGTTTTCTGTTCAGCGATCTCTTTACTATGTTGCTCCACAGTTTCTTTCATTTCAGCAACGAGATCGGTAGATGTAGTGGCTGGCAAGTCAGATATAGTGGTTTTCGGTAGAGATGAAATTGTTACCAACTGTGTCTGAGTCTGTTTTTCTTCCTTCTCTTTATTCTCTTTTCCTTCCCCCTTTTTGGTTTCATCAAAGAGGTTGGACATCTTGCGGTTCTGAGCAGTTAATTGCCGTGAGATCTCCTCTCTGAGTTCTTCGACAATAAGAGGAGTGATCTGAATGGTGGCAGAAGGTGCAGGAGTGAAGAAGCGTCTGAGAGCAATTTCGATTTCCTATCTTGCTCGTTCTGTAGAAGCTAGAAAATGTTTCCAACCCATATCCATGTGGTTGTTAGTTTTGTCCAAGGATGCCCAGACACTTTCCAAAAGTACCTGTGTCTGATTGAGCATCTCTGTCTGAACTGTGAGTTTGTCAGACTGGAGTTTGAGCTTCTCAGTAAGAGGATTTACTAGTTCCATTACTTCAGCAAGGATGACATTGTGCATCCCAACTGTGTGACTTCGTTCCTTGTCAACTAGTTTTGCTTGCTCATCTTCAAATTGCTTCATTAGATCTGCTGTGAGCGCTGCGAATTTGTCTTCAAATGCAGCCTTGATCCCATCCTGGATTTTCTCAGTATAATGATCTAGGGTATCAGAGCTCATCGTAGCAGTCTGGTCAGATGTTGAAGCCTTGCCAAGTCGGGTCTCATCTGCAGCACCCATCCTTGGTTCATCGGCAGCTCCCTCATGATCTGTAGGAGGTTGAACGGTTTCCTCCCTGTTATCAGCAATTCCAAACCTTTCGTGAATCAACCATCTGATATCATCATCAGATGAAAATTCAACAGCACTTTCAATCCCAGCAGTGTTCAAGCACTTCAACTCCAAGTCTACAAAGAAATCTGATCCCAGAGTTGTCATGAGAATCAGAAATTCTTCAATGCTTTTCAGTCTGATATCCCTCCAGAACATTATTTCTTCTATCTGTTGCTGGATGCCAGGATGTTGATCCAATTCAGGGCATAGATCCAGCAGATACTCCTTGATTTGTTGCTTCATTATCCTTATGATGAGGCTCTCTGGAGCAGGTGAAGCAAGCACTGTTCTGGTGTTGAAGGGATTATGAGAGATGGACACTCACTTGTCGGATCTCTCAGGCTCTTGTGACTTGATTGGAGATTGGGATATTTGTGGGGATATGTGTGGTTCGTTTTCAGCGTTTAGAGGGTGTTCAGTTTCCTGAACGGGTTCATTGATTGGTGGTGTGGGAGATGTTGTTCTGATAGGTGAGGGTGAGGGTGAGAAGGTTTTGTGGGGAGGTGATGGTGGTGATGATTTTTTAGGAGAGGGTGATGTTGATTTGGAAGTGGGCGTTGGCGATCTTGCTTTCTGGAAGATCTTGGTGAGAGGGAGAGAATCAGATGGTGATTCTTCCTCAGATTGCTCCACTTCTGTCCCTCTGACAGATTTCTCTCCTTCTGCTGCAATCATCAGCTCTTCCCTTACTTCTCTGATAGTTGGCTCAGAGCGGACTGCTATCTCTTCTTCTGATCTTACTTGCATCAGATCTTTCGTTCTGCTGACTTGTTGGGCAGAACTTGGAGCAGTTTTCAGAGGAGATGAGACTCTCTTCTGACGTTTCCGCTGAGCATCTGGTTTCTTGGCCAGATCCTTCCTCTTCATCCTCTTCTCTGGAACGGCCTTTTCCTGCACTTCAGATGATGCAGTTGCCTTATCTTTTCCCTTCTTTTCTCCCTTGGGTTTGGGCACATAAGGAGTCGGGTCCTCATCAGCTTGTCCAGGTAGGGACTCATCCTTGCCCAGTATGGCCTTGTGCTTTGCTTGGTAAATCTTCGTTCCATTCTCGTTCCATTCATAATTCTGTGGCAGCTTATTTGACAAAATGATAGAGATTTTGTGTATGAATGAGCACTTGGAAGATAAGCACACTTCATTGCTCTGGGTCAGTTCGAACTTCCCAGAGTCTTTTCGTAGACGTGCTTTGACCATACCCAACCAATCAATGTCTGAAGCCTTTTTGATTATTGCAGCCATGACACTTATCTTGTAGGAAGTGACCGCATCAAGGCTGTAAGTTGAGCACATGATCACCTTCTGAATGATCTCAAGAAGAAGGTGATATTTTCTCTTCAGATAGGAGGCTTTGACGTTTGTCGTGTTCTCCTTGTTTGCAGGTCTCAACAACTCGGCTTCAAGAAATTCCTTTTCTCCTACATCACGTGTAGGTCTCTGGATTGATGCTTCCTCGAGTTAGGCCGAATATCCTCTGGAGATCGTCATTCGACACTCGAACTTCCATTCCGCCAACGGAAGAAATCAGGTCAGCATCATTGTCTTCATCCCTCTGTAGATTATAGAGAAACTCCAGGGCTTCATGGGTGTGGACGATGTTCTGATGTGTAGAGCAATATCATTCCAGCACACACGCTCACAAGCACTCCAGAATTTTCAGCGATTCCGGATCTGAGGTGATGGTGAAGACTACGTACTTTTCATCAATGATGTCTTTGTTCATCGATGAAAAGTTGCAGAACTTTTTCCCTTGGCCCGGTCGTGGAACAGGATATGCCATTTCTGTATGCAAATTGATGTTTAGTTTAAGTAAGATATTTCAATAAATTCGGTCAAACTAGTAATTTTAGCATCAATTTAGAAAATAAGCATTTAGATCTAATAAAAATTACAGAATCATAGCATCACAACTTGTAAACCTAGGTACCAGAGAGAAATTGAGATCATGCAATTAATTAAACAAGAAATTACCAGAAATTGATTCGAATGATTTAGAAATCCGAAGAGTAGAATCAAATGATTTCGAAGGTAATTCTCTGAAGATTTTGAAAAAAAAAAAAGATCTTTTAAGAGCTTTGAGAAGACGAAGTAGTGGAAAGCGGTTTTCTGAAAAAGATTTGGATTTTATAGAATACGAGGGAAAACCTTTTTGCATAACTTTCCAAAGTACTCAAGTATCCGTGTTTTGAAATCAGTGGCTGAGATTAGTCGGCCAAAAAGTATTTTGATCGCACGATTGAGAAAAATAGTCTTCTCGTATTTCGGACTCGAAAAATGGCAATAAAACGCTTTGAAAATACATTTTCAGGTCCGCATTAAAAGTTTTGCAGAGCATGCGTCATGAACAGAGTAAAATAAATTATTTATTTAAATAACGCAAATAAGGTATTCAGAAAGGGATAAATAAGTGAACGTATCTGACTGATTGATATTGTAATCAACCAGTTACCACAGTGATCTGATCTGGTACTTGTTGACCTATCTGATGGTTGCCTTATGCAATTCCCAACAATATCTCACTCATCTGATTAGATTCTTGCTTGAAACACTTCGCCACTTATCTGATCCTCTTATCTGATACACTTTATCCTTCAGTCTTCTTCTAATCAGCTTGCATTTACTGAAGTCAACTCCCGCCAAAACTTTTACTTCGGGGAGTCCAAAAGTCGTCTCGATTCCCAAATTGGCGCGATTTGACATTCCGTAACAATGGCATAGAGATGCTGTGATTAATCACACCGTTAACTCATCCAACCATTAGCCGCGTGTTCCTTACGCGTTGTCGATGCAAATTTCTTTTAGGATCTTCTGAGAAGATAAAATTTGCATTTATACCCCTAATTTCCTTCTATAAATTAGCCTGGGGTGTTAGGCAAACAACACAACATAAACCATTCATCTTCTTTAGCATATCCTTCATGTTTTTTCGATGAGTTCCTTATTTCCGGTGAAACTTCCGGTGGGAACCTTTAACCCTTTTTCCAATGAATTCAACTTCTCAAATCAACCCTATGTGTTCCTTCACACTGCTTTCGTCATCATCTAAGATTTTACATACGATCAATGCTAAGCTTCTTTACCACCATGGAGGCGGATCTGCTAAGGCAAATGAGAAGGCACTTCTCCTAACCGTATGCACCTTGTGCGCCTATCGAGATGACGGAATAAGAATCAACAGACTTAGTCTGAAACAAAACATGGGTTTGATATACAATCTTGTGCATCAAACTCAATATTTGCATGAGACACTCATGGCCATATGATCTTTGTGACCAAACCTGTGGCACTGTGTCCCATTTAACAGCTGGAAAGCCTATTGATTTCACGTCTGAGGGCTCCTGGTTTAGACATCCTTCAAAGCCTCTCTCGCTCCTCACTCCGAAGCTTTTGAGATTAGCACAGGATTCTCGAAGCCTCTCTGACGCCCCTTCTTAGGATCGAGGGAAAATGAGAGCATCATACCTTGAACTCTCTCTCTTCTTCCCTATCTAGGGTTGGCTTAGAGCTTATGGTTTATGACCTCCGGGTCATCTTGTACTTGTAATACCACTTGAAGATAGCTTGTAGCACTGGTAGCTTGTGATATCACTTGTAACTTGTAAATCTGACCTCCGGGTTTTTATCAATGAAAAATTCTGTTATTTCATTATTGTGTTGTTTCTTCTGACTTATACGATCTGTAGCTTTACTTGACTTGCTTGTTGACTGCAGCTTTAATCGACTTATAAAGTAATCTTCCAATCTGATCAGTTCCTGTTGGGAAATTTATAGTTTTGATGAAAGTTCCGAAAACACATGTAATAGGACCAGTCAGACATGTTAACTGACTGATGTTTATATTACCTGCATAGGAGACCAGTTGATAATTACTGTATAGAACAACTGATGTAATAGATAGGTCACATATTAAGGGGGAACCCAATATGCGAAGGTCAGATCTGAAGACTCAAAGAAACAGCTGATATCCGACAGGCCAGAATGCTAGAAATGAACAGAAGATCAGATTGATCTGATCCAATGATATCTCGGCCAGGTCATGAAGCTCAAAGTCGTAATCTGGGAAGATCGCACGGAAGACCTACACATCGGCCGAGTCCGCTAGTTGAAGCTAAGTCAACCAAAGACACCGAAGACTCCATCAGTAGATCGATCACCAGATCGATCGTCACCACCACCAGTGAAATCTGATGTTTCACCTAATCATACGTCGATGATCTGAACAAGAAGAACATCGCTTAGTTGGAAGAACATCACCGAAAAAGTGAGTACGCTATCCAATAAGAACAAGACACGTATGATCGGAGATGGAGGCAATTGTGGGATTTGACGCTACTTCTCTCTGTAGCTTGGCTATAAAGTACAAACGCGACGCGCCATGCCATGCGTTCTCAAGCTCGTCACATCAAGCTCCTGCAAGTCTACCAAATATAGCCTGAAATTCAAATTGCTCTCCAACGGCTCTTTGATTTCTAGGTCTATATATATGGGATTACACTTCAGAGTGAACAACGGAAATAATAACGAAAATTTGAACAATCAAGAAGCTCAAGCTAATTTTTGATTTCGACAAGAACACGATCAAGAAGATTATCTTTTATTAAGTGTTCATCCCATAAGTTCTTAGCATAGAAATCTTTTCATCTAGCTATTAGGGTCGCTTTTATCTGCAAGAAAAGATTTCATAGTTGGAACCACAAAACAATCTTACCCAAACCCCCAAGTTAGGTTAAGTTGTTTAGCAAGATTTCAGACTAGGGTTTCTAGTTCTGATTTCTGGGATCGGTTGAGTGTGAACTCCTTAAACATCTAGTCGGTGTACTGTGTTGGACTAACACATAAAACTAAGTCCAGTTGGTTAAGTCGGTTAAGTCGGTGCCCCTTGTGAAAGGGAAGAGTGGACGTAGGACTGGTTGTCCGAACCACTATAAATCTTGTGTGCCTCTACTGCTTTGATTAACTGTTTACACAATCGCACACAACCTTTTAAACGCATACATATTCCAAGTTGAGATCAGCTAGCACCAAGCTTCTGATCTGATCATACCTGACAATTCAGTCAACTGATTAAAAGATTAACTTTGGAATCTGATTTATCAAAACTGGTTTTTCACACGGGTAAAACTTAAGCTTCCGCACACATCAGTTAAACTGATAGTTACCGAACTGATCTGCTTCAAGCGATCAGTAAGTTGGTTATCAGCCCAAACTGATTCACTCGCACTCTGATCAGGCTAACTGCCCTCACACCTGATCTGCACAAAAAGTTTTCAGAAGTCTATTCACCCCTCCCCTCTAGACTTCTGCCCTCACTAAAACCCGTTCGGGACCTACAAGTGGTATCAGAGCAGTTGGTTCTACAGACCACTGACTCTGTGTATCATCGATTCTTAGGGAAGAATCTTTGTGGTCAACTGAACTGATCTGAAAAACCGTTTTTAAAACTCATTCTTTTTCCAAAATCACTCAGCATGGATAACACCTCAGGTATGTATCATGATCTGCCGAAGTTCTCAATCGATGAGTATGCAGATTGGGCAATATATATGGCCAACCATTTAGGCTCGATCAGTGGCAGAATGATGGAAGTCATCGAAAGAGGACCCATCATCATTTATTATGACAACCCTGCAGTCGGAGGAGATCCAGATTTTGCCCCGGGAAGTCGTATACGAAAAAGCCCAGCCTTGATGGATACAGAGGAAAGGAAACTGCATACTCTAGACACTATTGCAAGGCATATTATCATGAAAACAATGGATAAGGTCACAAAAGAAAAGATTAAGTATCTCAAATCTGCGAAAGCAATGTGGGATACTCTGGCTGAAATATGCGAGGGAAATGAACAGATAAAAGACAGCCGTCTACACGCCGAACTGGTAAAGTTCGAAAAACTGAAGATGCTGCCCAACGAAACCATCAACGAACTCGATGGAAGAATTACAATGTCTATAAACAAGCTTCGAGAACTTGGTAGAGAGATGTCTGATAAAGATATCAACTACAAAATCCTAAGGTCTCTCACCAAGAAGTGGGATATGAAGGTCACGGTGATCAAGGATTGCCAAGACATTTCAAAAATTAAGCCAAGCAGCCTGTTCTTGAGCCTTAAAGCTCATGAGTACGATTTGATTGAGAGAGGACAAGCTGATGAAGATGAGGTGCCCGCTGAAGCCTCAACCTGTTGGGAATATAATGAGTCAGGCAGAACAGATCGCTCTGCTTACCAGAAAGTTTGAAAAATCAAACATTCAACTTGGTAAGTATCGAAGATTTTATAAGGACTATCAACATAGTCGAGGGAGAGATAGGAGATCAGCCAACAGATCTCCAGAAAGAACCAGATCTGATGATCGGAGGGATCACAGAGATGAAAAGAAGAGAGATAATCAGACTGAGGAAAGAAGAGATAACCAATCAGACAGAAGAAGCTCAGACTACTATCAAAAGGGGAAGTCACCTGATAGGTCATACAGACGGAGTGATTCACCTGGAAGGAAAGGTACGGTGGATCAAGGAGCGTGCTTCAACTGTGAGAAGCCAGGTCACTATAGCGCAGACTGCCCAGACCTGACGCCAAGAGAAAGGGAAGAAAAGAGGAACAGAAGAGAGCAACGTTATAGGGACAGAAAAGCCATGGTTGCTGATACGTCAGAAATTGACGATTCCTATCTACCCTCTGAGGACTCTGGATACTCCTCTGTAGAAGACTTCTGCCTGATCAGCAGTGCTGCTGACTTATATGAAGATGAAGATCTGATATTCTCTTCAGACGATGATGAGATCTGCCTGATGGCCAAGGAGGACCAATCTGAGGTAACCTCCAAACCTGCTTCATTCGCTTCTACACCTGCTATCATTAGCACACCTGCTGGGGAGATTGACCTGCAGCTCTACTCGGAGCAATTGCTTGAGGATCTCTCCAATGCAGTAGACACTTATGCTATAGTGGAAGCTGAAAATGATAAGCTGAGGACCAGAAATAATCAGCTTGCTAAAGAAAATGATTTATGTAAAGCCTCTGAACTTAGATCAGCTGAAACTGCTCAGAAGGCAACTGAGGAATTTAAAATTCTCGAAGTTAAAGCTTCTGATCAGGAGAAGCAGATCAAAGATCAGCTGGCAATTAACAAACAGCAAGCTGATGGCTTCAAAATCCTGCAAGCAAAATTCGATGAGCTGTTCCAAAAACATGAAAGTCTAAAATCATCTGAGGACAATCTGCGTAAGAAAATAGAGGTCTTTTCAAAATCATCTAAAACCGTTCAAGACATGAACGCCTATTTTTGAACAACGATTAATAAGAAGGGACTTGGCTATGACAACCCTTCCACATCCTCAAAAGCCCCTGATTCATCTCAAAAGGTGTAATCAGGGCAATTTAAACAAAGATACACCAAAAGCCAAATATGTATCTAATAAGGGAAAAGGACCAGTTGAGCAGGTAAGGCAGATGCCTAACCAGAAAGGGAACAGAAATGGACCCCAACTGGTAAAGCATCAGCCGAGGAATCAACAGAAGAACCCAGTGCTTCTGAAGAAACCTCAACCTAATCAACAGATCAGGAATCAGAAAAGACAACCTGTAAAAGGGAAGTACAATCGAGACCCAATCAAGGTCGGTACCATTTAATAAGCATGCTTCGTAAACCGCAAAACCACCTATGCCTAAAAAAGATATGAATCTTTTAATGGTAGCGATCGTACCTACCCCTATAATCGAAATCTAGGGAATTGCGCACGAGAACCATTAATGGATAAAAAAGAAGACAAACAGAAAAGATAAATCCCAAGTCTTCTAAGTCATCCAAGGTTCACACTAATAATCATACAAAACAGAAAGCATATGAAGAGACGTATGATTATGTTGACAGGTATGGGAGACAAATCAGGCCTTCTGATCTAACTGGTCACAATAGAAGTGCTCTGTTTGTATGGATTCCCAAGACTAAAACTAACCCCTCAGGACCCAATCCAAAAGGGTACCTAAAGCCTGATCTGATTGCAGGATCGCGTGGGTCTGGCCAACAAAGGAGGTGTGCAAGCAACTATCTGGTACATCGATAGTGGATGCTCAAGGCACATGACTGGAAGCAAACACCTTCTCAGCTCTTACATAGAACAGAAAGGCCCGCGTGTACTCTTCGGTGATGATAACTTTGGTTATACCAAAGGATTCGGAACCTTAGAGAATGATGATGTACAAGTAACTGGAGTCTCGTATGTCGAAGGTCTGAAGCACAACCTATTATCGGTTTCACAATTCTGCGACAACGGATTCAGTGTTGAGTTCTCGACTGATCAATGCACTATCAAGAATCGAGCCACTCAACAGATTTTGCTAACTGGTTCAAGGAAAGGGACGATCTACACAGCTGATTGGAACAGTTGCCCAAGAAATGCATGCCTGATTGTCAAGAGTTCCAAAAGTAGCAGTTGGCTCTGGCACAAAAGAATGAGCCATCTGAACTTTAAAACTCTTAACAAGATTGCAAGGATGTCTCTAGTGGAAGGACTTCCGAATGAAGTATTTTCAAAGGATCAGACATGTCTCTGCGCGTGTCGAAGGGAAAACAGGTCAAAGCTTCATTCAAAGGAATTCCCGGACCAGCATCCAGCAGAGTATTGCAACTGCTCCATATGGATCTATTTGGACCAGTTACACCAGTCAGTCTCAATGGACGCAAATATACTCTGGTAATCGTGGATGACTATTCCAAGTTTACCTGGGTTATATTCTTACATAAGAAGAATGAGACGACAACGAAGATACCCGAGCTGCTAAAAAGATTACAAAATGAGAAGGGTATCAAAGATAGTAAAAATCGGATCGACAGAGGTACGCAAATTTCGAACTCTTTTTATTCTTGAATTTTGCTCTAAGTTTGGTATACAAAGATGAAACATCACCGCAAGGACGCCACAACAAAATGGAGAAATTGAAGCGGAGAAACAGAACTCTCAAGGAAGCGCCAAGACGATGTTAATTTGAACATGCAATACCAAGCCATTTTTCAGGCGTATAATCAACACCGCATGCCATACTCAGAACAGATGTCTTCTGACTAAGGCTCACTACAAAACACCCTATGAACTGTGGAAGGACAGAAAACCTCGTGTCTCTTACTTCCATGTTTTTGGGTGTAAGTGTTTCATACACAACAATGGGAAGAGTCAGTTGAAGACTTTTGAGGCCAAGTCAGATGAGGGTATATTTCTAGGATATTCCTCATCTAGCAAGGCTTTCAGGGTTTACAACAGACGAACCCTACTTGTGGAAGAAACACCCCATGTAGTCTTTGATGAAGCATCTTGTGAACAAGGGAAACCTGCCGCAGAACAAGATGTACCTGATCAACAAGAACTCGATATTGGAAAATGGATCGACCTAACGATCAAGGAAAAAAGAATCGTAAATCGTAATAAAGATACATTCCAGATCTAGCTGATTCACCAGATCATTCAGATCCTAAGGTACGATCAACTGTCGATGAAGAAGTTCGTCTGGTGAGATAAAGATCAATCGAACCATCTGGTTCAGGGGGAACATCTGAAGTTCCCACGAACAGACATCAGCACATGATGAGTCCAACATCAGCTGAGACTTGTTCTTATCAAGTGGATCATAACTCTGCACCACTCCCAATCACTAGTAATGAAATTTTATCAGAAACGGACGATGTTCTCAAAACCGACACAAATCAGAACAGGAGGACCTGGATAACCAGTCATCCAACTGATCTGATAATTGGAGACCCATCTGATAAAGTTAAAACTAGACATCAGATTGGTGAAAGTGCCATGTATAAAATTATCCTGTCTATGAAGGAACCAACAACAATAGAGGAAGCTCTACAACGCAAGTCGGATTCTAGCCATGCAAGAAGAGCCGAACAGACGAGAAATCAAGTTTGGGAACTGGTAGACAGACCAAGTCATCAAGACGTTATTGGCACAAAGTGGGTATTCAAGAACAAGAGAGATGAGAAAAATGTCATCACCAGAAATAAGGCAAGACTTGTTGCTAAGGGGTATTCACAATCAGAAGGAATTGATTATGATGAGACCTTCGCACCGGGCCGCTTCGCCTAGAAGCCATTAATTTTTTTTTGGCATATGCTTCCCACAGAGGGTTCACTGTGTATCAGATGGATGTAAAGAGTGATTTCTTAAACGGGGTACTAGCAGAGGAAGTTTATGTTGAACAACCTCCAGGCTTTGAAAAGGGCAACCAAGTGTACCGTTTAAGAAAAGCTCTTTATGGCCTAAAACAAGCCCCTCGAGCTTGGTATGATACACTCTCTCAGTTCTTGATCGACAGTGGGTTCACTAAAGGAACAGTGGACAGAACCTTATTCAGAATAGAAGATGGAAAAGATATTCTGATGGTTCAGATTCACGTGGGCGACATCATCTTGGATCTCCTAACAAGAGTCTATGTGAAAGATTCAAAGAACCGATGCAAGGGAAGTTCGAGATGTCCATGATGGGTCGATGAATTACTTTTACGGGTCTTCAAGTAAAAGCAAAAAACGTGAAGGATATTCATCTCGCCAAGCAAAGTACACTAGGAATTTATTGGCTAAGTTTGGAGTTCAAAATTGTAAGGAAGCCAAAATTCCTATGATATTTGGATTCAAGATGGATCCAGATGAGGATGGTCGAAAAAACAAATCGGAAGGAATATAGGGCTCTCATTGGATCTTTACTATACCGATCGCCCGTGCCAGACCGGATATAACCTTCGCAGAGAGGTGTATAAATGCGATTTCGAGCAAATCCAATGATAAGCCACCTGAAGAAGCGACTAAGCGGATTCTTAAGTATCTGAAGGACGGTAAATCTTGGTTTATTTTACCCATCAGATGATAATCTAGAGCTTAGTGGGTATTCTGATTCTGATTATGGAGGTTGCAAGATCGACAAAAAATCCACCTCAGGAACTTGTCAGTTCTTAGGAAGTAAACTGATCTCGTGGTTTTCAAAAAAAGCGGGACATCGGTTGCAACATCTACTATCGGGCGTAATATATGGTCAGGAAGTTGTTGCTCCTAAGCGCTCGGCTTAGTCGGAAATGAGGGATTATAACATTGAAGCTAACAATGTACCTATTTTCTGTGATAGTAATAGTGCTATTGCAATCACTCGAGTTCCCGTTCTACATACAAGATGCAAGCATGTGGATGTCAGACACCATTTTATAAGAGATCATGTTGAAAAGAAGAATATCAGAATGGAAAAGATTCATACTGATATACAGAAAGCTGATATTTTAACCAAGCCACTAGCTGAGATCAGATTCAGAGAATTATGCAATGAGCTAGGACTTCTGGATCTTGGAGAAAAAGCACCTAAAATGTTTGACGGAATGATCTCCAGAACCAGCTGGTTAAGAGACTAACCAGGTTGAAAGGAATCAGTTGAGTTTGGTATCTCATCAGATCAGAAGATCAGTCAAGGAACTGATGTGAGAAATCGATCATATTTACAAGATTATCAGATTAAAGGAACTGATCAGATTTAAGGTTTATCAGATTAAAGGAAATGCTCTTTTTAAAAGGATTATCTGATTAAATCAGTTGGGTTATTTTACATCTTTGTGAGTCAATTAAGCTGATATTCAAACAAGCAAGATTTACAAGTGCTGTGTATTCACAAGATTAAAGCTTAAAATCGCATAAAGATACAAGAATTTTACACAACGATGGAATAATAGAACTTTTCATTGATAAAGACCCGAAGGTCAGGTTACATTACAAGATACAAGTACAAAGGACCCGGAGGTCAGTACATCAGTGATAACCAAAAATCCTTAACTCTAAACCCTAACCCCAAGCCATAACCCTAAACCTTCATCCAAACCCAAACCCGATCTACAGGGTAGTGATTAAGAGGAGGAAAGAGAGAGATTTTAAGATCTCATGCTCTCATTTTCCCCTACTTAACAGGGTGAGGGAGGCTTGAAAGGTAATCCTATGCCGCAAACTGATGGACTCTCCAATGGAGTGAGAGCGGCCTTGATAGGATTTTTAAGCCAGGAGCCCCAAGAAGGAGTCAGTGGGGTCTCCAGCTGTTAAATGGTGAGTTGATATAGGAAGATTAGATGTTGTCTGATCAAGACCGTATATCAAACTCACGTTCATTTTCAGACTAAGTCTGTTGATGGTAGTCACGTCATAACGATAGACACACAAGGTGCATACGGTTAGGAGAAGTGTCTTCTCAGTTGCAACAGCAGAACCGCCGCCATGGTGGTAGAGAAGCTTTGCAACAATCGTATGTGAAATCTTTGACGATGACAAAAACAGCGATAAGGGACACAAATGGTTGATTTGAGAAGCTGAAATCATTGGAAATGGGGTAAAGGTATTTCCCGGAAGTTTAACCGGAAATAAGGGTTCACCAGGATACATGATTATACAAAGAAGATAAGTATGGTGAATGGGTTATGTTGTGTAAAACAATTGGTCCAATTTATAGAGGCCAAGCAAGGGTGCAAATGCAAATAAAAGTTCTCAAAACCTTTTAGAGAAATCTGCACCAAGAGGACAGCGTGTGGGAATCACGCGACTGATAATTGGATAAATTTACGGCGGATTGACATATCGAAAGATTTAGACGATAATTACGCATGTCAAATCGTGCCAACTTAGGGAATAGAGCCTACTATTCTAGACTAAGTTTTGGCGGTAACATTTATTCCAAGAATTGGATTGACTTGAGAAGTATCAGATCAGGTCAACCAAAATCTGATACATACGAAGCTGATCAGATGAGGAAGATCAGCTGAACTTGAAACTCCAACAAATCAGATACATCAGTCCATGAGTAAAACAAGAAATATCAGTTGAAGGGGGAACCTCAACTGATCAAGGAGGATCAGAAGGGAAATCAGACATATTCAAGGAAAGATCAGTTGAGCTTGAAACCTCAACAGATCAGATGCAAGTGAAGAAGATCAGCTAAAAGGATCAGTTGGGAAATTTCAAAGGCTTAGGCAGAATACTAAGATCAACAAGTGAAATCAACATGGACAAGTGGTATTGACTGATTACAATATCAGTCAACCAGATACGCCTTCTTTTCTCTTGTTATTTACTTATTTATCGGATCTTATCTGATATTATTTTCCTTACTGTACCCATTATCCTTGTGACGTATTCCCTGCAATTCATTTAATGCGGATGAGGGGAACATGTATTAACTGCCATTAAACGAGCTGATCAGAAAAGAGCTCTTCAGAGAGGCTGACAAACATCATACTTCAGGTTTTGTCAGGCCAATGCTCAAGAGAAAATACCGATTGTTGTTTGACATTTTGTCAAAAACAATAATGGGTATTGCATTCAGCCCAGATGCTATTACATCTGTCAAACTGTACAGCATGGCTGCAATAATTGATGAAGCAAAAAACATCAATTGGCACGGGTTTCTGAAGGCCATTCTGCTCCAAGAACATGAGAAATTTGGAGTTGATGAGTGGAGGCAGGTATGCCTGATGAAGAAGATCAGCAATCTCAACAAGGTTGCAGTTATCCTTCAAGATAAAATGCCAAAGGCCAAATGGGAACAGAATGGACTGAAGTCCTATAAAGCTTTTCTCACAACCACTTCAGTCATTTTTGGGCCACCAGACGAAGATATGCGGCCAACCCCCCCAAAGTCCAAGAAAGGAAAAGGCAAGAAGGCAACTCCTTCTGCACCAGATGCGGGCGAATCAGCTCAAGCTGGTGAAGGACCCCCAGAAGGCCCACCAGCTGCCCTCAAGAAGAAGAAAAGAAAACTGGTGAAGGCCCAGGAGAAGAGGCCGAAGAAGGCGAAGCAAGCTCCCATGACTCTGATGCTTGAAGATGAGTCAGATGAAGAAGGAGCGCCAGAACAGCCTGTTGCACCACAAGAATCAGGTGAAGCATCAGACAGGCAGGCCCCTCAATCTGAGAGCTCGCCAGATCATTCTGAGGAAGAAGCACAAGCCGATCGATCTTCTCCTCCTCCAGCCACAGCTGATTCACCACTCAGACTAACGGCTGCTGAGTATGTCTCTCTCGTTCTTCCACCTGACCGCGAACCTGAAACTGTATCAGTTCGTGAACCGGAAAGCTTACCTGTTGTGGAACCAGAAGCACCTGCTTCCACAGCAGAACCTCTGCAGGTCGAACCGATCAGCCAACTTCCGCCTACTCAAGCACAACCAGAACCTTCCACATCTCATCAAATTGAATCTGGACAGAAAATTCCTGAGTCCAGATCAACAAAGATCATAACTGGGAAAGTGATCAGAATGAGAATCGAAAGAGAAATTGATGAGTTATATCCGGAACTGGTCGCCCAACCTGCCATAAGAGAAGAAGTCATGGAGATCCTCACCTGGAGAGATCTTCGATTAAAAAGCTTCTCAGACTTTATAATCATTATTGAACAGATGGGCGGTGCGGACGAGTTTGCAGACTTCGACTTCGACATGAGGAAATCTGCTAAAGTGGGATCACCAGCTGAGCTGATATCTGATAAATCTGTCAAAGCTCTGATCCACAGGAAGCTAGGATTGCCGGAACATGAAGAACTGGAAACTGCTGACAAGACTCCTGAAGCAGATACCATCGTGAAGGATACAGGAGCTGCCGATGATAGTGGAGCTGGTGCTGCAGTTCATGACCAACCACTGGAGGCACAAACAACTGAACCAGATCAAGTGACACTCAACATTCCAACATCACATGTCACCACTGATCAACTTCAGGAGATCAGATCGTTTCTCAAAGATCTCCTGAAAGAAGAAGTTGAGGGACTGATAGCTGATCAAAGGCGAACTGCCATCAAGGAAATAAAAGATGAAAGGGAAATGGCTATTTCCCAGATTGGGGCAATCAAAGATCAGTTTTCCCAAACTGTGTCCACTGCGTCAGCTGAACTGATAAAGACCGTCGATGCCAAACTGACTCAGGTGGATAAACAGCAAGTTTCTTTTCTGATGCTCACTGACAAGCTAGAATTGACAGAAGAGAAACTTGACAAGCTGATTACCACACTCTCTACTGCCATGAAATCTGCCAAGACGGAGCTGATATCAACAATTCAAAATCTAACTGCTCAAACTCAAGGCATATCTATTGCAGATCTCAACAAGGCGATCGCAGTCAACTTTGGTTCTCTGACCTCCCATCTCACTACTCTTTTTGATCAAACCAAAAAGGGGGAAGGACAGAGTGAGAAACCAACTGACAAAACAGATGCAGGGACATCACAGAGAGTCACAAGAAAAACAGCCAGCCAGATACAGGCAGATAAGATACTGGCTGAAAAGATGTCCAAAGAACAGATAGCAGAAGAAGCCCAGAAAAGCCAAGAAGAAAGAAGGGCAGAAAAAATGGCAGAGGCAGAAAATCTGAACAGGAAATTCAGATTGAGAGTGAAGAAAGGAAGGGCTGGAAAATCCGCACCAGAACCTAAGCTGCTAGCAAGAGTTGATGAGATCATCCCAAAAACTGCTGCGCATGCTAAGAAATTTGAGGAATGGAATAAGATTAGGAGTGAATGGCTTCTGGATGCCTTTGTTCTTAATCTTGTTCCACAAGAAGAATCTCCTGATGAAGAATTCCTCAACTGGTTGCAAAATAAATATCCGGATTTTCTTAAGTATCTGGAAAATGAGGCCAAGCTGATCAATGCCAAAATAACTCGCCAAGAGTATGATCATCTGGAGTACTCGAAGAAGGCAGACGGCTCATTTGACAGACTGGCATTTCAAAGATTCTATTTTGACATCTTGCAGTAACGCAAATAATCGATCTGAAAAGCGGTCGATGATGTCAAATGGAAACTTTATCAGATCTTCAACGTTCCTCTAAATCAAAGAGAGATGCCAGAAGGATACAAGCCCAAAGAGTGAAGAATCAGAAGACTACTGAGGATCAGCTGCTTTTATTTTCAAACTTTTCTGATGTAACATGTAATCATCATCTTTAATGAGAAAAGTTTATCTTTCTGATCCTAAGACAAAGTCTCATTGTCTTCTGATTATATGCTCTTAACTGTTCTATTTTTTATCAACTGTTTTGGTTTCTCAAAGTGTTTTGGTTTCATCAAAAAGGGGGAAATTTTTGGGAAATTTATAGTTTTGATGAAAGTTCCGAAAACACATGTAATAGGACCAGTCAGACATGTTAGCTGACTGATGTTTATATTACCTGCATAGGAGACCAGTTGATAATTACTGTATAGGACAACTGATGTAATAGATAGGTCACATATTAAGGGGGAACCCAATATGCGAAGGTCGATCCAAGACTCAAAAGAAATGGTGATATCAAACAGCCGAATGCTAGAATGAGCGTAAGATCGATTGATCCGATCCGATTTAGATATCTCGCCAGGTCATGAAGCTCAAAGTCGAATCTAGGAAGATCGCACGGAAGACCTACATCAGCCGAGTCTGCTAGTTGAAGCTAAGTCAACCAGCACCAGAAGACTCCATCAGGTAGACTGATCAGTTCAGACTGATCAGGTCAGCTCACCAGGTGAAATCTGATGTTTCACCTAATCATACGTCGATGATCTGAACAAGAAGAACATCAAGCTTAGTTGGAAGAACATCACTGAAAAGTGAGTCTGCTATCCAATAAGAACAAGACACGTATGATCGGAGCCGGCAATTGTGGGATTTGACGCTACTTCTCTCTGAACCGGGCTACAAAGTACAAACGCACGCTTTCGGCCATGCCGTTCCTGAAGCTCGTCACATCAAGCCTGCAAGCCTACCAAATATAGCCTGAAATTCAAATTGCTCTCCAACGGCTCTTTGATTTCAAGGTCTATATATATGGGATTACACTTCAGAGTGAACAACGGAAATAATAACGAAAAAAATTTGAACAATCAAGAAGCTCAAGCTAATTTCAGATTTCCGCACAAGAACACGATCAAGAAGATTATCTTTTATTAAGTGTTCATCCCATAAGTTCTTAGCATAGAAATCTTTTCATCTAGCTATTAGGCTGCTTATACGCAAGAAAAGATTTCATAGTTGGAACCACAAAACAATCTTACCCAAACCCCCAAGTTAGGTTAAGTTGTTTAGCAAGATTTCAGACTAGGGTTTCTAGTTCTGATTTCTGGGATCGGTTGAGTGTGAACTCCTTAAACATCTAGTCGGTGTACTGTGTTGGACTAACACATAAAACTAAGTCCAGTTGGTTAAGTCGGTTAAGTTTGGTGCCCCCTTTGTGAAAGGGAAGAGTGGACGTAGGACTGGTTGTCCGAACCACTATAAATCTTGTGTGCCTCTACTGCTTTGATTAACTGTTTACACAATCGCACACAACCTTTTAAACGCATACATATTCCAAGTTGAGATCAGCTAGCACCAAGCTTCTGATCTGATCATACCTGACAATTCAGTCAACTGATTAAAAGATTAACTTTGGAATCTGATTTATCAAAACTGGTTTTTCACACGGGTAAAACTTAAGCTTCTTGACACATCGCTTAAACCGATAGTTACCGAACCGATCCGCTTCAAGCGATCAAGAAGTTGGTTATCGCCCCAAATGATTCACTCAAGACTGATCAAGCTAATCGCCTCACACCGACCAAGACAAAAGTTTTAAGTCTATTCACCCTCCCTCTAGACTTACGCCCTCACTAAAACCCGCTCGGGACCTCGTTCCCCCTTAATCGATATGTCTTGAATCGACCGCTTCCTTGTCCTCGAACTTCAGATCAGCTACTTATCCGACTTTCGACCGCTTCCTTATCCGAACTTCAAATCGGCTCGTAAATCGTCTTACGATCGGTTGAGATTCCTAACTCAACCGATTCCACTTAACCTTTGGTTAGTCTTTTAACCAACCGGTTCTCGAGATCGATCCTTGACCATATCTCGTGCATTTTCTCCAAGATCCGAAGCCCTAGCTCGTTGCATAACTCTCTCGAATCTGATCTCAATTTAGCGGCTTAATTAAGATATCGACTTTACGCTTGTCAAGATGGATCTTTTCCATCCCGATATTCTTCTTTTCAACGTGATCTCTCGATAAAATGGTGTCGACATCCACATGCTTGCATCTTGTATGTAGAACAGATTACGAGTGTTTGCAATAAGACTATTATCATTGGGCGTAATATAGGTACGTTCTTAGCTACGATGTTGTAATCCTCACCGCCGACTTAGCCGAGCGGTTGGGAACAATAACTTCCTCGCACCCATATATTCTCGCTTCAAGTAGTAGATGTCGCGAATCGATATCCGCTTTTTCGAAAAACCAAGAGATCGGTTTATTTTTTAAACCGACATGAACCCGAGGTTGACTTTTCGTCGATTCTCGCAACCTCCGTGAATCAATCGTAATACCCACTAAGCTCTAGATTGTCATCGATGGGTAAAATAAACCAAGGTTTCATCCCCCTTTAGATACATGAGAATCCGCTTAGTCGCTTCTAGGTGGCTTTTGCATTGGATTTGCTTGAAACCGCACATACACCTCTTGCAAAAAGTAATGTCCGGGTCTCCGGGCAACGGGTATAGTAGTGATCCAATCGAGCTCTATATTCTTTCTGATTAAATTTCTGACCATCTTCATCTGGATCCATCTTGAACCCGGTCATCATGGGAATTCTGGCTTCCTTACAATGTTGAACTCCAAACTTTGCCAGTAGATTCCTTGTGTACTTCGCCTGGCAGATGAATATCCCTTTTGTACTCTACTTGACTTGTAAACCCAGAAAGTAATTCATCTGACCCATCATGGACATCTTGAACTTCCCTTGCATCAATTTGCTGAACTTTTCACATAACTTCTTATTGGGAGATCCGAAGATGATGTCGTCCACGTAAATCTGAACCATCAGAATATCTTCTCCATCTTCTATTCTGAATAAGGTTCTGTCCACTATTCCTTTAGTGAACCCGCTGTCTATCAAGAACTGAGAGAGTGTATCATACCAAGCTCGAGGAGCTTGTTTCAGGCCGTAAAGAGCTTTCCTTAAACGGTACACTTGGTTGCCTTTTTCAAAGCCTGAAGGTTGTTCGACATAAACTTCCTCTGCTAGTACCCCATTTAAGAATGCACTCTTTACATCCATCTGATACACAATGAACCCTTTGTGGGCAGCATATGCCAGAAACAGCCGAATGGCTTCTAGACGAGCGACTGGTGCAAAGGTCTCATCATAATCAATTCCTTCTGATTGTGAATACCCCTTAGCAACAAGTCTTACCTTATTCCTGGTTATGACATTTTTCTCATCTCTCTTGTTCTTGAATACCCACTTCGTGCCAATTACATCTTGATGAGTTGGTCTGTCCACCAATTTCCAAACTTGATTTCTCTCAAACTGTTCCAGTTCCTCTTGCATGACTAGAATCCAACTTGCGTGTTGTAGAGCTTCTTCTACTGTAGTTGGTTCCTTCAAAGACAGATAACAACAGTACATGGCACTTTCACCAATCTGATGTCTAGTTTTGAATCTATCAGATGGGTCTCCGATAATCAGATCGGTTGGATGGTGGTAATCCGTGTCCTTCATTCGATGTGCGTTTGTTTGGAGAACATCATCCATTTCTGATAGTAGTTCATTACTAGTGATTGGGAGTGGTGCAGAATTATGATCCACTTGATAAGAACATGTCTCAGCTGATGTTGGACTCATCATGTGCTGATGTCTGTTCATAGGAACTTCAGGAGTTCCCCCTGAACCAGATGGTTCAGTTGATATTGTCTCGGTATGTAATGCCTTCTTCTTCGGCGGTTTGCCAGCGTACCTTAGGTCTCGATTGACTGTTGAATCGGCAAAGATCAAGTTCGGGATGTACACCTTTACGTGTTCAAACTTCTTTCTCCTTGATGCTTATTCGATCCATTTTTCGCGTGTCGTAGCGGTTGGTTTGGGTACGGCTTGATCTCGAGGCGACTTTCTCTTGTTCGAAGATGTCTCATCAAAGACCACATGGGGTGTTTCTTCCACAACTAGGGTTCGTTTGTTGTAAACCCCGAAAGCCTTTTTGGATGATGAGAATATCCTAAGAATATACCCTCATCGACTTGGCCTCAAAAGTCTTCAACCGACTTTTCCCATTGTTGTGAATGAAACACTTGCACCCAAAAACATGGAAGTATGAAAACACGAGGTTTTACGCCCTTCCACAGTTCATAAGGTTTTTTGAAGTGAGTCTTAGTCGAGAGAACATCACATTACGAGTATGGCATGCGGTGTTGATTGCTTACGCCTGAAACGGCTTGGTGTCGCATGTTCAACTAACATGGTGCGAGCAGCTTCCTTGAGAGTTCTGTTTCTCCGTTCTGCTACTCCATTTTGTTGTGGCGTTCTTGCAGCTGACTTCTCATGTCAGATATACCAAACTTCAGTCAGTAAAAACCAAGAATAAAGGAATTCAGAACTCTGTACCTTTATCGATCCGATTTTTACTATGCCGACACCCCTTCTCATTTTGTAGCTTCTTGAGCAAATTTCGTATCTTTTGTCGTTGTCTCGTTCTTCTTCTTGTATAAGAATCTGACCAAGTAAACTTGGAATAATCATCCACGATTACTAGAGTATATTTGCGTCCACTGAGACTGACTGGTGTAACTCGTCCGAATAGATCCATATGGAGCAGTTGCAGTACTCTACTGGATGCCGGTCCAGGTATTCCATTGAATGAGGCTTTAACTTGTTTTCCCATCTGACATGCGGCACATGTCTGATCTTTGGAGAATATCTCATTCGGAAGTCCCTCAACCAAAGACATCCTAGCTATCTTATTAAGAGTCTTGAAGTTCAGATGACTCATTCTTTTGTGCCAGAGCCAACTGCTACTTTTGGAACTCTTAACAATTAAGCATGTATTCCTCGGGCAACTGTTCCAATCTACTGTGTAGATCGTCCCTTTCCTTGAACCAGTTAGCAAGGTTTGTTGAGTGACTCGATTCCTAATCGTACACTTGTGACTC
Source organism: Stenogyne calaminthoides (assembly GCA_037126765.1). Taxonomy (NCBI): domain Eukaryota; kingdom Viridiplantae; phylum Streptophyta; class Magnoliopsida; order Lamiales; family Lamiaceae; genus Stenogyne; species Stenogyne calaminthoides. The sequence goes on from JBBCBC010000017.1 coordinate 22,355,313, forward strand.
GAGAACTCAACACTGAATCCGTTGTCGCAGAATTGTGATACTTATAGTAGATTGTGCTTTAATCCTTCGACATACGAGACTCCAGTTGCTTGTACATCATCATTCTCTAAGGTTCCGAATACTTTGGTTAAACCAAAGTTATCATCACCGAAGAGTACACGTGGGCCTTCTTGTTCTTTGTAAGAGCTAAGGAGATGTTTGCTTCCAGTCATGTGCCTTGAGCATCCACTATCGATGTACCGGATAGTAGCTTGTACACCTCCTTTGTTGGCGATCCCCACGCCGAACCCAATCGAATCGGGCTTTAGGTACTCCTTTGGAATTGGGTCTGGGGGTTAGTGGTGGATTTAGGGATCCACACAAATGAAAGCACTTATATGAAAATCAGATAGATTAGAAGGTCTGATTTGTCTCCCATACATATCAACATAATCATACGTCTCTTTATATGCTTTCTGATTAGTATGATTATTCGTGTGAGCCTTGGGTGACTTAGAAGACTTGGGATTTTTCTTTATATTTTGTCTTCTTTGGTGCTTTGGGTGGCTCAGGTGCAGTAACCCTAGATCTCTGGTTATAAGGGTAGGTACGACTGCTACCATCGAAAGATTCATATCTTTTTGGCATAGATGGTCTTTGCAGTTTACCTATAGCTTGTTTATTAGGCAGCTGACCTTGATTGGGTCTCAGATTAGATTTCCTTTTTACAGGTTGTCTCTTCTGATACCTAATCTGCTGATCAGGTTGAGGTTTCTTCAGAAGAACTGGGTTTCTGTTGATTCCTCGGTTGATGTTTAATCAGTTGGGGTCCATTTTTGTTCCCTTTCTGATTAGGCACTTGCCTTACTTCCTCAGCAGGTCTTTTTCCCTTATCAGATACAAGTTTAACTTTTAGTGTATCTTTGTTAGAGACTCGTTTGATTACACCCTTCTGAAGTGAATCAAACGGGGCATTTGAGGATGTAGAAGGGTTCTTATACCCAATTCCCTTCTTGTTAGTCGACGTTCGAAAATAGGTGTTCATTTCTTGAACGGTTTTTGATGACTTTGTGAAAACCTCTATTTTCTTGCGCAAACTATCCTCAGTAGATTTTAGACTCTCATGTAGTCGGAATAGCTCATCAAATTTAGCTTGAAGGATTTTGAAATCATCAACTTGCTATTTGTTGATTGCTAGCTGATCTTTGATCTGCTTCTCCTGATCAGAAGATTTAACTTTCAGAATGTTAAGTTCCTCAGTTACCTTCCGAAAGCGGTTTAATGATTTTACCAAAAGAGCTTTTACCGAGAGCGTTCTCTTTAACAAGCCGATTATTTTCGATCCTTAGCTTGTCATTTTCACTTCCACTATTGTATAAGTGTTCATCAAGATCGAGAGATCATCAAGCAATTGCTCGAGTAGAGCCGCAAGTCAATCTCTCCAATTATCTGTGCTAATAATAGCGGTGTGGAAATTGAAAAAGCAGAAGGTTTGGAGGTTACCTCAGATTGGTCCTCCTTGGACATCAGGCAGATTTCATCGTCATCTGAAGAGAATATTAGATCTTCATGTTCGTGGAAGTCAGCAAAGATCGCTTATCGGGATGAAGTCTTCTCTGGATGAGTAGCCGGAATCCTCGAAAGGCGGATAGAAATCATCAATTCGGATGTGTCGATGACCATGGCTTTTCTATCTCCGAGGTGTTGCTCTCTTCCGTTTTTTTCTTCTTTCTCTCGGGAGTCGGTCAGGCGTCGGTCTTTGAAGTGACTGGTTTCTCTTGCAGATTGAAGCATGATCCTCGATCTCGGAACTTCCTCCGCCAGTGAGTCACTCCGTCTGTAGGATCTGTCGGGTGACTTCCCTTTCTAATGGTAATCAACTCCTTACGATTCCCGGATCTGTTATATCTTCTCTCATCTGACAGATCATCTCTTTTCTTTTCTTCTCTGTGATCTCTTCGATCATCAGATCTGGTTCTTTCTAGTGATCTGTTAGTTGGCTTCCTGTTTCTTCTTTTGTCTTGATAGTCTCTGTAGAATCTCTGATACTTACCAAGTTGAGTATTTGATCTTTCAAGTTTCTCCGGTAAGCAGAAGCGTCTGCTCCTTGACTCATTATGTTTCCAACAGTTCGATTGGCCTTTGATCTGCTTCTTTGGTTGCTTTTTAAACATGAATCGGATTTAGGCGTTGAGGCTTCAGCAGGCATCTCGTCTTCATCTGCTTGTCCTCTTTCGATTAAATCGAACTCGTGAGCTTTAAGGCTTAGGAACAAGCTACTCGGCTTCATCTTGTAAATGTCTTGGCAATCCTTGATTACCGTGACTTTCATGTCCCATTTCTTGGTGAGAGATCTTAGGATCTTGTAGTTGATATCTTTGTCTGACATCTCTCTTCCAAGTTCTCATAGCTTATTTACTGACATGGTGATCCTCCCATCGAGCTCGTTGATGGTCTCGTTGGGCAACATCTTGAGCTTTTCGAACTTCACCGGTTCAAATTTTGTAATACTGTCTTTGATCTGATAATTTTCTTCGCATATCTCAGCAAGAGTATCCCACATTTGTTTCACAGTTTTGAGATACTTTATCTTTTCCTTTGTGACTTTATCCATCGTCTTCATGATTATATGCCTGGCGATTGTATCTAGAGTATACAACTTTCTTTCTTCTGCATCCATCAGGGCTGGGCTTTTTCGTACAAGACTTCCCGGTGCAATGTCTGGATCTCCTCCAACTGCTGGGTTGTCGTGATATATGATGATGGGTCCTCGTTCATTGACTTCCATCATTCTGCCGCTTATCGGTCCTAGATGGTTGCACATATATATGGCCCAATCTGCATACTCATCAATTGAAAACTTAGGCAAATCATGATACATGCCAGAGGTATTATCCATGCTGAGTGATGTTGAAAAAGAATGAGTTTTGAAAAACGGTTTTTCAAGATCTGTTCAAATGACCACAAAGATTCTTCCTCAAGAATCGATGATACTCAAAGCCAGTGGTTTGTAGAACCACTGCTCTGATACCATTTGTAGGTCCCGAATGAGTTTTGTGAGGGTGGAAGCCTAGAGAGGAGGGGTGAATAGACTTCCAAAACTTTTCGTGCGGATCAGGTGTGATTTGCAGATTACCCGATCAGGCTAGTGTATCAGTTTAGACTGATGTTCAATCTTACTGAGTGCCTAAGGGTAGATCAGCTTGATATCTGTCAGTTTAACTGAGAGTGCGGAAGCTTGTTTTAACCCGTGTGAAAAACCAGTTTTATCAATTCAGATTCTTAAGTCAGTTTTCAATCAGCTGACGAAAGTGTCAACCTGATCAGATCAGTTGCTTGGTGCAGACTGAGCTTAACTTAGAATATGTATGCAGTTTTAACTCAGTTGAGTGAATAGTGTAAAGCAATAAGAAAGCAAGTAAATACACACAAGACTTTTTATAGTGGTTCAGACGAAACCCGTCTTACGTCCACTCTTCCCTTAACACAGGGGAACCTTAACCGAACTTAACCGAGCTTAACTGATCTTAACCGAACTTAACCTGCGGGACTTATATCCCTCATGGGATGGCCGAGATGTTTATTGAGTTCACACTCTACAGATGTTTATCGAGTTCACACTCAACCGAACTAGAAATCAGAAAACTAGAATCTCTAGTCTAAAATCTTCCAGGAACAAACTTAACCTAACTTGCGTTTGGGTAAAGAATGTTTGAGGGTTCCAACTGGAAATCTATCCTGGTGTTTTAGGTAGCCAAAATGCTAGTGGATAGGATTTTTTGCTTAAGAACTATGGGATGAACACTCTAAGAATAATCTTCGAATATGGTGTTCTTCGAGCGGAAATTCTTCTTGAATTTGCTTGCGTGAATATTGTTGTTCCGAATGCTCAATAGTTCATATATGTGGTTGGTCTCTTGTCCTCTCTTTCGAGCAATCCCATTTTATAGACCTCAAAATCAAAGAGCCGTTGGAGAGCAATTTGAATTTCGGGCTATATTAGGTAGGTTGTAGGATATGATTGTGACGTGCTCCAATTATCGGCGTGGCCGTAGGCATGATTAGTGCCGTTTTTGTCCCGCAATGTCAGCTCTTTTTGTGCACGTGTCGCTTTCTCCTTGGCTTCGCGAGGCGGCACTTCAGGAATTTGTCCGTTAGACTATTGATATTCCTTTTGTAGAAGATTCGCTTGTCTGGTGTATTATTTTGATTGACACCAGGTGTGAGCTGACTTGATCTGATAACTGATCAGTCTACCTTGTTTGAGTCTTCTGATGCATATTGTCTTAGCTCAATACGCAGACTCCGCTGATATAGGTCTTCTGGTAGTCTTCTGATCTTCAGGTGACTCTGAGCCTCAGTGTCTTCAATCATACTGAGTCTTCAGGTTTGTTACTGAGTCTTCAGGTTTATCTGAGTCTTCAGTGTCTATCTAAGTCTTCAGGTTCATCTGAGTCTTCAGTGTCTTCTGTCTTCACCTGATCTTCTGACTTCTTGTCTTCTGATTTGTTCTTAGTCTTCTAATCATCTGATCTTCTGACTTCGTGTCTTCTGATTTGTTCTTAGTCTTCTGATCATCTGACCTTATCTGGGTCATCTGATACTTCGACCTGACCTATACATATTGAGTTCCCCCTCAATATGTGACCTATCTCTTACATCAGCTATCTATACATTTCAGCTGGTCATCTTAATCTGATTCTAAGTCATCAGTCAGCTAACAGGTCTGACTGGTCCTATTACAACCTGTTTTGGAACTTCCATCAAAACTAAAATACAGATTTCCCAACAAAAATCTTCTTCCTTTAATAAAACAGTGATTAAGGTTGTGATCAATTTGATGCAGTTCAGTGGATTGATTCCAACTGAGTATCAGTAAAATATGCTTTCAGTGAAAATCATGCAACAGATATAATGCAGTACAGAAAGCAAATAACACAGCAATTATAGTGGTTCAGAGACTCAAGCTCCTACGTCCACTCTCTCTGATCTTCAGAGAAAATCCTTAACCACTTCATAAAGCTTTCAGGCTAACTCACTGTAGCTTACTCACTTTTCTACCTTGAGTTTTCTGGCTGACTCACTGCAGCTTACTAACTCAAACACACACAAGTGTTCAGACTACCACAAGTAGCTTACTAACTTCTTCTCTAGAGTTTTCTGGCTGACTCACTGCAGCTTACTCACTCTTTACAACTCTAACTCACCAACAAAACACACACACTCAAACTACCTTTTCAAAGGGTTTGGGTTTGGGTTGGTTTCCAACTAGGGTGAGATATCCTTTATAATAAAATCAAATGCAAAGGCTAGGATATATCTACTAAGCTTTGGATATTTCTATCAATCTAGGCTTAGTGAATGAGCTCTCTTCAATGTGAAACACTTGGGAAATTCTAGGGTTTTCCAGTGCTTCGATTTGCAAGAATACGAATGAGCTCTTGAGTTGCTTGAAATTTCCCGTAACCTTTCATTGTAGCAGGTCACTGGTATTTATAGGCAACATCTCCAAAAGGTTACTCTTGAAAAACTATTCGTTGGAAGAGATAGCATCAAGGGTTTCTTCTTCTGGTTATTGATGAACGACTATTAGGGTTTGAACAATCCCTTGCATGTTTTAGGAAATATGTAGCCAAGTAGCCAATCACCAATTTTTGCAGTCTGGAACATAGTACTACTGACCAAATTCAGAGTGTTGGGAGATGAATTTTAATAAAGACTTGTGATTTTGATTAGATCCCAAAACCCCTGAGTATGACATGTTCAGAAAGATCTTGATAGTTGAGTCAGGATTCAGTTTTAGAATTATCAGGATGTTATCTGCAGAATGTATAGTCAGCAGATATAGTTTAGGATAGTTACTGAAGACTCAGTAGGATACTGAGTAACTGAAGACTCAGCGTGAAGACTCAGCACAACAGTCAATATGTCTCAGAAGACCCTGAAGACTCTAAAGACACAAGACTGAAGACTGAGAAACTGAAGATCAAGAATACTGAAGGCACAGTAATTAATGAAGACTCAGTAATGTACTGAATGCTCTGTATGAACCTGAATGTTCCGAGGCACTGAATATATCTATCTGAAGGATGCAATACTGAGAAGATCGTGATTCCTTAGAAAGCTAGATATCTGCCAAGACATTCAAATGCAGACAAAAGGAACTAAGTCAGAAGTGTTGTTAAGGTTATATCAAACTCAGAGTTTGTAGCCAAAAAGAGCCGTTGAAGGTGTGCACCTTTAACTAGAAACAAAAGTCAAAAAGAGGAAGACGACACTGTACCATACTGACATCGACAGTTACAGGTCGCTGAAAAAGATGTCAGATGTACGAAAGTTCCAGACTGCAAAAAGTGAAGACCGGCTACATGAAAGGCTATTGCCTAAAACGTATTGGGGAGTGTCAAACCCTAAATATAGTCGTTTCACACACCACAAGAGGGAACTCACGAAGCTATCTCTCCAACGGATAGTTTTCAAAAGTAACCTTGGTGTATGCCTATAAATACTGGTGACTCTCTACATTGTAAGGTTACGGGAAATTTATACGCAACTTAAGAGCTCAAACTTATTCTTGCAAAAGTGAAAGCACTCGAAAAACCTTGAATTTCCCAAGTGCTTCTACATTGAAGAGAGCTCACTATACTAAGCCTAGCTTGATAAGAAATATCCAAAGCTTAGTCGAGATATCCTAACCCTTTGCATTGTGCTTCATTGTAAAGGATATCTCATCCTAGTTGGAAACCAACCTAGAAACCCCAAACCCTTGAGAAGGTAGTTGGAGTGTATTTGTTGGTGAGAAAGTGTTGTAAAGAGTTAGTAAACCACGTGGAGTAGTTTAAAGCTCTAGAGGAGAAGTTAGTAAGCCTGAGGGGTAGTCCGAAAGCTTGTGTGTGATTGAGTAAGTAAACCACGGAGGTAGTCGTAAAGCTCAAGGTCGGGCCGAGTAAAGTAAACTACGTGGAGTAGTCGAAAACATGGTACGAAGTTGAGTAAGTAAACTACGAGGTAGTCGTAAAGCTCGTGGTTGATAGTGAATTTCTCTCAAGAGTCAAGGAGAGTGGACGTGGGAGCTTGAGTCTCTCGAACCACTATAAATTGTTGTGTTCTTTATTGCTTTCCTTATCGTGCTTATCATTTGCATTAACTTGATTTTGAAAGCATACTTTTCAATCGATATTCGGGTTGGAACCAATCCAATCAAGTTGCATAAGTGAATCATGACCTAATCACTATTTCATAAAGGGAAGGTTTTTCAAAGAAAGCTTAAAACGAGTATAAACTAAGGGCCAACCATTCCGCATAACCGAGTAAAGCTAGAACAGATAGTTACCAAACCGAACGCATTACTCTTCGAGGGTTGATAAGTTAGTTATCGATCCAAACAACTCGGGATCTCGACACTCAGGACTCGGTTGGGATTATCTCGAGGTATCCGAAAGAATTTCGGGATCACTTTCTCATGAGACTTTGACTCATAGCGATCTGTGCTTCTTTAACCTAATCTTGAGGATTATCGACCCCAAGTGACCTCAAGAAGAAAAAGTTTTAAAAATACTGAACACGTGTATTCCCCCCCCATACATGTGTAAGACTCGTTTGCACAGGGACCAACAAGTGGTATCAGAGCAGTGGTTCAACTTGACCACCTGCTCTGTTGACCAAAGTTTTATTTTTCAAAAATACTTGTGGTCTATCTGAACTGATCTTATTTGCTGAAACCTTTTATTTTTCAAAGAGATCAGAAAAATGTCTTCTAAAAAACTTCCCATGTTCTCAGTGGAGAACTATGACCTATGGAGACTTAGAATGCAGGCTCATCTGTATTCCAAACATGAGCGTATGTGGAGAGTGGTCTCTCAAGGACCATTCCAATTTACTGTAGTGAATCCCAGAGGAACAGAAGATGAGAGAATTGATCCTAGAGCATAATTTCCTAAGTCTGATGACCAACTGACTCCGGAGGATAGAAAGTTAGTCAATCTAGACTACATTGCAAAAGACACACTATACAGTACAGTTGATGATGGTGTGATGGGAATAATCTCTCACTGTAATACTGCTAAAGAGATTTGGGATACACTAGCTGTTATGTGCCAAGGCACAGATCATATAAAAGAAAACAAACTTTCAGTGGCAATTGGAAAGTTTGATAGTTTTTGAAATGGATGATGGTGAATCAATAGACAAACTGGAAGTCAGATTCACTAGCATCATGAATGATCTAAATGCACTTGGAAAGAAATACCCACAGAGAGAAGTGGCATTGAAAATTCTTAGAGGTCTGTCTAAGAAATGGGATATTCATGCAGTGGTGATTGAAAACACCAAGACTATTAACTCAATGCCATTCCAACAAGTCTTCTCTGAGCTGAAAGCCTATGAATTTGTAATTGATAAGAAATCCAAAAAGGCTGACAGCAAAGATGATTCTTCATCTAGTCAGAATGTGGCTTTAAAAGCCAAAGATAAAACCTGTAAAACTAGAGAGTCTCGAGAACCCCATGCCAAAAAAATCGGGATGAGCTTGAGGAAAAGCTAAGATCGATGGCAAGAAGGTTTGATAGACTTAATAGTAGATTTGGAAAATACAAAAACTATTACAGGAACCACAGGTACCAGAAGAAACCTGAGGACAGATCAACTGAGAAGAAGAAAGACCTGAAAGCTGAAGGATCTTCATCCAAGAGGAAGGACTCCAAGTTCAAAGAAGAAAATGATCAGGATGAGGATGCCAACAGATGCTATAATTACCAGAAGAAAGGTCACTTCCAGTATGATTGTTCAGATTTGAGTGCTAAGGAGAGAAGAGAAAGGCAAGCTAAAAGAGACCAGAAGTTCTCTAGCAAAAAGGCCATGGTTGCAGAAGAAGAAAACTCTGAGGAGGGATCTAGCTCTTTAGATGAGATATTCTCAGACAGCGAAAGTGATGACATCTGTCTGATGGCCATTGACGAGGCAAACTCTTCTTTCTCTATTGTTGCTCCTACACTAGCACAAGAGTTTTCGTGTTCCAATCGAAAAAAAACTATTTTTGACTCGATGGATTCTTTTGAGAATCTGATGAAGGACTATGCTGTTTTGCAAGAACTGCTAAATAGAACTCAAGAGCAGAATAAGGAACTGAAAGCTGAAAATCTAAAATGGAAAGACTCTAGCAATATTGAAGTCACTTCTCAATTAATGGGAGCTACTGATGAACTGGATGTTCTGAAAGTACAACTCTCAGAGAAAGAGAAGTTGATAATATCCTCATCGAAAAAGCTAGAGAAATCCATCAAGAGATTCAAATTAATCGTAATCGAAGTTCAATGACCTCTCTCGAGAAGCATAAAACTCTACAGAATCGTGGAGGATAGTGCATGAAGAAGTTAACTCTATTGAATAATGCATCTAATGTAATAGATGAAATTCAGAGTTACCAGAGATCTGTGACTATAAAATCTGGATTGGGATACATTCCAGGGGGAACCTCACAAGGTCATCTAAATGCTGCGTCAAGTAGCAAGAAGACTATCTTTGTAAAACCAGTGGCACCTACACTTCAAACTGAAGAAATGCCCAAGGTTGTAGACAAGGGAAAAGGACCTATGGTCTCAGTAAAACTGAATGATCATGTTAGAAAGCCCAAACCTCAGGTGAAGGCTAGAAAAGCTGAGCAGTCTGTTGGAAAGTTTCAGGCAAGTACTTCAAAGCCTCAGGCTAAGAATGCGAACCTGAAAGGCTCCACACTGAACCATCAGAGGAATCCTCAGATGAGAAACACTCAGCAGAGACATTCTCAACTGAAGAGACCAAGTCCTCAGTATGCTGAAAGACCCAGATTTCAGTACAGACAACCTGAACCTCACTTGCCTAAGGGTAAAGGTTATCTGAACCCGAGTCATCAAAGGTTTAGACCTGTAGCACAAACCCTAAGCATCTGAACAGAAGGCCTGAACCAAAGAAGAATTCTAAGGCACATGTTCATGCTAAAGCTAGCACACATATACAGAAAACTGCTAAGGCACCCAGAGTAGTGGATGTATATGTTGATGTTTATGGAAGACAGATTAGCCACTCTAAAGTGATTAGAGTTATCAGGCAAATTTGGATTCCGAAAGGTACAACTAACCTTGTAGGACCCTACACAAATTGGGTACCTAAGAATTGATCTATTTTTCAGGAGGAAAACAAGGGAACTAAGCTGATGAAAGATCACATGGCACTGATGAGCAGAGATGAAAAAGCTCCTGATATATGGTATCTTGACAGTGGATGCTCAAGACATATGACAGGATTCAAGAAGATGCTCAGTGACTATGTTGAACAAAGAGGCCCACAGATCACTTTTGGAGATAACTCCAAGGGACAGACTGAAGGATATGGAACTTTAGAAATCGACTCAGTTCATATCTATGGTGTTTCATATGTATCTGGATTGAAGCATAACTTGCTTTCAATTAGCCAATTCTGTGATAAGGGTTTCAATGTAGAGTTCTCCAAGAACTTATGTTTTGTGAAAGATGATACATCACATAAAGTATTACTGACTGGTACAAGAAAAGGGAATGTGTATCTTGCTGATTGGAGTTCAACTCCTAAAGATACATGTTTAGTTGCTAAAAGTTCCACAGATACCAGTTGGTTATGGCATAAAAGAATGAATCACCTAAACTTCAAAACCCTGAACAAGCTTGCAAGATTAGCTCTTGTGAGAGGGTTGCCTAATGAAGTGTTCAGTAAGGAACACATTTGTGATGCGTGCCAAAAAGGAAAACAAGTCAAAGCATCATTTAAAAGCAAAGTAGAAGTTTCTACTGAGAGAATACTTCAGCTTTTGCATATGGATCTGTTTGGTCCTATAACACCTGTGAGCACTAATGGCAGGAAATACACATTGGTAGTAGTTGATGACTACTCAAGATATACTTGGGTCATATTCTTACTCAGTAAGAAAGATACTCAGATAAAGCTGCCAGAGTTACTAAAAAGGCTCAGTATTGAGAAAAATCTGAGTGTGGTCAAAATCAGATCTGACAGAGGAACTGAGTTTATAAATCATATCATTTCTGATTATTGTGCAGCAAATGGAATTCTACATGAAACATCGGTTTTTGCAAGGACCCTCAACAAAATGGTGTTCTTTGAAAGAAGGAACAGTCTCGAAAGAAAAGAAGCTGCAAGGACAATGATAGCTGAAGCTGATATTCCTAAAAGGTTTTGGACTGAAGCTGTCAACACTGCATGCTACTCTCAGAATAGATCCATGCTAACCAAGAATCAAGGCAAAACGCCTTATGAGCTTTGGAATGAAAGGAAGCCTCTTGTTTGTTTCTTTCGTGTGTTTGGTTGCAAGTGTTTCATACACAATAATGGTAAAGATCAGTTGAAAACATTTGATAGTAAAAGTCGATGAAGGAATATTCTTAGGATATTCTCAAGTCGATAAAAGTTTTTCGAGTTTACAACTGTAGGACTCTTGTTGTGGAAGAAACACCTCATGTTGTTTTTGATGAATCTATTTGTGTTTAGAAGAAACAGGAACATGACGCAAATGAACTGACTAAGAGGATCACCAGATTAAGCCTGAAACAGAAAGATAAATCATCCACTGAACCTGAAAAGAAGAAGTCAGTCACTATCTATGATTGGAGTGACTCAGACTCAGATAAAGAAGTTCAGGATGGAAATTAGGATGGTGAGACTCGGGAAAACCAACACTAAAGGTGACCAATCTGAGCAGACACGATTCGGACTCGTGCACGTGATGCCAATGAAGATGTGGTCACGGTGAGGCAAATTCTCGAATCTATCAACCAAAGGGGAACAAATGTCTCTCGACAATGTTCGGAATAGAATGTCCCTCGAGGAAGATGATTCCTTTCTCTCTTTTTTGTTGTTCCTCGAGTTTCATCGATATAATCTGAACCTAACATTTCAAATGTTGAGGACACTATTGAAGGGGAACATCAAGAAGGAAATGGTTAGATAGTCATCCTACAAGTCGATTGTGGGTGATCTAACCGAAGGTGTTAAGACAAGAAGGTTCCATGGAGAGAGTGCACTATTACATTTGTTTCCTATCGGAGAAAGAAACTCATGAAATTGGTGAAGCTCTACAAGATTCTCCTTTGGATTCTTCTTGCTATGCAAGAGGAGCTAAATCAATTCTCAAGGAATGAAGTATGGGGAGCCTGGTAGATAGACCCGGAAAAGGCACAATGTCATTGGAACCAAGTGGGTTTTCAAGAATAAAAGAGATGAAAACAACAACATTGTGAGAAACAAGGCAAGGCTAGTTGCAGAAAGGTTATTCCCAAGAGGAAGGCTTGGATTATGATGAAACCTTTGCACTGCATTTGACGACTAGAAGCCATCGATTGTTTCTTGCATATGCTGCCCACATGAAGTTCATGATCTATCGGATGGATGTGAAAAGTGCATTTCGAAGCGGTGTGCTTAAAGAAGAGGTTTATGTGGAACAACCTCCCGGTTTCAAACAGAATGACCAAGTTTCTGTGCTCGGAAAAGCTTTGTATGGTCTTAAACAAGCACCCGAGCATGGTATGATACTCTTTCTCGGTTTCATTGACCATGGTTTTATCAAAGGAATCTGTTGATAGAACTCTATTCGAGGATAGAGGATGGGGAAGATATCTTACTAGTTGGATATATGTTGATGACATCATTTTTGGATCTCCAAACCATCACCAGCGAAAAGTTTTCAACGCCCGATGAAAGGCAAATTTGAGATGTCAATGATGGGAGAGATGAATTTCTTTCTAGGTCTTCAAGTGAAACAATCAAAGGAAGGAATATTCATCAACCAGGCAAAATACACCAGAGATCTGATTGCCAAAATGGTGTACAGAATTGCAACACAGTTAGGATTCCCATGAATACTAACTACAAGATGGATCCTGATTCTGAAGGCAAATCAGTAAGTCATACTGATTATAGAGGAATCATTGGATCATTGCTCTATCTCGGCAAGTAGGCGGATATAACATTTCTTTGTTGGGATATGAAAGCAAGATACCGCTAATCCTGAAAGGCTAGTCACATGGAATCTGCCAAAAAGATACTGAAATATCTTAAAGGCACAGTGAATAGAGGATTATGGTATCCAGCTGATGATAACCTTGAGTTAAGTGGTTATTCAGACGCTGATTATGGAGGTTGCAGAATTGACAGGAAGTCCACTTCAGGAACTTGTCAATTTCTAGGAAGCAAGCTGATATCTTGGTTTTCGAAGAAAGCGGACCTCGATGAGCAACAAGTACTCTTGAAGTTGAATACATGGTCGCAGGAAGTCTGCGTGCTCGATTCTTTGGCTCAGACAACAACTAAGGGATTATAAAGTTGTAGCCAATGAAGTACCAATATTTTGTGACAATAATAGTGCCATTGCTATTTCACAAAATCCGGTATTGCACACCAGATGCAAGCATGTGGATATCAGACATCACTTCATCAGAGATCATGTCGAGAAGAAGGACATAAGGATGGAGAAAATTCATCTTGATAAGCGAGAGCCGATATCTTGACTAAACCTTTGGTCAATAAAGATTTCGTGAACTTTCGGGTTGAATTAGGGATCTTTAGAACGGTGTATAGAGTAAAAATCGAAAAAATTGAAGGTTTTCGGATGCATGAAGTTTTCTCGTAATTCTTCCGAGAAGCTCAGATAAAATGGAAATCTTGAATCGAGTCTCGTAAAACTCAAGAAAGCATCTTGAACCAATTCAATTACTTTCGATTATTATCTTGACATTTTATCAAGGTTAATAATCAGTAAGACTGATAGAGGGAAATTGGTCTGAAGAAGTAATGACTCATGGGACTCATTTATTGCTCAAGTAAAATTCAGTAATCATTCGCAATAATTACAAAACACCTGAGGAATGTTTTGAGCGGGATCGTTTCAAATTCCGAAGAAGGTCAACAGTCATTTAATGCTCTGCTACATTAATGACCAATGAGGATGTTTTTGGCTTACTTTTTAGGAGAGAAATCGATTAAGATATACCCGATTAATCGGAGATTAATCTCAACCGTTGTTTTTCACCTAACCAACACGATTCCCCACGATCATCGAAGCTATATAAACCCCAATAAGCCTTTCAAGCTAAACTTTATCAAACCCTTCGTTCCCAAATCCTCTGCAAATAAAATCCATTTGCCCAGAAATTTCCCAAACCCTAAAAGCTTCATTTCTTCAATCAACTCTAAAATGGCTCCAACCCTGTTCGAGAGATTAGCCGAAACCAACAAGCCGTGGTACGAGTTTGTTATTTCACTCGAAAGCACAACCAACTCAAAGCCGGAAGAAGAGGCTCGTGATATGATTCGATCGGGCTAAACTCATTTCCAACTAGTCGCAAACCGACCAGACCAGGAGTTTGCGAAAGAGGTAATCAAATTCATCTGTAACTTAAAGATAGATGAAGAGGGATGTATGCATTCTAAGTTAACTGTATCACACTTAGAACATTCGTCCAAATACGTCGATTTTGAGAGGAATCTGTATATTGTTCCGAAAAATTTGAATGATGTTTTTGAGCTCTGTGATAGAGGACAGGATCCTACGATGTATATGTCAGGTAGAGAGCAGGAGTATTTAGATAGGATTGCTGAGAATCCTGTTAAGTTTGAGGCAACATTGCATAAGAGGCACTTAAAGCCACAATATCGTGCGTTGATGGATATTGTGAGCAAATGTATCATGAGTCTTGCGGGGAGTTTTGAGCAGATCAAGACTCAAGCTCGGGATTGATGGCGGCGATAGAGGCCTCACCCATTATAGACTTCAACCGGGTCAAATTCCCGATTCAGACGGTGGAGTGAGCGAACCAAAGTTTTGAGGAAGGTTGATTCGGGCGATCTCAATCAAAGGCAAGATCCACCATGCCACCAAAATTGCTTATATTTTGGAGATGTGCAGAGAGGAGGAGGATATCTTCGCCAATTCGACCCCATTTCCCTAAATCCAAAATTCTCTTTAAGCCCATGCTTGCAAGGAAGGGGCCATCAGGGGGAAGAGAGAAAAGAAGGTAGAATCACCTTCTACGGCTGCTAAAAAAGAGACCCAACAAACCAGGGGGAAGGTGTAGTTGGAGGCAAAGATGGAGGAGGGAGCAAAGATGTTGAAGCAGAAGGATCTTGCTCCAAAACGCAGAAGATTGGTGGTTCTCACCGATGAAGATGGAAGTGATTCTGAAGAGATTCAACCGGAGAGCCAAACCACTCAGAGTTCACCATTACAAGTGTTGGCTCAGGTTATCTCTAGGACAGAGGATCAGACTGAGGAGCGGGTCTTTTCTGAGGTGCTCGAGACATCGCTTCGGGCCAAAGATAAAATCTCTCAAAGAAATATTTAAAGGAACTCGGACTGAGATGCCTACCTCAGATGTCTGTGTGCTCAGACAGAAGAGCTACCAGAGCTAATCAAGATGTGCAGGACTCGGACTAACGAGCCAACTCGGACTAAATCGAGGATATGCCACCAGTCTCGTAACCCACTCAGATGCAAACCGAGGACCCGACCGCGACAAACTTGGGGATCTGCCGAGGCTCAGGAGCAGAATATTCTTGATGAGCTCCTGAGTGATCTACTTTTTGATCCCTTAGCCGAGGCTTCAACTGAACCAGAAAGCCCGAGATGGAAGAAGGGCGAGGCTGAAGAAGGCGAGTGGAGGAGCAAGGGGGAACGGTTCATACTTGACCGCTACCCTGAGCTCAGCTCATACCCTGATCTGCAAGATATTTTCTTCAAATTAAGGACAACTGTGTTCATCCTCAATCAGACTCTTCCCGAGATGCTTGATATTGCTGCTTTCAGAGGGGAAGACTGGTGGAATGAGGAGACAGCCTTCCTGACCGACTTCTCAGGATTCAGAAGGACAAAGCTCAGGATGAAAAACTCTGATTTTGATGAGCTGGTTCAAAAGAAGTTGGCTGAGAGGAGAGCGACTGGAGTTGGTGCCCCAAGCAGCGGAGACAAATCTCAAGATGGAGATGGGGACCAACAGGGAGATGTTGAGAGGCAGTCTCAGATGGAAAAGGAGACTTCTGTTGCTGATCAACCTAGTATTAGTCAACATCAGACTAATGCTAACACTCTTCAGACTGAGGCGCAGTTGGAGACTGGAGCTCGGGGACGAAGCCAAAACCTGTGATGATCGATAGACAGGGGAGATGCAGAAGATTCACGAGATTGATCTCACTCCCTTGATGGAGAAACTTGTTAAGGTTGAGCCAATGATGATCAAAATTGCTCGGCGGATGGAAGAGACGTTGGCCAATCAAAACTCAAAAGATGGAAAGTCTTAGGTCACTCTTCTTGAGCTGGTGCAAATTCAAAACACTCGACCACTCGAGGATGACCTCCATGGAAGAAAAATTTGAATGAGAAGTTCGGAGGGAGTCAAGGCCGAGTTAAGTGATGAACCAAAAGCGAAACACCGGAGAGTTCGATTTTCTAGAGGTGAAACCGGCGAAAAAGAATGAAGTGTTAATCAAGTCTGTTTTGAGGAAATGAGCTCATTACTCATGACCAAGATGACAGAGATGTTCAAGGAAGCACTCTTCGCCGGTTGCCCACTTATCTCAAGAATTTTCGTGGCCAAGAACCATCTAAGGAGGCCGAAGACTTAACAAGATCGGATAGCAGGAGAAGTTATTTGTGTAAGCAAAAGAGCAATATCACATGGACGGCGCTCTCGGGCTTCTTCCAAATTACGGTGCCAAGAAGGGGGAAAAGGAAGTCAAGATCTCGTAAAGTTCATGGCACGACTTTTGGAAAAGAAGGCTCGTAAAGATCAAATGTACAATCTAGCCAAAGCCTTTAAAGAAGTCGGTTAACCGAGAAGTTGAAGTTCGCTCAGGTAGAAAAGCCTATCTACACTCGAGTTTCTAAGCAAACCATGCTTGATGTTACAAGAGAGAAACTGAGTGCTAGAGTAAAGGTTGGAACAAGCCAGGCTGCTGCTGAATTGCCTATGAAGAGGAAAGCCTCATGTGTTCAACCCGAAAAGCAAGCGCACGGAAGGCTTCTAAGCCAATCCAGAGAAAATCGATTCGATGATGAAGAAACAGAACAACAAAAAGCTGATTCGAAGTCTCAACCTCGTAAGAAAGTCTTCAACACGAGAAATGCTCTAAAGACACTCCAAGAAGAACAAGCTAAGAAAGTCCGCCGCCCGATCTCGTGAACGCCTCAGGATCGAAAAGAAGATAGACGAAGAGCAGAAGCGAAGGAGTGATTTTAGGAAGTCGCAGCAAGAGGAAAGAGACATCAAAAGCACTAAAGTGGCCCCACATTGATAAATGGATGCTCATCAAACTCAACGATATGTGGGAAGAAGTCAAGAGAACCTTCTGGTTCAATTATGATGTTCTCAGGGAATGGAGAGGGGAAAGCTCAGATCAGAATGAAGCTTTCATCGAATATCTTCTTATCTTCTAACCAAAGTATCTTCAGAGCTGGATCAACTTTGCTGATGAAGGAGAGGTACAGATAGTGGCCCCTGGTCCATATTCCTATCCACCTCTAAGACTTGATAATGGTTTGGTGAATGAGAAGGCCATTACTCAAGAAATTGCTCAGTATGCTGGTCAGTTGGGTCTAACAGGAAACAGTCCGGACATCATCAAGGAAAGAAATGAGCTAAAGAAGAGATTTTACGGAATGTTCGATCTGGAGGTACCCGCTGATGAAGTTGAGAATGAAGCAAACTGAAGAGCAGAAGACTGAAGAGCCGAAATCTGAAGACTGAAGACTGAAGACCCAGAAGATTTTGTAATCTTTAAATTTTTGTCTTTTTGATTTTGTTGATAAACTCATTGTAATATGTAATGGGATACCAATCATCAATGAAGATTTATCATTATGCTCAAAAGATAATATCTCATTATCTTATTTACATGTCTTTTATTTTGATATGCCTGAATGAATGTCTCTAACTGATTGTACGTTGATAAGGGGGAAATTGTTTAAGTATTTGGAAATGATCTATTTAAGAAAGATTCATTACTGAAGAAATTTGTTGAATGTTTTAAATTGTTGAGAGATTATTTATTTAAAGAGATTTTCTTCTTAAAGAAATTATTGGGAGATTCTCTATTCAGGAACCAATCATGTAATAGGATAAACTGAAACCTGAGTATAGGTTATATGTTTGTAACAAGATAGCTTTTGGCATCATCAAAAAGGGGGAAATTGTTGGGAGATGAATTTTAATAAAGACTTATGATTTTGATTAGATCCCAAAACCCCTGAGTATGACATGTTCAGAAAGATCTTGATAGTTGAGTCAGGATTCAGTTTTAGAATTATCAGGATGTTATCTGCAGAATGTATAGTCAGCAGTTATAGTTCAGGATAGTTACTGAAGACTCAGTAGGATACTGAGTAACTGAAGACTCAGCGTGAAGACTCAGCACAACAGTCAATATGTCTCAGAAGACCCTGAAGACTCAGAAGACTCTAAAGACACAAGACTGAAGACTGAGAAACTGAAGATCAAGAATACTGAAGGCACAGTAATTACTGAAGACTCAGTAATGTACTGAATGCTCAGTATGAACCTGAATGTTCCGAGGCACTGAATATATCTATCTGAAGGATGCAATACTGAGAAGATCGCGATTCCTTAGAAAGCTAGATATCTGCCAAGACATTCAAATGCAGACAAAAGGAACTAAGTCAGAAGTGTTGTTAAGGTTATATCAAACTCAGAGTTTGTAGCCAAAAAGAGCCGTTAAAGGTGTTCACCTTTAACTGGAAACAAAAGTCAAAAAGAGGAAGACGACACTGTACCATACTGACACCGACAGTGACAGGTCGCTGAAAAAGATGTCAGATGTGCGAAAGTTCCAGACTGCAAAAAGTGAAGACCGGCTACATGAAAGGCTATTGCCTAAAACGTATTGGGGAGTGTCAAACCCTAAATATAGCCGTTTCACACACCGCAAGAGGGAACTCACGAAGCTATCTCTCCAACGGATAGTTTTCAAAAGTAACCTTGGTGTATGCCTATAAATACTGGTGACCCTCTACATTGTAAGGTTACGGGAAATTTATACGCAACTTAAGAGCTCAAACTTATTCTTGCAAAAGTGAAAGCACTCGAAAAACCTTGAATTTCCCAAGTGCTTCTACATTGAAGAGAGCTCACTATACTAAGCCTAGCTTGATAAGAAATATCCAAAGCTTAGTCGAGATATCCTAACCCTTTGCATTGTGCTTCATTGTAAAGGATATCTCATCCTAGTTGGAAACCAACCTAGAAACCCCAAACCCTTGAGAAGGTAGTTGGAGTGTATTTGTTGGTGAGAAAGTGTTGTAAAGAGTTAGTAAACTACGTGGAGTAGTCAGAAAGCTCTAGAGGAGAAGTTAGTAAGCTACAGGGGTAGTCTGAAAGCTTGTGTGTGATTGAGTAAGTAAACTACGGAGGTAGTCAGAAAGCTCAAGGTCGGGTTGAGTAAGTAAACTACGTGGAGTAGTCAGAAAACACAGGGGCCGAGTTGAGTAAGTAAACTACGAGGTAGTCAGAAAGCTCAGAAGTTGATAGTGAATTTCTCTGAAGAGTCAAGGAGAGTGGACGTAGGAGCTTGAGTCTCTGAACCACTATAAATTGTTGTGTTCTTTATTGCTTTCCTTATCTGTGCTTATCTGTTGCATTAACTTGATTTTGAAAGCATACTTTTCACTGATATTCAGTTGGAACCAATCCACTGAAGTTGCATAAGTGAATCGCAGCCTAATCACTATTTCATAAAGGGAAGGTTTTTCAGCAAAGCTTAAAACGAGTATAAACTAAGGGCCAACCATTCCGCACAACTGAGTAGCTAGAACAGATAGTTACCAAACTGAACGTACTCTTCTGAGGGTTCAGTAAGTTAGTTATCAGATCCAAGCAACTCAGGATCTCTGACACTCAGGACTCGGTTGGGATTATCTGAGGTATCTGAAAGCAGCTCAGGATCACTGTCTCAGTAGACTTTGACTCAGAGCGATCTGTGCTTCTCAGAACCTAATCTTCAGGATTATCTGACCCAAGCTGACCTCAGTAAGAAAAAGTTTTAAAAACACTGAACACGTGTATTCCCCCCCCATACACGTATAAGACTCGTTTGCACCGGGACCAACACAGAGTCCTGTCGCTTTCAGTGTCAGTAAAGTACAGTGTTATCTCCCTCTGATTGGATCTTGTCTTCAGTGAATGTAGACAAATAAAACGACTCTTTTAGGTCAATCTCTCTGAATGAGACAACCTTAAACAACACTTAGACTTAGTTCCTTTTGTCAGCACTTGAATGTTTTGGGCAATATCTACTTTACTGAAAATGTGCGTTTATCTCAGATTTGTATGTATTCAGATAGATATTTCTTCAGTGCCTCTGAACATTCAGGTCTTTCTGAGTCTTCAGTTAACCACTGAGACTTCAGTAACTTCTGAGTCTTCAGTAACTACTTTGTCTTCAGTTCTTCGGGGTCTTCAGTATCTTCTGAGCATTCAGGTCTTATCTGATTTCTTCAGTAATCTTCTGAGCATTCAGGTCTTATCTGATTTCTTCAATATCTAACCTGATCTATATCTACTGACTATACATTGTGCAGATACTTTCCTGACAATCTCTACTGAAACCTGACTCAGACTATCAAGATTATCCTGTACATGTCATACTTAGGGGTTTTAGGATCTAATCAAAACTTCTTTATTAAATTCATCTCCCAACACCTAAAAATCAAAATATTAGAATGAAATGAAATAATAATGAATTCAAATAAGAATCAAGAAACATCAGAAGAAATCTGTAAACAGGATCAAGTTAAGACTACATAATGAATCAAAACAATTACATGAAGAAAAGAGAGAGAGAGAGAGAGAGAGAGAGAGAGAGAGAGAAATAAGACCAATAATATCTGTGTTCCATGGATGAATATATTTTCGAGAATGAATGAAAAATGAATAAGAGGTGTGATAATATATAGAAAATAGTAAAAAAAAAAAATCAACTACTGAGATTAAAACAACACTCAAAATGAATGAGATTGGAAGTATTTGAAATAGAGGAATGTGACTTTGTCACATCATTTTATTAATTGACACATCATCTTATAGAGTTGCATTATACAGATTATAGATAATCTCTATATTCAGAAATATTATAAATTAATTTGAATATAAATTTATATAAGTATATACGCCTCTGTCCACCAAATTTATGCATACTTGTCTTATTTGACTGTCCACCAAATTTATGCACATTCCCTTTATGGAAAAAAATATTTTATATTTATCCCCCAACTATCACTTAATTATTTCAAATGACATTGTAGTTTACTCACAAATAATCACTTTATTTATACATAGACCCCACAATATCCCTACTTTATCTAATTTTTTCTTAAAATTTGTGCCCACAATATCAAACATAATTTTTGATGGACAGATGGACCCCACAATAATGCATTTTTTTAGATTGATCATACATGAGTACAATCCGACACGAGTACATCTCAACGATGAAAACATTATTGAAGGTATCAAATTTTGTTCGTGAAAATGGTCTTTCTTCGCGTTGCTACTCTTTTAATAATTGAGTCTGTCATCTCTAGATTGCAAGTATTTGTTTTATGTATTTTGAGCTTTAGAAATAAGTGAATAATAAGTTCTTCAATGACTTTAGTTTATTTTTTTGTGATGTTTATAGAATAGATTTTTAGTTAAGGAAGACTTTAAAATTGTCCTTGAACTTTTTTATTGAAAGTAACCCTAGAAAATTTAGTTAAAGGAGATTTTAAAATTTTTCTTGAATTTTTTACTAAGGGTGGACTGACTTAAAATGGCAATATTGAAGCACAATTGTTTTTCTTTGTTAACTAATAAAAAGGTTGATATATTTTCGATTTGTTGGGATGAGATCAAATTCTCTCATTTATTACTAT
This sequence comes from Stenogyne calaminthoides, assembly GCA_037126765.1. Classification (NCBI taxonomy): domain Eukaryota; kingdom Viridiplantae; phylum Streptophyta; class Magnoliopsida; order Lamiales; family Lamiaceae; genus Stenogyne; species Stenogyne calaminthoides. The sequence goes on from JBBCBC010000017.1 coordinate 22,377,229, forward strand.
TTTATTTTTTAGTTAAGGAGGACTTAGAATTTTGCTTGATTTTTTTTTTTTTTAATTAATGGTGGACCGTCTTGAAATGACAAGTGCTGACCATTGTTTTTGTTTGTTAACTAATAAAAAGTTGATATATTTTTGAATTGTTGGACTAAGATCAAATTCTCCAACTTATTACCATTTTTTTCTCTAGTTGCAATAAAATGATTTCATGATGGACCTTAACTAATGGGCGAAAATTAGAACAACATATGTGATGCTATTTCTTAAATAAAGTTGGTCCATTTCACTCTCTATTTCAATTTTTTCCTACTTTTCTTAAAATTAGCTGCATATTTTGCTTTTAAACATCATTTTGGTACAAAATAAAAATAACATGTCCTTTCTTCCAATTAAAGGTAATTAGCTAAGATTGAATAATAAAAATATGGAATTAAATTATCAACCACTTGAGTCAATTCTACATCTGAAAATGAATATTTGTTTAGTGAATTTCTTATAATTTGTTTCTCCTATTTATACTAGTTCCCTCCCTCAAAGAATGTTGAATTTTTTTTCTAGAGGGGAGGGGTGAATAGACTTCTGGAAAACTTTTTCGTACAGATCAGATGTGATAGAAGGTTTCCTGATCAGAGTGCGAGTGAGTCAGTTTGGACTGATATCCAACTTACTGATCGCCTGATGGCTGATCAGTTCGGTATCTATCAGTTTAACTGATTGTGCGGAAGCTAGTTTATACCCGTGTGAAAAACCAGTTTTAACAAATCAGATTCTCAAGTCTGTTTTCAATCAGCTGACCAAGGAGTCAAACTGATCAGATCAGTTGCTTGATGCAAATTGATCCTAACTCAGAATATGTATGCGATTTTAAGCAAAGTAGTGTGCGATAGTGTAAAGCAGTTAAGAGCAGATAAATGCACACAAGATTTATAGTGGTTCGGACAACCAGTCCTACATCCACTCTTCCCTATCACAAGGGGCACCAACTTAACCAACTGGACCTAGTTTATTGTGTTAGTCCAACACATTACAACCAACAGATATTTATAGAGTTCTCACTCAACCGATCCCAGAAATCAGAACTAGAAAGCCTAGTCTGAAATCTTGCTAAACAAACTTAACCTAACTTTTGGTTTTGGGTAAGATTTGTTGTTGTTCCAACTGGAAATCTATCCTAGTATATGTGTAGCCTAAAGCTAGAGGATGAGATTTCTATGCTAAGAACAATGGGATGAACACTTAGAAATAATCTTCAAGTTTGTGTTCTTGTGCAGAAACTTTGTTATAGTATGAGCTTCTTGATAATTTCCGTCTCTTCACAATGAAGATTAATCCCATATTTATAGACCTCGAAATCAAAGAGCCGTTGGAGAGCACTTTGAATTTCCGGCTATATTTGGTAGGTTGCAGGATTGATTTGACGTGTTTAGGGACGACATGGCCGAAAGCGTGAATAGTTGTCTTTTATAGCCGTTTGACTTGTGCAGCGTCGAATCCTGCGTTGTCAGCTTGTTCATAAGTGTCTTTTTCTCATTGGTTAGCAAGTACAACATTTCAGTGTTTGTTCACCAACTAATGTTGACATTCATCTGGTCTGGTTTACCCCCTATGTTTTCTAATAAGTAGTTAAGCTTATCATCTTGTTGACTTGGCCTGAACTGATCACAACTTCTACTGATCAGTCCCCTTGAGTCTACTGATATGGTTGTCTTAGCTTCAACCAATCGACTCTGCTGATATCTTCATAGAGTAGGTCTTCTGGTCTTCAAGTAAAGTCTTTTTAATTCCGCTACTGATCACCGCTCAGCTGATCTTCGCTCTGCTGATCTTCACTTGACTCGTATTATGAGTTCCTCCTTAAGAGTGACCTAGTCTACTACATCAGTTGTCTAACATGTTCAGATGGTTTCCTATCATATCATCAGTCCGACTAACATGTTCGACTGGTCCTATTACAACTGTTTTGGAACTTCCATCAAAACTATAAATTTCCCAACAATTATCCCTTTTTGATGGAACCAAAACATTCCTCAGAAAGAATGCTGAACAAAATTAAACATTAGTAAAAGATACAGAGAATCAGAAGACAATGAGAGTTTGTCTTAAGATCAGAAAAGTAGAATTTCCATTAATGATAAGAGTTTTACAAGTATATCAATTATATTCGACCTTACAAAAAATAATAAGTCTTGACTCGGAATCTCTTCTTCTTAAACAAACACATAAATCGAACAGTCTTACCTTAACTCCTGCAGCTCTACTCTCTTCAGTGATGTCATCTTGTGCAAGACATTTGTTGAGTACTGCATTGAAGGCTATTTTATCAATCTTCCCATCTGGAGTTTTCTTGTAGTCCATGATTTCCACTTCTGGAGCTACTGGGATGCAATTCAGCTTCTTGGCTTCTCTCATGATGTTGTTGTAGAAAGCTGGATGCTTGTTACTGAACCAATCTCTAAAGAATTTATTTGTATCCACGTTGGTTGGAATAACTTGATTGATATGGGCCGAGATGTACCATTCCCCATTTATCAGATGTCATTCCTTGGCCATATTTATGTCTGGTTTTACAATGATACCCACATCACTAGGAAGAATAGGTTCTATGACATGTGCGCCTTCTCCGGATTCAGCAACAAGCCCTTTCCTTTTCCTCATGCGATAAGTTTTGTCAAGGCTTGCGGCTTCTTCCATTCCTTTCTGTCTATCCAGCTCTGCCTTCTTCAATTCTTCTGCTTTTCTGATCTCCGCTTCTGAAGATTTCTTTTTCTTTGCAGGGACAGCAGTTGGTTTCTTCACTTTTCTGGTATGCTCACCTGACTCAGTGGATGATGAAGAAATGACTTCTTCTAATTCTGCAGCAGTCTGGGCATCTTTCTTTAATCTCTTCTGTTCCAGAGTTATCTGGATTCCTGCTACATAATTTTCCACCTGATTCAGCCTCTGAATGGTATCAGCATCCTTAACATTCTTCTCTTCCTCCCCCTTTTTGGTTCCCTCAAAAAGAGCTTTCAGCTCAGAACTGAGGTCCCCAATCTGCTTTGATAGAGCTATCTTTAGATTTCCCAGGGCAGAAGATTCACAAGAAGGACTTACCTGGTTGATCAAGGTCATCATGGAAGAGTGAGCTTTATCCACAAGTGGGCTGACTTTATTGAACAGGTGCTCAAACTTATCAGCAGCAGAATTGACCCTGGTCAAAGCACCAGCAAGATCGTTTTGTAACCTGGTCAATTCGGCTATCTTCTCATTCATCATCAGCGTGAACTACTGATTTCTGTTCTCCTCTATCTTGGCCAGCTTTTCGTAAACTTCCACCATCTTATCGGCTGTTGTATCCCTCAATTCTTCAGATATTCTAGTGCAGTGAGAGGATACCTATTCACATTCAGTACGGATGGCTGTCTCCAGTTGTCTTGGAATGAAGAAGCTCACATCATCGCGAAACATCTGAGCCATGTTTGCTCTGAAGGAGTTCTTGATGTACTTCATCATATTGGCCTCAAATTCAGGAGAAGTTTGTAATACTTGAGTTACGTCTCTCTTTGGAGATGATGTACCTTCCAATTTAACGCTTACCTTTGACTCCCTCCGGTGAGTTTAAGTCAATCACATTTTCGGTTGTTTGAGCCTCAGCTGATGGGGACTGTGACGCATCTCCAGTACCAGCTTCATTGGCAGCTTCTTCAGGTTCCTCAATAATCCTCATCTGCTTTGCTGTTTGTTCGGTATCAGGAAACAGTTCAAATATTTCTTCAATCTCGATCGAAATTTTGTCATCAACAAAGTCTTCATCTTGATCAGATTATTTTATTTGCCGCATTACTCGCCTGTATTTGACCATCTTGTGGGTCATTTCTCTGTGCATGGGGGTATTTGGTAGTCCCAACTGTCGAGTAATTAGTCCAAAGAATCGCATCATCGAAATCGGTTACGGAAGCGGTCTCCACTCTCATTTATCTTTTCGATCTCCGGCTCATAGTCCGAAAGGAATGAACCCCACCTTTTTTGCTTGACCAAAGATGCGGTGCCAAAATCTTCAAACTTCTTTAAACGGATATCTCTCCAGGTGAGAACATCGAGAACATTGGCCTTGGCATTTGCATTAAGGGCTAGCTCAGGACATCTGTCCTCGAGCATTTTCTCTAAGCGCCGTCGGATGATTGTCTCTGTAAATGAGAGTGTTTCTGGTTCAGGCTCGAGTGATAGAGAAGGAGAGAAAGGCCTAGCGAAAATGGGTTGAGGATCTGGCATCTGAGGATCAGAAGTATCCATGTGTTACGATTCGCTTCGGATCTGATAGGAACCCGAGTGGTTGCTGCAAAGGGCTCGATCGAGCATATTTGGATGCATGAGCAGCATGAGCAGTTCCTCTGGGAGAAAGTTGTCTGAGGATGATGTGATCATCATCTGAGTCAGATGACTCATCCACCAGAATAACTTTCTTCTTCCCTTTTCCAGCAACTTCAGCAGCAGATGTAGACTTATATTTCTTGGTGCTTTGGTTCTTTGATGACAACTCCCTTCTCAAAGCTTTTCGGAGGTTGTCTTCCTCCCGACCCGACCACCTTTTCTTGCCCTTTTAACTTCCAATGTAGGTTTAACAGCAGGTTCATCAAAATCATCAAGTAGGCCAGGTATCTGACGGTTGATGATCAGCATTTTCTTGTGAGCAAGCTTATAAGGAATCATCTCGTCTTCACTCCAATCTCTGTTTCTCATCAGGTCTATCAGAATCAAAGAAACCTTATGGAGAAGAGTGATCTTTGGTGAAAGGATCACTTTTCCATCCTTGACAACAAATTTCTCAGATTCTTCCAATAACCTCCTCTTCAAGAATCCCAACCAATTGATCTTCGCATTGTGGATTATAGCATTCATGACTCGAGCTTTCTCCTGTGTAACTACATCCAAACTGTAGGTGATGCCTACAATAACCTTCTGGACAATATCGAACAGGAGTCGATATTTCCTTCTCAACATGGGTTTCTTGAAGCCTTTAGTATGATGAGCATCCGTTGGTCGAAGAAGGTTCCTGATAATTGTGCTCTCTTCAGAAGCCAAATAAGCGTCGGGCATGATGTCGTCCTCCGGTGCAGGAAGACTGAAGATTCTGATGAGATCGTCATCAGTGATTTCCAGATGTTCACCCTGTACCTCCGAATACAAAATGCCTTCGTGATATCGAAGATTGTATAGAAATTCCAAAGCCCCGTCTAATAAAATCGAGTCAGAAGTAGCTGAGCAATAGGTCTTGAGGACGCACTCCTTGAGCAATTTGAGGATCTCAAGGGACTCTGGATCTGTGGTGGTCCAGAAATCGACACACATTTCCTCAATAATTTCATCGGCAAAGTCCCAGAAGATTGGATCTTCGGGTTCCGGTGAAGACTGCGATGAGGAGTGAGCGGTTTCTGCAACCTCACGTACTTTGGAAGCCATTACTGAAATAAATTCCACAATTCGTCGTTAAAATAACGCTTTGAAACATAATTTTGCAGAAAAATTCAGATAATCTATGGCCATTTAATATTACACAACTTACCAGATATGGATATGCAAGAGAGAATAAGCAAGAAGAGCGTATTGATTTGCAGAAGTTGTGCAGAAAATTTTTGAGCGCTTTGAGTAATTTGCAGAGAAAAAAAAATGTGTATATGTAATCGTGCAAATGAAGATTCAAAAGGTTTTCAGAGAAAGGGTATTAGGGTTTTAAAAGGATGGGAGGGAAAACATTTTGCACGGTTATTTTTTAAGATACTTGAGTGTCCTTGATTTTATTGGACGATCAAGATTGAGGCGGTTTAAAAGTAATTAAATCGTGCGGTCAGGGATTTTAAACCGGCAAACTTTTGGACTTAAAAGTTTGCAATAAATGAATTTAATACAAAAATTCCACGTCCGCATTTAATGATTGCAGGTATGACATCATAAAGTAATGAGAACAATAATAGCTAACAAGTAATAAGCATAAAAGTAAATCAGAAAACGTATCTGGCTAACTGATATTGTAATCAGTCAGTTACCACTGTTAATCTGATCTGGTTGGCTTGATTATTGTTGACTTTACTGATGGTAGTCTATTCCTTAGTATTTCCCAACAATGTCCCACTTATCTGATCAGATTTCTGTTGATTCAATATGCCGATTCATTCAGATGATTCTCTTATCTGATCCACTCATCTGATCCACACATCTGATCTACTTATATGATAATCAGATTTCTGTTGAACTAATCTGATGAGATCAGATCTTGGGAAAATGTGCCAATAACCCGCCAAATCCTTATCCTCGGGGAGTTGAATAGTCGCCTCGATTCCCTAAGTTGGCTTGATGTGATAGTTTTGCAATGATTGTCTGGAAACTTTGATATCACACACCGTAAACTAATCCAACCATTAGTCGCGTACCACCTACGCGCTGTCCTAGCGGTGCCAATTTCTCTAAAGGGCCTTGAGAAATCAATTTTGCATTTCTACCTCTGTTTTTCCTCTATAAATAGGACTAAGGTTTTATGCCCACAACATAACCCATTCACCATTTTTATCTTTCTTCAAATTTTAAACTCCATGTATTCCGGTGAACCCTAATTCCGGTGAGACTTCAAGCAAAATCCTTTCTTTACCCTACTCAAATGATTTCAGCTTCACAAATTAACCCTGTGCTCCCCTCATTACTGTTGGGGAATTAATTGCCCGGATCTATTCGGGATGAATATTTAAATACAAATTTAATTCTAACAATTATTACTAGCATGAATTAATCCTATATTAATTCAAATAATAATTCAACAACCAATCATGCATAAAAACAGTTCACATAAAACCTACGCATGCAGAAATACTACGGGTTTACGTGAACTAACCTCTCTGAGTGACAACCATTGAGAAGATGAATCCCGTTCACACGAATACACCAAAAGGTCTTCTCAAGTATTCCCTTATCCTTGTTCAACAATCCGGTGGTAGGAACTCGCGAACAATTTAACAAAAGGAAAAATAAAATTATGTTCACATAAAACCTACGCATGCGAAAATACTACGGGTTTACGTGAACTAACCTCTCGGAGTGACAACCGTTGAGAAGATGGATCCCGTTCACACGAACACACCAAAAGGCCTTCTCAAGTATTCCATTATCCTTGTTCAACAATCCGGTGGTAGGAACCAGCGAACAATTTAACAAAAGGAAAAATAAAATTATGTTGCACCACCTTTGTGGATTTCTAATTTTTCCAACACATGGAATTGCACTTGGGAATGAAACATTCATCCCCTATTTATAGAGGGGTGTTGGTCGAAAACTTTGTGCCTGAATAAGATGGGAAAATCTTTTTCTTGATCTCCAAGAAATCTTGAATATATCCAATATATATTTTTCTCCATATTTAAAATATTCCACAAAAATCCCACCTCCTCTTGTTATGGTATTTTCGAAAAAAATAAGGAGTAGGAATCCAAGATTTGGATCTTCTTGAATTTATGAGATATTCTTGTATTCTAAGAATACATATCTTCCATAATATCTTTTCAAGAAACATCAAGAAAATCTTTTTCCTTTTTTTTTTCTTCATACTTTCGAAAATCTCAAGATAAATAACCAAGTGGGAGATTTCTTGAATTTAATGAGATAAACTTGTATTCAATAATGCTTATCCTCATTCCATAACAAAATTCAAAGAAAATCTTTCTCCTTTTTATTTATTAATTTGAAAAAAATTAGGAAAAATTAGGCAACAATAATTTATTTTATTTTAAACACCCTTTTAAGTTATTGAACTTTATCTTTTTGGGCTACTTGAGGGCCTTTAGAAGAATTAAGATTGGACCTTCTAATGGACTTTGAATATCTAATATGAGCCACAATATTATTCAAGCCCATAAATATTAATTAATTTACATAATTAATATTGCCTTTATCCATCTTAACCCGTATTCTTTTGTTAATATGGCTTTAGGTTATTATTTCCCATGTTTAAGATTATCTGCCCATTAATTAATTCAAGCCCTTTGAAATAGCTTTCCTTTAATTAATATCTTTTATCCTTGGTCAATAAGCGGTTCAACAAAATTATCCATCTAGGAAACTAATTCCACTTGCAAGATTTGGTATTATAAATCTTTATGAACCTCCCATAGAAGCAAATCAAGCAGCGTACTTTTACAATTCTTAAGTATTAAATCTTAGAAATCACATGTGACGATAATATTGCCCAAGATATAAAGTATTGAATCTCATTGATTTTCTACCCGTCATAAGTAGGAAGAAAAAAATAATTACTAACCACACACGATCCTATTTAAGGGGGGGCGAAGATTAAGAAAATAACGAACAATTGATCTTTAAAATTTATGGAAATGAACAATCCATTGAAATTGGGGTCTAATTCTTCCTAATTTGACTTAAAGAATTTATCCTCTGTAGGTCTTATTAGTGACGCTTTCCGCGATGGGTTCATACACTAGGAAGAATCTCTTGGTCAAAGAATTAATTTGGTTCGTTATTTCTTAATCTTCAACCTTTTAAATAGATGGATGGTTATTTAATTATTGTTTTGACTTTTTAGTTACAAGAATCAATTGAGATTCAAACTTTATATGATGGGGTATAAAATTGGTCAACATGTATTTGTTAAAATTAAATATGGAGAAAAGTATGCTTTTTACTTTTGTTCGAATCGCGATCTGATTTTGGAGGTTCATAAGTTTTGTTTACCAAATCTTGCAATGCTTTAAATATGGATAATAATGTTGAATATTTCTTTACTAAGGATAAAAGATATTAATTAATGGAAAGCTATTTACATTGAATTAATTAAATGATAATCTTAAACTTGAGCGTGAATAATAATAATCGGAGCCATATTAAATTAATTATGGGTTAAGATGGATAGTGCAATATTAATTATGTAGTGGATTAATTAATATTTATGGGCTTGAATAATATTGTGGCTCAATATTGATAATTCAAGATCCATGGAAGGTCCAATCTTAATTCTCCTAAAGGCCCCTCAAGTAGCCTCAAACATAAAGTTCAATAACCTAAAAAGGTGTTTAAAAATAAAATAAATTTTTGTAAAAATTATTTTTCCTATTTATTCTATTTAAAAATAATAAATAAAAAAGAGAGAGAAAGATTTTTTTGAATTTTGTTATGGAATGAAGATATGTATTCTTGGAATACAAGATTATCTCATTAAATTCAAGAAATCTCCCACTTGGTTATTTATTGTGAGATTTTCAAAATTTTGAATAAATAAGGAATGAAAGATTTTCTTGAAAAAGATATTATGGAAGATATGTATTCTTGCAATACAAGAATATCTCATAAATTCAAGAAGATCCAAATCTTGGAATCTTTATCCTTATTTTTTCGAAAATAACCATAACAAGAGAAGGGGGATTTTTATGGAATATTTTAATTATGGAGAAAAGAATATAGGAGATATATTCAAGATTTCTTGGAGATCAAGAAAATATTTTTCATCCCTATTTCATGTTGAAAAAATCTACCAACACCCTCTATAAATAGGGGATGAGTGTTTCATTCCCAATGTCAATTCCATGTGCTGGAAAAATTAGTAAATCCACAAAGGTGGTGCAACAAATTTTTATTTCCCCTTTTGTTAATTGTTCGCGAGCTTCCTTCCACCGAATTGACGAGCAAGGACTAGGGAATACTTGGGAAGGCTTTTTTGGTGTATTTTTATCGACGAGACCATTGCCACTCCAAGAGGTTAGTTCACGTAAACCCATAGCAATTCCGCATGCGTAGGATTTATGTGAACTGTTTATATGCATGATTTGTTGTTGAATTATTATTTGAAGTAATATAGTATTAATTCATGCTAGTAATAATTGTTAGAATTAAATTTGTATTTAAATATTCATCCCGAATAGATCCAGGCAATTAATTCCCCAACAACTGGTATCAGAGCCCGAAACCGAGGCTCTAATTTTTTAAATTGTAATTTAATTCATTTTCATTAAATTTGAAATTGGATAGTAGAATTGCTAGATCTTTTTTGAAGGTATCCAATTGTCATGGAATTTAATATGTTTATTTATGCATGCATATAAATTGTGGTTTTTTGAATTCGATTCGTTCGAATTCGTTTTGCCTCGTGAGAAAATCCACGAGTAGATTAGAATTTATTTGATTTGATCAATGTAATAGACTAGTCTAGATCTAGGTTTATTTATTTTTGTAAATAAATTATAACCGGATCGGAAATGGAGGCGGAGGAGGAGACGAAGAATTAAAAGACGGGATCCAGAACCGGGCGTAGGCAGCGTGAGTCGTGCGAAATGTGCCAAGGGAGGCACGCTTCTAACGCTTGTGAATGGCCAGATGAACTCCTGGGAGACGTCAGAGGCCGAAAGGCCGTCAGCCGTATGTCAGCCGAATCAATGCGGCATGGCAAAGCGGTCTCTTCTTAAGAAGAAGCCTTGGGCAGCCTTTGACGACAATACCTGAGAAAGCCTTATGCTGAGCAAAGCCGGGAAGAATCTTCATAGAAGCGCATATGAAGGCAGCATATGGTGACATATGATCCTAATGACGTGTGAAGCGATCACTATGAAGCGCATATAAGCCTGACAACAACAACTGTAATGAAAAGCCATATGAGATCTACAATTAAGCGCCTTATTATTTCTATAAGCATGAATCAACATGGAGTGAAGCCATGCTGGGGAAGCATCTTGCAGCATCTTGTAACTCTTGGAATCGTGTCGGGCTAGGCGGGGCGATGCCTTCTTGGGCGACATGGGCGAGCAACACGGTCTGTAGCGCAACGCGGGCGCCACTCAACTGCGTAGAGGGGAGTGCTAGGCGGGCACTCTGACCCGCGAGCTGGTCGATGACGTGGCTTGATAAGGCGTTTTTTTTAAGACGGTCAAGTGGTAGCTTTTCGAGACGAACGATGAAGGCTATGAAGATGATTTCTCAAGATCAAGACATGACAAAAATTAACCATGACAATTGGATATATGTGCCCAATATGTTTAATTTTTTGTTTTGATGTTATGCATTATTTTATGTTTATTTAAATTGTGTTTAAATTTGCGATGCATGAGAAACGTTTTGAAAAATCTCACTTTCAAAAATTACTAAGTATGCTTAAACAATTAATTGACAATTTTATTCCGAATAATAAAATTGAATTAATTTTGACCTCCATGATTTATTTATTTGTGAATTCTTTTGGAGAAATTCCCCCCACGGGACGGTCAAAATATGCTTTCACATGAATAAATTCCAAATGGATGATTGTGAATTATTACTAGTGGCGACGATGACCCTCCCCACGAGGCTCGTTCAAAGCGAAATAATAATTCTGTATTTAATCATGGTTATTACTTAGGTATAAAATTGATATGCATATACTTCCCCGAAGTCCCTGTCAATTTTATATTGGTCAAGTGGGAGTCAACTATTAATCTGGATATTAAAGGTTTGTAATTGTTCTTGTTTGTAACCTGCTTGAATGTGTTTAAATAATGACCCACCCCACGTGGCTTATTTAAACTGTTTTGAGATGTTGGCTGATGCATGTTCATATTTTTTTTTTGAGATTTTAATATGATGCATGTGATCGAACCTTGTGATATATTTGTGTCTATGCATATTATTATTTATTTCAGTTCATCATGTCGCAACCTTTTAATCCACTGTTCAATATACTTAAAGACAATTTTCTTCCTTGTTGAAAACTATTTTGATGGATATACCAACTTAAACCTGTCCTAGCCGCATCACCTTCCAAATGGGTACTTGATACACCAAAACCCGAAAAACCAGCTAAGGACGCCGGAATATGGGATGAGATGCTATATGGTGAATGGGAGCTGGCAAATGAATTGATGAAGGATACAATTCAGGCACATCTATCAGATTTGTTGAAACGCCTTCACCAAGGATATGAATCATTTGCGGAGACATCTTCTGAGAATCTCAAGCGATGTTCGCACATCCAGAACCCATATGGCAATCAAAGTGTGAAGCAAGAAATTCTTTGAATTAAAAATGGAAAAAAAAAGGGACATTCGCGGCTCAACACGTTCTTAGGGTTATGGTCTTTATTTGAGGAGCTTGAGATCCTCGGCGAAAAAATGTGATTTCAAGTCTAAGATTGATTTCATTTCTCAATCCTTACTAAAGAGCTATAATCACCACTATCTTGAGTATCTATTGGAAGATCTAGATTTTCATTGGATGATCTTGTAAATGCTCTCACTTTGGTTGAAAAGGAGAGGGAGCGAGGAAAAGAACTTGGGAAAAGCAGAATCTTCTTTTCATCCTAGGTCAAGTGATGATAAGGATGATGAAAAGAGAAGAAAGTTACACCAAGCGGACTCAACATCAAATAAGAGCATGGAATCAAGCATGAGGAAAGTTTTGGAAAGCGGCGGAGTAGGACATTGGAGGTCATCTGTTCCAATCCCAAAAGGAATGGAAAGAAAGGTAATTCTCTCGCGTACTAGTTATTTGAAACTTGCTTAGCTTACAGTATGCCTCCCATTTATGGGTGGTGGATACGGGATCCCTTGAACATGTTTGTTTCACTTTCAGGGGGTTCAAGCGGACGGCAACTTAGTGGGAGTGAGATCATCATCACATTTGGGCGATCTTCTGAGAGAGGCAATTTGAAGCGATGGGAGAAGTGCACCTGTCTTTTGAAGACATAGTTTTAATTTTAAGAGATGTTCTTTCGTTTGAATTTTAGAAAGAATTTAATTTCGGTTTCTAAACTTTACCTTGATGGATATTCGGTTACTTTTGATAAAGTTGTTACCATTTCTCTTTATGATAAATTTATCTGTCATGGAGCGTTGTCGAATAATCTCTATACAATCGATCGCGGCACACCACTCACTTAAATGCATCCTATAACACATCAATTGTTTTAAAAAGAAAACGTTCATCGGGCGTGAAGCAAAACACTTCTATGGCATTTAAGATTGGGACATATTAATCCAAAGAGGATCCAAAGGTTGGTAGAAGGCGGTTCCTTCGAGTCTCTCCAAGTTGAACCAATTCCAACCTGTGAATCATGTTTGGAGGGTAAAAAATGACCAAGAGGGCATTCGGAGCAAGGGAATAGAGCCAAAGAAGTGTTAGAAATCGTTCACATAGATGTATGTGGTCCAATGTTAACCAAAGCAAGAGGAGGTTATGAGTATTTCGTCACTTTTATTGATGATTACTCAAGAATACGGTTATATTTTCCTTATGAAGCATAAATCGAGACCTTTGAAATTCAAAGAATTTAAGGCTCAAGCAGAGAATCATAGGGAAAAACGTATCAAGTCTCTACGATCCGATCATGGGGCGAAAGTACCTCGATGATGAGTTTTTGAACTACTTTTCAGATGAAGGGATTGTATCCCAGCTAACTGCACCCGGAACCCCTCAACAAAACGGGATTGCAGAGCGAAGAAACAGAACTCATTTGGAAATGGTTAGATCAATGATGAGTTATCGCGGATCTTCCCAAGTCGTTAAGGGGTCATGCCTTGGAAACAATGGCTTACATTACGAACTTGGTGCCATCAAATCGGTTCAAAACTCCCAAAGAATTGTGGACCGGACGTAAGCCCAGTTTGAGACACATGAGAATTTGGGGGTGTCCGGCCTACGTGTTGGATAAGGAAGCCGGGAAATTGGATCCTCAATCAGAATTAAGGTTGTTTATAGGATAACCCGAGGGAACAAAAGGGTGTATGTTCTATGGTCCCGAAGATCAAAAGGTGGTAATAAGCACCCATTTTAGATTTTTGAAAGAAGACTATATGAACGAAAGAAGACCGAGAAGTGAGATTACCTTAAGTGAGCTAAGGGGGCTAACCTCATTGCCAACTGTACAAGATGACATACCAAACGACACACTTACACAATCGGAACCTCGTCGTAGTGGAAGGGTTGTAAGACAGCCCGAGAGATTCATGGGGATAGGAGAGTCCTCGGACTTGATTCCCGGACAAGACGAATCAGACCCATGGACATATGATGAGGCAATCCAAGACAAGGATGCGGTTTCTTGGCAAAAGGTAATGAAAGCCGAAATGGGTTCTATGGATCATAACAGAGTGTGGGAGCTAGTCGAACCACTTAATGGGGTCAAACCCATTGGTTGCAAGTGGGTATACAAGAGAAAAAGGGGACCGGATGGGAAGGTGGAAACCTTCAAGGCAAGGCTTGTGGCGAAAGGCTATACTCAGAAAGAAGGGATCGACTATGAGGAAACCTTTTCACCTGTAGCAATGCTCAAGTCCATCCTGATTCTCTTTGTCGATTACTGCGCATCTCGATTTTAAAATCTGGCAAATGGGTGTCAAGACAGCTTTCCTTAACGGAAGTCTTGATGAAGAAATCTATATGCAACAACCCCAAGGCTTCATTGAAAATGACTAAGAACACCTAGTTTGTAAGCTCATGAAGTCTATTTACGGACTCAAACAAGCATCCAGAGCTTGGAACCAATGTTTTGATCATGTAATAAATTCTTATGAGTTTGATCAAAACGAGTTCGAAAGTTGTGTGTACAAAAAGCGTGTCGGAACTGCATTGGTATTCTTAGTACTATACGTAGACGATATTCTGCTCATCGGGAACGATGTAAAGGTGTTATCAGACGTAAGGGCATGGCTTTCAAAACAGTTTGATATGAAGAACTTAGGGGAAGCCGGGCACATCCTTGGGATCAAGATCACTCGAGATCGCAAGAAAAGGATGATAGGATTATCGCAAGCTTCATACATAGACACTGTCTTAAAACAATTCAGCATGCAGGATTCCAAGAAAGGCTTCGTACCTTTCAGGCATGGAATCCATCTATCCAAGGAAATGTGCCCTAAGACACAAAAGGAGATAGATGAAATGAAAGGCATTCCTTTTGCTTCGGCTGTTGGAAGCCTTATGTATGCAATGTTGTGCACGAGATCGGATATCTGCTTTGCCGTTGGCATGGTGGCAAGATATCAAAGTAACCCGGGGAAAGAACATTAGACGGCAGTTAAAAACATTCTGAAGTATCTGAAAAGAACTCGAGATAGAATGTTGGTTTATCAGTCTGATAGTCTAATCCCCATCGGCCACACGGACTCGGATTTCCAATCAGACTTAGATTCCAGAAAATCTACCTCTGGTAGTGTGTTTTGCATGGGGGGAGAAGCCATGACATGGAGAAGCGTTAAGCAGAAATGCATCGCAGATTCTACCATGGAAGCCGAATATGTAGCTGCTTGCGAGGCAGCGAAAGAAGCGATTTGGCTCAAGAACTTCCTAGTAGACTTGGATGTAGTTCCGAATTTGCCCAGCACAATCACTGTTTATTGTGACAATGCCGGAGCAGTTGCAAATTCAAGGGAACCAAGAGCCCACAAGGCCAGCAAACACATTGAAAGGAAATACCATCTTATACGAGAAATCGTTAAGA
Source organism: Stenogyne calaminthoides (assembly GCA_037126765.1). NCBI lineage: Eukaryota > Viridiplantae > Streptophyta > Magnoliopsida > Lamiales > Lamiaceae > Stenogyne > Stenogyne calaminthoides. The sequence goes on from JBBCBC010000017.1 coordinate 22,392,662, forward strand.
GAGGAGATATAGAGGTAGCAAAGATCGCGTCAGAAGATAACCTAGCAGATCCATTCACAAAGGGTCTGCCTCAGAATACATTCGAGAGACATGTGGATGGAATGGGTGTCAAGACCGTTGCCAATCTGCTTTGAGTATAAGTGGGAGATATTATTAGGTTCGTGTAGGTGACGTTAGATGTCACGTATTAAGAACTACACGAAATATGATGTAGTATACTTAAAAGCAGACTTTGAGTATAATTGGAAGATTGTAGGGATTATACTGGAAAGTATGCTTTTACTTTGTATAATCAGACTGAATTTTGGACTTATTTACTGAAATAAATTGTTTATCACTGATGCTTTAAATATCATCGAATGTTACATATATTTACTGCATAAATGTTCAATAAATAGTATGTGTTACATTGTAGTTAATTTAGTGATACCAGATCAAAGAAGATCCAAATCATGGAATCTTTATCCTTATTTTTAGTTAATTTAGTGTTACATTGTAGTTAATTTAGTTAATTTAGTACAGATTCACGACCTAGATGGAAATGAACAATCCATCGTGAAAGGTTGAAGTGTAAAGGCTCAGATTGGTTTGTCTTGACCAAGAGATTACACTAGTGCGTTTAGTCTAATTTGAATAGATTCTCTGAGGAGGACAAATTCTTTAATGAACTAGGAAGAATTAGACCTCAGTGGTTCATTATTTCTTAATCTTCGTCCCTTAAATAGGATCGCTTGTGCTTAGTAATTATTGCTTTGACTTATTACGGATAGAGAATCAACGAGATTCAATACTTTATATCTTGGGCAATATTATTTGTCACATGCGATTGCTAAGATTTAATACGGAGAATCGTGTGCAAATACTGACATTCGATTTGCCCCCTTGGGAGGTTCATAAGTTTTATCATACCAAATCTTGCAAGTGGAACTAGTTTTCGGTATGGATAATAATGTTGAACCGTTACTTTACCAAGGATAAAAGATATTAATTAATGGAAAGTTAATTCAGTAGCTTGAATTAATTAATGGGCTAGATAATCTTAAACACAGGAAATAATAACCGGGAGTCATATTAACTGTAATATGGGTTAAGATGGATAGTGCAATATTAATTATGTAGTGGGATTAATTAATATTTATGGGCTTGAATAATATTGTGGCTCAATATTGATAATTCAAGATCCATTGGAAGGTCCAATCTTAATTCTCCTAAAGGCCCCTCAAGTAGCCCAACATAAAGTCCAATAACTGAAAAAGGTGTTTAAAAATAAAATAAATTTTTGTTACCTATTTTTCCTATTTATTCGAAAATAATAAATAAAAGAGGAAGAAAGAGTTTCTTTGAATTTTGTTATGGAATGAAGATATGTATTCTTGGAATACAAGATTATCTCATTAAATTCAAGAAATCTCACTTGGTTATTTATTGTGAGATTTTGAAAATTTTGAATAAACAAGGAAATAAAAGATTTTCTTGATTTTCTTGAAAAGATATTATGGAAGATATGTATTCTTGCAATACAAGAATATCTCATAAATTCAAGAAGATCCAAATCTTAGAATCTTTATCCTTATTTTTTCAAAAATAACCATAACAAGAGAAGGTGGGATTTTTATGGAATATTTTAATTATGGAGAAAAGAATATAGGAGATATATTCAAGATTTTTTGGAGATCAAGAAAAGATTTTTCCTCCCTATTCCATGTTGAAAAAATCGACCAACACCCTCTATAAATAGGGGATGAGTGTTTCATTCCCAAGGACAATTTCATGTGCTGGAAAAATTAGTAAATCCACAAAGGTGGTGCAACAAATTTTTATTTTCCCTTTTGTTAATTGTTCGCGAGCTTCCTTCCACCGGATTGACGAGCAAGGACTAGGGAATACTTGAGAAGGCTTTTTTGTGTGTTTTTATCGACGAGACCGTTGCCACTCCAAGAGGTTAGTTCACGTAAACCCGTAGCAATTCCGCATGCGTAGGATTTATGTGAACTATTTATATGCATGATTTGTTGTTGATTTATTATTTGAATTAATATAGGATTAATTCATGCTAGTAATAATTGTTAGAATTAAATTTGTATTTAAATATTAATCCCGAATAGATCCGGGCAATTAATTCCCCAAAAGTATTGTTTATTGAACAATTATGCAGTAAATATATGTAACATTCAATGATATTTAAAGCATCAGTGATAAATAATTTATTTCAGTAAATAAGACAGAAAATTCAGTTTGGTTATACAAAGTAAAAGCATACTTTTCAGTATAACCCCAAGAATCTCCCACTTATACTCAAAGTGCGCTTTTAAGTATACTACAACATATCTCGTGTAGTTCCTGTCGTGATGTCACCTACACGAACCTAATAATATCTCCCACTTATACTCAAAGCGTTAAATCGGTCTTGACACTCATTCCTTCCACATGTCTCGAATGTGTTACGAGGTGAGACCCTTTGTGAATGGATCGCTGGGTTGTCTTCGACGCGATCTTTGCCGCCTTATATCTCTCCTCTCTTAACGATTTCTCGTATAAGATGGTATTTCCTTTCAATGTGTTTGTTGGCCTTGTGGGCTCTTGGTTCCTTGAATTTGCAAATCGCTCGGCATTATCACAAGAAATAGTGATTGTCTTTGGGCAAATCGAACTACATCCAAGTCCACTAGGAAGTTCTTGAGCCAAACCGCTTCTTTTTTTTGCCTCGCAAGCAGACTCGATTCGACTTCCATGGTAGAATCAGCGATGCATTTCTGCTTAACGCTTCTCCATGTCATGGCTCCTCCCCCTATGCAAAACACACTACCGGAGGTAGATTTTCTGGAATCTAAGTCTGATTGGAAATTTGAGTCCGTGTAACCGATGTGGATTAGACTGTCTGACTGATAAACTAACATTATATCCCGAGTTCTTTTTGGATACTTGGAATGTTCTTAATCGTCATCCAATGCTCTTTTCCGGATTACTTTGATATCTCGCCACCATGCCAGCGCAAAGCGGATATCTCGGTCTCGTCTGACATTGCATTGCATAACCGGTAGAAGCATAAGGAATACATTTCATGTCATCTATCTCTTTTTGTGTCTTAGGGAACATTTCCTTGGATAGATGGAGTCCATGCCTGAAAGGTACGAAGCCTTTCTTGGAATCTTGGATGCTGAATCGCTTCCAGACAGTGTCTATATATGAAGCTTGCGATAAGCCTATCATCATTTTCTTGCGATCTCGAGTGATCTTGATCCCAAGGATGTGCCCGGCTTCCCCTAAGTCCTTCATATCAAACTGTTTTGAAAGCCATGCCCTTACGTCTGACAGCACCTTTACATCGTCACCAATAAGCAGAATGTCATCTACGTATAGTACTAAGAATACCAATGCAGTTCTGACACGCTTTTTGTACACACAACTTTCGTATTCATTTTGATCAAACCCATAAGACTTTATTACTTGATCAAAACATTGGTTCCAAGCTCTGGATGCTTGTTTGAGTCCATAAATGGACTTCTTGAGCTTACAAACTAGGTGTTCTTGGCCTTTTTCAATGAAGCCTTGGGGTTGTTGCATATAGATCTCCTCTTCAAGACTTCCGTTAAGGAAAGCCTTCTTGACATCCATTTGCCAGATTTCAAAGTCGAGATGCGCAGCAATCGACACGAGAATTTAGATGGACTTGAGCATTGCTACAGGTGAAAAGGTTTCCTCATAATCGATCCCTTCTTTCTGAGTATAACCTTTCCACAAGCCTTGCCTTGAAGGTTTCCACCTTCCCGTCCGGTCTTCTTTTCCTTTTGTATACCCACTTGCAGCCAATGGGTTTGACCCCATTAAGTGGTTTGACTCGCTCCCACACTCTGTTATGATCCATAGAAACCATTTTGGCTTCCATTGCTATTTGCCAAGTGTTGGGAGATGAATTTAATAAAGATGTATGATTTTGATTAGATCCCAAAACCCCTGAGTATGACATGTTCAGAATAATCTTGATAGTTGAGTCAGGATTCAGTTTTAGAGTTTTCAGGATGATATCTGCAAAATGTATAGTCAGCAGATATAGATCAGGATAGATTTTGTTAAGTTCAAGACTCGAAGATGTTTTAAGAAAACCGAAGTTTCGAGGTTTTAGTAAGAAATCGAGAATCAAGACTCAACTGAGAAAAGAGAAATCAAGACTTCGGAGAAATCGAGAAATTGAAGACTCGTGAGAAATCGAGAAATCAAGACTCAAAGATGAAGACTCGAGATATCGGTCAAGATATCGTGAAGACTCGAAGACTCAAGACCAGAAGACGCCAAGACTCGTAAGACTCAAGACACGTAAGATCGGAGAATTGAAGATCAATATATCAAGGCACGATAACCATCAAGACTTCAAGAATGTCTTTGAATGCTCAAATATAAACTCGAATGTTCCGAGGCACTGAGAATATCTATCTGAAAGATGCAATACTGAGAAAATCGTGATTCCTTAGAAAAATAGATATTTGCCAAGACATTCAAATGCAGACAAAAGGAACTAAGTCAAAGTGTTGTTAAGGTTATATCACTCAGAGTTTATAGCCAAAAGAGCCGTTGAAGGTGTCTACCTTTAACTGGAGACAAAAGTCAAAAAGAGGGAGACAACCTTTGTACCATCTTGATCGGATAATCGACAAAGTGTGTGGTGTTGAAAAAAAGATGTCGGATGTACAAAAGTTCGGACTCAAAAAGTGAAGACCGGCTACATGAAAGGCAATCGCCTAAAAGCGTGTTAGGGAGTTTCAAACCCTAAATATAGTAGTTCCTCACACACCATAAGAGGAAACTCACGGAAGCTATCTCTCCAATCGATAGTTTTTCAAGAGTGACCTTGGTGTTTGCCTATAAATACTTGTGACCCTCTACATTGTAAGGTTACGGGGAAATTTGTAAGCAACTCAAGAGCTCAAACTTATTATCATAAAAGTTAAAGCACTTTCAAAAAACTTAGAATTTCCCAAGTGCTTTTAAATCGAAGAGAGCTCATTCCACTAAGCCTAGATTGATAAGATATATCCGAAGCTTAGTCGAGATATCCTAACCCTTTGCATTGTACTTTATTGTAAAGGATATCTCATTCTAGTTGAAACCAACCAAGAAACCCCCAAACCCTTTAGAAGGTAGTTTGAGTGTGATTGTTGGTGAGAAGAGTTGTAAAAAGAGTTAGTAAACTACTGGCGGAGTAGTCGGAAAGCTCTAGAGGTGAAGTTAGTAAGCTCTGAGAGGTAGTGTGAAAGCTTGTTTGAGTTTGAGTAAAGTAAACTACGGAGGTAGTCGAAAAGCTCAAGGTCGGGTTGAGTAAGTAAACTCGTGGAGTAGTCAAAAAGCTCGGGGCGAGTTGAGTAAAGTAAAACTCGCGAGGTAGTCGTAAAGCTTCGAAGTGATTAGTGAATTTCTCTGAAGGATCGAGAGAGTGGGCGTAGGAGCTTGAGTCTACGAACCACTATAAATTCTTTGTGTTGTTTATTGCTTTCTTTATACATGCTTAAGCATTGCATTGACTTAAAATTGAAAGCATATTTTTCAGCGACATTTCGGTTGGAATCAATCCTTTGGAAGTTGCATATAATTGAATCACAGCCTAATCACTATTCGATCAAAGGAAGGTTTTCAAAGAAAGCTTTAAAACGAGTATAAACTAAAAGGGCCAACCATTTCGCACATATCCGAGTAGCTAGAATAGATAGTTACCAAACTGAACTTACTCTTACGAAGGTTTGATAAGTTAGTTATCTCGATCAAGCAACTCGGGATCTCTGGCTTCGAGGACTCGGTTGGGATTATCGAGGTTTACGAAAGCGACTTCGAGGATCCTTTGTCTCGATAGACTTTGACTTAGAGTGATTTGTGCTTCTCGGGACCTAATCTTGAGGACAACTCGACGTATGGTGACCTCGATGAAAAAAAAAGTTTTAAAAACTTATTTGAACACGTGTATTCCCCCATACACGTGTAAGACTCGTTTCTGCAGGGACCAACAAGTGGTATCGAGAAAGCGTTGGTTGAACTTGACCCTGCTTTGTTGACCAAAAGTTTTATTTGCTAAAAATACTTGTGGTCTATCTGAATTGATCTTATTTCTTTGAATTCTTAAAAGACTCGAGATAAAAATGTCTTCTAAGAAACTTCTCATGTTCTCGGTGGAGAACTATGATTTATGGAGAGGCGAGAATCGAGGCTCACTGTATTCTAAACATGGCGTATGTGGAGAGTGTTCTCTCAAGGACCATTCAATTCTTGTGGTGAATCAGGAGGAGCAGATAATGAGAGAAATGATCCAGAGAAGAATTTCCTAAATCGAAGACCAATGACTCTGAGGAGAGAAAGTTAGTCAATCTAGATTACATTGCTAAAGACACACTATCTGATACAATTGATGATGGTGTGATGGGAATGATTTCTCAACTGCCAATCTTTGCAAAAGAAATTTGGGATACACTAGCTATAATGTGCGATGCGCGGATCATATCAAAAGAAAACAAACTTTTCGGTTGCAATAGGAAAGTTTGATAGTTTTGAGATGGAAGAAGGTGAATCAATTGACAAATTGGAAGTCGATTCACTAGTATTATGAATGATCTAAATGCACTTGGAAAGAAATATCCATGGAGAGAAGTTGCATTGAAAATTCTTAGAGGTCATTCTAAGAAATGGGATATCCATACGGTGGTGATTGAAAACACCAAGAATATTAATTCAATGCCCTATCAACAAGTCTTCTCGAAATTTGAAGGCCTATGAATTTGTAATTGATAAGAAAAAAAAATTTGTGACCAAAAGATGATTCATCATCTGGTAAAAATGTGGCTTTTAAAGCCAAAGATAAAACTGTAAAACTAGAGAGTTCGAGAACTCCTTGCTAAGAATCGGGATGAGCTTGAGGATAAAGCTTAGCGATGGCAAGGAGGTTTGAAAGACTTAATAATCAATATGGAAAATACAAAAGCTATTACAAGAATCACAGTGCGGAAGAAACACGAGGATAAATCGAGAAGAAGAAGGACTGAAAACCGGAAGGATCTTCATCAAGAGGAAGGACTTCAAGTCCAAAGAAGAAAGTGATCAGGATGATGATTCCAACAGGTGCTACAATTGCCAAAAGAAAGGTCACTTCCAGTATGATTGTCCTGACCTGAGTGCTAAGGAGAGAAGAGAAAGGCAAGCTAAAAGAGACAAGAAGTTCTCTAGCAAAAAGGCCATGGTTGCGGAAGAAGAACATTACGAGGAGGGATCTAGCTCTTGGATGAAATATTCTCGGGACGGTGAAAGTGATGACATAAATCGATGGCCATTGAGGAGGTAAACTCTTCTTTCTCTGTTGTTTCTCCTACACTAGCACAAGAGTTGTCAAGTTCAAGTGTAAACAGTCAATTTGACCTGATGGATTCTTTTGAGAATCTAATGAAGGACTATTCTGTTTTACAAGAACTGCTAAATGAAACTCAAGAGCGAGAATAAGGAATGAAAATTTGAAAATCTTAAATGGAAAGACTCTAGCAAAAGCGAGATCACTTCTCAATTAATGGGGAGCTCTTGATGAACTGGATGTTCGAAGAAAGTACAACTCTCGAGAGAAAGAGAAGTTGATAGTGACCCTAAGCGAAAAAGCTAGAAATCCATTTGAAGAGATTGGTGATCGAACTAAATTCAATGACCTCTCCGAGAAGCATGAAACTCTCTGAGCTGTGAGGATAGTGCCGAGAAGAAGTTAACTCTATTGAATATTGCATCTAATGTAATAGATGAAATTGAGTTACGAGAGATCTGTCACTATAAAAAACTGGATTAGGATATATTCGGGGAACCTCACAAGGTCATCGAATGTTGCATCAAGTAGCAAGAAGACAATCTTTGTTAAATCGATGGCACCTACACTTCAAAGCGAAGAAATGCCAAAGGTGCTAGACAACAAGGGAAAAGGAACTATGGTTCGGTAAAACCTGAATGATCGGTCGAAAGCCCAAACCTCGGTGAAAGGCTAGAAAAAACTGAGCACTCGATTAGAAAAATTCGAGCAAGTACTTCAAAGCCTCAAGGCTAAGATTGCAAAAACCGAAAGGATCACATTTGAACCATCGGAGGAATCTTCGGAAGAGAAACACTCCAGAGAGATATTCTCAAGTGAAGAGACCAAGTCCTCGATATCTTGAAAGACCAGATTAAGATGTGCAACTTTGAACCCCACTTGCCTAAGGGTAAAGGTTACGAACCCGAGTCAACAAAGATTTAGACCGTTTGCACAAAAAGCAAAAGCATCTGAACAAAAGGCCTAAACCAAAGAAAAATTCAAAGGCTCATGTTCATGCTAAAAGCTAGCACACATACACGTAAGAGGCGCTAAGGCACCAGAGTAGTGAATGTGTATGTTGATGTTTATGGAAGACAAAATAGCCACTCTAAAGTGATTAGAGTTGTCGGTGATTTGGATTTGAAAGGTCTGACTAACCTTATAGGACCCTATACAAACTGGGTACCTAAGAATTTATCTATTTTCGGGGAGGAAAACAAGGGCACAAAAGGCTGATTAAAGATCACATAAGAGCGATGGAGCGAGAGATGAAAAAGCCCCTAATGTATGGTATCTTGACAGTGGATGCTCAAGACATATGACAGGATTCAAGAAGATACTCAGTGACTATGTTGAACAAAGAGGCCCACAGATCACTTTTGGAGATAACTCCAAGGGACAGACTGAAGGATATGGAACTTTAGAAATCGACTCAGTTCATATCTATGGTGTTTCATATGTATCTGGATTGAAGCATAACTTTGCTTTCAATAAGCCGATTCTGTGATAAGGGTTTTTAATGTTGAGTTCTCTAAGAACTTATGTTATGTGAAAGATGATACAACCGAGAAAATATTCTTATTTGGTACAAGAAAAGGAAATGTGTATCTTGCTTATTGGAGTTCAACTCCTAAAGATACATGTTTGGTTGCTAAAAGTTCCATAGATACCAGTTGGTTATGGCGTAAAAGAATGAACCACTTTGAATTTTAAAACCACTGAACAAGCTTGCAAGATTAGCTCTTGTGAGAGGGTTTTCCTAATGAAGTATTGATGAAGAACATATTTGTGATGCATGCAAAAAGGAAAACAAGTTAGAGCATCATTTAAAAGCAAAGTAGATGTTTCTCTTGAGAGAATACTTGATTATTGCATATGGATCTTTTTGGTCCTATAACACCAATGAGCACTAATGGCGGAAAATACACACTAGTAGTAGTTGATGACTACTCAAGATATACTTGGGTCATATTCTTTTCGAGAAGAAAGAGACTCGAGATAAAATTGCGGAGATTCTTGAAAAGGCTCGATATTGAGAAAAATCGAAAGTGTGGTCAAAATCGGATCGACAAAGGAACTGAATTTATAAATCATATCATATCGATTATTGTGCGAACAAATGGAATTTCCCATGAAACATCGTTTTGCAAGGACCCTCAACAAAATGTTGTTGATGAAAGAAGAACAGGACTACGAAAAGAAGGCTGCAAAGGACAATGATAAAGGTGATATTCCTAAAAGGTTTTGAAATTTGAAAGTATCAACCTTTGCATGCTACTCATGAAACAGATCCATCTTGACCAAGAGTCGAGGCAAAACACCTTATGAGCTTTGGAATGAAAAGAAGCCTCTTGTTTCTTTCTTTTCGTGTGTTTGGTTTGCAAGTGTTTCATACACAATAATGGTAAAGATCGGGTTGAAAACATTTGATAGTAAAAGGCGATGAAGGAATATTCCTAGGATATTACGAAGTCGATAAAAGCTTTCGAGTTTACAAGCTGTAGAACTCTTATTGTGGAGGAAACACCTCATGTTGTTTTTGATGAATCTACTTGTGTTGGAAAAGCGAGGAACATGATCTTGAGATGAATTGACCAAGAGGATCACAGATTAAGCTGAAAAGAAAGATAAATCATCCACTGAACACGAAAAAAGAAGAAGTCGGTCACGATCTATGATTGGAGTGACTCGGACTTCGAGATAAAGAAGTTAGAGGATGGAACTCGGGATGGTGAGACTCGGGAAAACCAACACTCAAGGATGACCAATACGAGCAGACACGATTCGGACTCGGGTATGTGATGCCAATGAAGATGTAGTCACGGTGAGGAAAATTACGAATCTATCAACCAAAGGGGGAACAAATGTCTCGACAATGTTGAATAAATTTCCTTGAGAAAGATGATTCCTTTCTCCTTTTACATTTGTTCCTGAGTTTCTTGAATTAAGCGAACCTAACATTTCAAATGTTGAGGATCTTGTTGAAGGGGAACATCTAGAAGGAAATGGTTAGATAGTCATTCTACAAGCCAGTTGTGGGTGATCTAAGCGATGGTGTTAAAACAAGAAGGTTCCATGGTGAGAGTGCACTATTCTGCCGCTTCCTATCGGGAAAAGAACTCTTTGAGATTGGTGAAGCTCTACAAGATTCTCATTGGATTCTTGCTATGCAAGATGAAATTTGAATCAATTCTCAAGGAATGAAGTATGGGAGCTAGTAGATAGACTGAAAGGCACAATGTCATTGGAACCAAGTGGGTTTCAAGAATAAAAGAGATGACAACAACAACATTGTAAGAAACAAAGGCAAGGCTAGTTGCACAAGGTTATTCCGAAGAAAGGCTTGGATTATGATGAAACCTTTGCACTTTTTTTGCAAGACTAGAAGCCATCAGATTGTTTCTTGCATATCTTTGCCCACATGAAGTTCTGATCTATCAAATGGATGTGAAAAGTGCATTTTCGAATGGTGTGCAAAAAAAGAGTTTTATGTGGAACAACCTCCGGTTTCAAAGCAGAATGACCAAGTTCTGAGGCTCGGAAAAGCTTTGTATGGTCTTAAGCAAGCACCCAGACATGGTATGATACTCTTTCTCGGTTTCTTCTTGACCATGGTTTTGTCGAAAAGGGTCATTGATAGAACTCTGTTCGAGGATAGAACATGGGAAGATATCTTCTTGGATTTGAATATATGTTGATGATATCATTTTTGGATCCCCAAATCATCAATTTGTGTGAAAAGTTTTCAACAACGATGAAAAGCAAGTTTGAGATGTCTATGATGGGGAGATGAATTTCTTTCTAGGTCTTCAAGTAAAACAATCAAAGGAAGGAATCTTCATCAACGACCAAAAAGTACACGAGAGATCGATTGCCAAATATGGTGTCTGAAATTACAATGCGAGTTAGAATTCCTATGAATACTAACTACAAGATGGATCGATTACGAAGGCAAATCGGTGAGTCATCACCGATTCTAGAGAATCATTGGATCATTGCTCTATCTCACGGCAAGTAGGGCCGGATATAACATTTCTTTGTTGGGATATGTGCAAATACCAAGCTAATCATAAAAAATTTAGTCACATGGAATTTGCAAAAAATCTTGAAGTATCTTAAGGGCACGATGAATAGAGGATTATGGTATTCGGTGATGATAACCTTGAATTAAGCGGTTACTCGGATCTTGATTATGGAGGTTCAAGGATTGATTGGAAGTCCACTACGCGGGAACTTGTCAATTTCTTGGAAATGGTGATATCTTGGTTTTGAAGAAAGCAGGACCTCGATGTAAACTTGAAGAAATTTGAATACATGGCTGCGGAAAAATTTGTTGTGCTTTCGATTCTTTGGCTCGGACAACAATTAAGGGATTATAAAGTTGCCTTGATGAAGTACCAATATTTTGTGACAATAATAGTGCCATTGCTATTTCACAAAATCCGTTATTACACACGGATGCAAGCATGTGGATATCGAGACATCACTTCATCGGAGATCATGTCGAGAAAAAGGACATAAGGATGGAGAAAATTCATCTTGATAAAGAGAGCTGATATCTTGACTAAACCTTTGGTGAATCAAGATTTGAGAACTTTCGATTGAATTGGGGATGTTAGATCGGTGTATAGAGTAAAAAATCGAAAAATTGAAGGTTTTCGGATCATGAAGTTTTCTCGAGAATTCTCTTGAGAAGCTTCGGGATAAAATGGAAATCTTGGCGAGTCTCGAAACTTCAGTTCTTGAAGGTCGATTACTTTCATTAGCATCTTGAACCCATTCGATTTTCGATATCATCTTGACATTTTATCAAGGTCGATACTCGATAAAGGCGATAGAGAAAAAATTAGTGCGAAGAAGTAATGACTCATCGACTCATTTATTGCTTAAGTGAAACTTCGGTAATCATTTGCAATAAATACAAAACACCTAAGGAATGTTTTTGGGGGATCTTTTGAAATTCGAAGAAGGTCATGATCATTTAATGCTCTGTTACATTAATGACCAATTAGGATAAAATGGCGGCTTACTTTTAGGAAGATCATTTTTAGCATACCGATTAATGGGAGATTAATCTCAACCATTACTTTTCACCTAACCAAAAGCAAATCCCACGATCTCAAAGCTATATATTCCCCAATAAGCCATTCAAGCCAAATTTTATCAAACCGCCCGTTCCCAAAATCCTCTGCAATTAAAATCCCTTTGCCCGAAAAAATCTCAAACCCTAAATCTCTAAAATGGCTCCTACCATTTTTGAGCGTTTAATAAAACCAATAAACCTTGGTACGCGAGTTCGATTTGTCTCGCTCGATAGCACAACCAACTCTAAACGAGGAAGAGGAGGCTCTCCATATGATTCGTTTGGCCAAACTCACCCATCTAAATGCAAAGCCGACCGGACCAAAAAATCTGAAAAGAGGTAATCGAATTCATCTGTAATATGAAGATAGATGAAGAGGATAGTATACACTCAGAGATTACTGTATCACATTTAGAGCACTCGTCTAAATACATCGATTTTGAAAGGGAATTGTATATAATTCCAAAAAAATTAAACGATGTTTTTGAGCTTTGTGATAGAGGAGAGGATCCTGCTATGTATATGTTAGGTAGAGAGCAGGAGTATTTAGATAGGATTGCTAAGAATCCTGTGAAATTTGAGGCTACACTGCATAAGAAGCATTTGAAGCCACAATATAGAGTTTTGTTGGATATTGTGAGCAAATGCATCATGAGTCATTCGGGGAGTTTTTGAGCAGATTAGTACCCAAGCTCGATTAATGGCGATCGAGGCTTCACCCCACCACCGACTTCATTTGGCTAAAATTCTTGATTAGGATGGTGAGTAAAGCAAGCCAAGGTCATAAAGCGAGGTTGCAGGCGATCTCGATCAAAGGCAAGATCCACCATGCCACCAAAATAGCATTTATTTTGGAGATGTGCGAAGAGGAGGAGGATATCTTTGTGATTCGACCCCATTCCCCAAGTCGAGGTGCTCTTCAAGCCCATTGCTATGAAGAAGCGAGGCCATCGAGGGAAGAAAGAAAAAAGCGAGAATCACCCATTGTTGTTCTCTTTGAAGAGACCCAACAAACCGGGGAAGGTTTTGTTGGAGGCAAGAAAGAAAGCGAGGTGAGAAGTTGAAGAAGCGAAAACCCTCGCTCCCAAGTCAAGAAGAATGGTGGTTCTCACCGATGAAGATGGTGATGATTCTGAAGAGATTCAACACGAGAGCCAAATGCAATAAATCGTAATTACAAGTCTTGGCTCGAGTTATCTCTAAGGCCTTGAGACGGACCGAGGAAGCGAGTCTTCTCGAGGTGCTTTGAGACTTATTTCGGCTCGGATAAAATTTCTCAGAAATTTTTAAAGGAACTCAGACCTCGAGATTCCTACCAAAGATGTCTTGGCTCGGGCAAGAGCTAAACTCGAGTCAATCGAGGATGTGCTAGCTCAGGACCACTGAACTCTTGAGATCAAACCGAGGACTCGATCAAGACAACATTCGGATCTTCTTTGAGACTCGAGGAGCGACTTACTTTTGATGAGCTCTGGTGATCTACTTCTTGATCCTTGATTTGATGCTTGACTAAACTAGAAAGCACGAGATTGAAGAAGGGCGAAAGTGAAGAAACCGAGAGTGGAGGAGCAAGGGGAGCGGTTCATCCTTGACCGCTACCACGAGCTCGGCTCATACCTACGATCTGCAAGATATCTTCTTCAGATTAAGGTCGGCGGTTTTCATCCTCAATTAGACTCTTAGGAGATGCTTAACATTCTTACATTGGAGGGGAAGCCCGGTGGAATGAGGGAGGCGGACCTTCTGTTGAGTTCTCGGGATTCGGGAAGACAAAGCTTCGGGATGAAAATTTCCGATTTTAATGAGCTAGTTCGAGAAAAAAAGATATTGAGAGGAGAGCTCTTGAAGTTGGTGCCCTAGCGGCGAGAGACAAATCTCAAGATGGGGACCAACAGGGAGATGCTGAGGATCAGTCTCAAATGGAGAAGGAAACTTCTTGTGCTAATCAACCTGAAATCATTCAACCTCATACTGAAGCTAGCACTCTTCAGGTACCTTTTGGCACTATTAAAAATTATGCCAAAATTCTTTGAAGTTTCTATATTTAACTCACGAATTGTGCGATGTCTGGCCGAGGCTCGATTAGAGGAGGATGAGTCTGCGAGGCCGACCCTCGGGTTTATGCGAACCTCGAGATGATCAATCGGCCTGAAGGTGCGAGAATGTTCCTGAGATCGACCTCACTCCCTTGATGGAGAAGCTTGAGAAGGTTGAGCCAATGCTGAACAAGATTGCTCAAATGGAAGAGACATTGGCCAGCCAAGCTCATAAGATGGAGAATCTTAGTTCATCTTCAGAACTGGTGCAACTTCAAGACACTCTGACCTCAAAGATGACCTCCATGGAAGACAAGCTGAATGAGAAATTTGGAGGAGTCAAAATTTGAGTTGAGTGCTAAACTTATGAAGCACCCGGGAGAGGCGGGTTTCTAGAAGTGAAATTGGCATAGAAGAAGCGAAGTCTTGATCAAATCTATTTGTTGAGGAAATGAGCTCAATGCTCATGACCAAGATGACGAGAGATGTTTAAAGATGCTCTCTACGGCGGTTGCCCATCTCTCGATCTAAAGAATTTTACGTGGCTAAGAACCACATCGAGGAGGCTAGAAGATGAGCAGGATCGGTTAGCGGGAGAGGTCTTGTTGTGTAAGCAAAGAGCAATACCATATGGACCTGACCTCTCGGACTTCTTCCAAAATGCGGTGCGAAGGGGAAAAGGAAGGTGAAGACTTCGGGGAAGTTATTGGCGCGTACTATGGAAAAAAAAAGGCTCAAAAGGATCTTTGAAATGTATATTTTTATCTAAAGCCTTGAAGGAAGTCAAAAGCTCGAGAAGATGAAGTTCGGTCGGTGGAGAAGCCGATCTACACTCGGGTTTAAAGGAAACTATCTTGAAGTGGCAAGAGAGAAACCGAGTGATAGAGCTAAGGTTGGAACAAGCATTTCTTGAATTGCCTATGAAGAGGAAAGCCTTGGGCATTGTTGAACACGAAATCAAAGCGTGCTAAGGCTTCTAAGCGGTCTTGAGGAGAAAGTTGATGGAAGAATTGGAAGAGTTGCTTGGTCAGCCAAGAAGAAGAAAGTCTTCAACACAAAGAATGCTCTGAAGACACTCCGGATAGAACAAGCGAAGCAAAAGCTGTTCGCGCCCGGTCTCGGGCGTGCTGTGATCGAAAGAAAGATCGAAGAAGAAAGCGAAGCGAAGGAGTGGATTCAAAAAGTTTGCGAGCAAAAGGAGAGAGACATCAAAAAGCCTTTGAAATGGCCACTCGTTGACAAATGGATGCCTATCAAATTCAACGATGTGTGGGAAGAGGTCAAGAGAACCTTACGGTTCTACTATGATGTGCTTTCGAGGGGAGTGGAGAGGGAAAGCTCGGATCAAAATGAAGCATTCATTGAATATCTCCTAACCTTCTATCAAAAAATATCTCCAAATTTGGATGAACCTAGCGAGATGAAGGAAAGGTCTGAGATAGTAGCCCCGGTCCATATACCTACCCTCCTCCAAGACTTGATAATGGCATGGTGAATGAAAACCATTACTCAAGAAATTGCTCAATATCTTTCTTTCGATTGGGTTTGACAGAAACAAATCAGGATATCATTAAGGAAAGAATCTATTTGAAGAAGAGGTATTTGGAATGTTCAACTTTGGAAGTGCCGTGATGAAGTTGAAGAAGATCTGTTGAAAGAAGCGAGAAGAAAGGCGAAAGAAGCGAAAGATCGAAGAGCCAAATCTGAAAGGCGAAGACTTACTGAAGACACTTGTAATTTTTCGTCTTTTTTGTCTTTATTTTTTTTTACGATAAAATTTCATTGTAACACGTAATGTGATCTACTCATCATCAATGAAAATTTATCATTTATGCTCAAAAGATAATATCTCATTATCTTATTTACATGTCTTTTACTTTTTATATCTTTGTATGATTGTCTCTGAATTAATTGTTTATGAGGAAATTGTTTATTAAGTATTTGGTGATGAATCCTTTGAGAGATTCATTCTTGAAAAATTGTTGAATGATTAATTGTTGGGAGATTCTCTGAAATTGTTGGGAGACTCTACGATTTAGGAAATTGAGACATAACCAATCTTGTAATAGGATAAAACTGAAACCTGAGTATAGGTTAAATGTTTGTAACAAGATAGGTTTTGGCATCATCAAAAAGGGGGAAATTGTTGGGAGATGAATTTAATAAAGATGTATGATTTTGATTAGATCCCAAAACCCCCGAGTATGACATGTTCAGAATAATCTTGATAGTTGAGTCGGGATTCACTTTTAGAGTTTTTCGGGATGATATCGCAAAATGTATAGTCGTGAGATATAGATCAGGATAGATTTTGTTAAGTTCCCGAAGATTCAAGATATGTTTGAAGAAACCGAAGTTTCGATAAAATGAAGTTTCGAGGTTTCGATGAAGAAACGAGAATCTGAAGACTCGGAGAAATCGAAATCAAGACTTCGGTGAGAAATCGAGCGAAGATTCAAAGATGAAGACTCGATATATCGGTCGAGATATATCGCTGAAGACTCTGAAGACTCTCAAGACTCACGAAGACCGAAGACCGTAAGACTCAAGACACGAAGATGTAAGATCAAGAATCTGAAGATCAAGAATATGAAGGCACGATAATCATCAAGACTCGGTAATGTCCCAATCTTTCGCGATAAACTGAATGTTCCGAGGCACCGAGAATATCTATCCGGAAAGATGCATCTTTGAAAATCGCGATTCCTTAGAAAAATAGATATTTTCCAAGACCGTTGAAGGTGTCTACCTTTAACTGGAGACAAAAGTCAAAAGAGGAGACAACATGCACTACCCATCTTGATCGACAAAGGTGTGGTATTTGAAAAAAAGATGTCGATGTACAAAAGTTCAAATCGCAAAAAGTGAAGAAGGCACACGAAAGGGTACTACCTAAAAACGTGTTAGGGAGTTTCAAACTTAAAATATAGCCGTTCTCACACACCATAGAAAACTCACGAAGCTATCTCTCCAACGGTTAGTTTTTTCAAGAGTGACCTTGGTGTTTGCCTATAAATACTTGTGACCCTCTACATTTGTAAGGTTACGGGGAAATTTGTAAGCAACTCAAGAGCTCAAACTTATTATCAAAAGTTAAAGCACTCGAAAAACTTAGAATTTCCCAAGTGCTTTTTAAATCGAAGAGAGCTCGTTCCACTAAGCCTAGATTGATAAGATATATCAAAGAAGCTTAGTCGAGATATCCTAACCCTTTGCATTGTACTTTATTGTAAAGGATATCTCATCCTAGTTGAAACCAACCAAGAAACCCCAAACCCTTTAGAAGGTAGTTTGAGTGTGATTGTTGGTGAGAAGAGTTGTAAAGAGTTAGTAAACCACGCGGAGTAGTCGAAAGCTCTAGAGGTGAAGTTAGTAAGCCTCTGAGGTAGTGTGAAAGCTTGTTTGAGTTTGAGTAAGTAAACTACGGAGGTAGTCGAAAAGCTCAAGGTCGGGTTGAGAAAGTAAACTTCGTGGAGTAGTAAAGCTTCGGGGCGAGTTGAGTAAAGTAAACTCGCGAGGTAGAAAGCTCGGAAGTGATTAATGAATTTCTCTGAAGGATCGGAGAGAGTGGGCGTAGGAGCTTGAGTCTCACGAACCACTATAAATTCTTTGTGTTGTTTTATTGCTTTTTTTATCGTGTTAGCTTGTTGCATTGACTTAAAATCGGCTTATATTTTCAGCGACATTTCGGTTGGAATCAATCATTTTGGAAGTTGCATATAATTGAATCACGGCCAATCACTATTCATTCGAAAGGAAGGTTTTCACCAACCAAAGCTTTAAAGCGAGTATAAACTAAAGGTCAACCATTTAGCACATCCGAGTAGCTAGAACAGATAGTTACCAAACCTGAACTTACTCTTACGAGGGTTGATAAGTTAGTTATCGATCCAAGCAACTCGGGATCTCTGAAAACTTCGAGGACTTCGGTTAGGATTATCGAGGTTTACGAAAGCGACTTCGAGGATCATGCCTCGGTAGACTTTGACTTTTCGAGTGATTTGTGCTTCTCGGGACCTAATCTTGAGGACAACTGACCCAGTGACCTCGATGAAAAAGTTTTAAAAACCTTTGAACACGTGTATTCCCCATCTGGCGTGTAAGACTTCGTTACACCGGGACCAACACCAAGAAACCGCATCCTTGTCTTGGATTGCCTCGTCGTGAAGTCCATGGGTGCGATTCATCTTAACTTGGGGGACTAAGTCCGAGGACTCTCATATCCCCATGAATCTCTGGGTTGTCTCACAACTCTCCCCCTTCGTCGAGGTTAGGTTGTGTAAGTGTGTCATTTGGTATGTCATCTTATCACGGTTAGCACCGAGGTTAGCCATCTAAAGCTTATTTAAGGTAATCTCCTTATGGGCTTTCTTTTCGTTCATATAGTCTTCTTCCAAAAATCTAAAGTGGGTGCTTATTACCACCTTTTGATCCTCGGGACCATAGAACATACACCTTTTGTTCCTCGGGATACCCTAAAAGACGACCTTAATTACGATCGAGGATTCAATTTTTCGGCTTCCTTGTCCAACCGTGGGCAGACACCCCCAAATTCTCATGTGTCTCAAAGCGGGCTTGTGCTGGGTCCACATTTGTTTGGGAGTATTAGGAGCAAACTTGGATGGCACCAAGTTCGAATATAAGCCCCACTGTTTCCAAGGCATGACCGGAAGCGACTTGGGTAGATCCGTATAACTCATCATTGATCTAAACATTTCTAAAGAGTTATATTTCTTCGCTCTGCAACCCCGTTTTTGTTGAGGGGGTTAGAGATGCGATTAATTTGGGATCGATCCTTCATCGACAAGTAGTTCAAAAACTCATATTTGAGGTACTCGCCTCCACGACCCGGATCGTAGAGACTTGATCGTTTTTCCCTATGATTCTCTGCTTGAGCCTTAAATTCATTGAATTTATCAAAGGTCTCGATTTATGCTTCATAAGGAAAATGTAGTCATACCTTGAGTAATCATCAATGAAGGTGACGAAATACTCATAACCTCCTCTTGTTTGATTGACATTGGACCACATACGTGCTGTGTGAGCGATTTCTAACACTTCTTTGGCTCTATTCCTTGGCTCCGAATGCCCTCTTGGTCATTTTACCCTCAAACATGATTCGTAAGTTGGGATTAGTTCAACGGAGAGACTCCAATGAACCATCTTCTACCAACCTTTGAATCCTTTTTGGATTAATATGTCCCAATCTAAGATGCGTAGAAGTGTCGTTCACGTCGATGAAGCGTTTTCTTTATCGGAAATAGTTGATGTGTTATAAGATGCATTCCGTGAGTGGTGTGCCACGATTAATTGTGTAGGTCTAGGAACTAGTTTTGTGGTGTAAGTCTGGGGAGGGTGAATAGACTTGAAAACTTTTCGTCTTGAATCGGTGTGATTGAAGTTTGCTTCGATCAGAGTGCAAGTGAATCGATTTTGGTCGATATCAACTTCTTGATAACACGAGGCGGAATCGATTCGGTGTCTATCA
Organism: Stenogyne calaminthoides; assembly: GCA_037126765.1. Lineage (NCBI taxonomy): Eukaryota > Viridiplantae > Streptophyta > Magnoliopsida > Lamiales > Lamiaceae > Stenogyne > Stenogyne calaminthoides. The sequence continues at coordinate 22,412,572 of JBBCBC010000017.1, forward strand.
GTTTAGGCGATTGTCGCGGAAGCTAGTTTATACCGTGTGAAAAACCGGTTTAACAAATCAGTTAAAGTTGTTTTCAATCACCGATTATGGAGTCAATCTGATCGGATCGTTAGCTTGGTGCTAGGCGATCCTAACTTTCGAATATGAATCTTGATTTAATCAAGTTGTGTGCAATAGTGTAAAGCGATTAATCGGACAAGTAAATGCACACAAGATTTATAGTGGTTCGAACAACCAGTCCTACGTCCACTCTTCCCTATCACAAGGGGCACCAACTTAACCAACTTGGACTTAGTTTATTTTGTTAGTCCAACACATTACACCAACAGATATTTATAGAGTTCTCACTCGGCCGATCCGTAAATCGAGAACTAGAAACCCTAGTCTGAAATCTTCCAAAAAAAACTTAACCTAACTTTGGGTTTTGGGTAAGATTTGTTGTTTGTTCCAACTGGAAATCTATCCTAGTATTTGTGTAGGCTAAAAGCTAGAGGATGAGATTTACGTCTTTAAGAACTATGAGATGAACATAGAAAATAATCTTCAAGTTTGTGTTCTTATGCGAATTTGGCTATAGTATGAGCTTCTTGATAATTCCGTCGTACTTACTATGAAGAGTAATCCCGTATATATAGACCTCAAAATCAAAAGAGCCGTTGGAGAAGCAATTTGAATTTACGGCTATATTTGGTAGATTTCTTGAGATTGATTTGGCGTTCTCGGGCAAGGTGGCCGGCGGCGTGAATAGTGTCTTTTGTAGCCGTTTTGACTTTGCGACCCGAATCCCCGATGTGTCGGCCTTTTTACGCACATGTAGCGCTCTTATTGGTTTTAACAAGTACAACACTTCATCGTTTGTTCTACCAACTAAAGTTTGACAATCTTTTTGTTGAAGATACGTATGATCTGGTGTAACATTTAGTTGACACCGGGGTGGTACGAATTTGATCGGATAAGCGATCAATCTACCTGATAGAGTCTTCTGATGCAAGTTGTATTAGCACAACTTGCAAACTCGGCTGATGTAGGTCTTACGGTCTTACGGTCTTCTCAAAGTCACCCCGATCTTGGTCTTACGAATTTGAGCTTATGGCTTTTTACGATCATCGACTCCTTCTTGTCTTCTGACTTGTTTAGTCTTCTGATCATCTGACCTTATCTGGTCATCTGATATTTTGACCTGACCTATACATATTGAATTCCCCCTCAATATGTGACCTATCTTTTACATCAGCTATCTATACATTTCAGCTGGTCATCTTAATCTGATTCTAAATCATCAGTCAACTAACATATCTGACTGGTCCTATTACAATCTGTTTTGGAACTTCCATCAAAACTTAATACAAATTTCCCAACAATTTTCCCCTTTTTTGATGGAACCAAAACACTTAATCAGAAAAACAGATATCATAAATAGAAATGCAGATAATGTAAAAGCGTGCACACCGGAAGACAATGAGATGTTGTCTTAGAATCGAGAAAGATAGAATATTTTATTGAGGATAGGTATGAGCATTCTGATTACATAAATGTAGCTATCATCTAATTCCAAGTTGTCTTCTTCACACGTACTTGAACTTTTGAAGTTCTTTGGGAATACCAAACAACTTGTACATCCTTTATATCAGCTTATCCAAATCTTCTCTTCTGTGAATCCCTCCTTTCTCGGCAAATCCGTAGTAATCATCCTTGAATTTGAGAATATCGAGCTTGTTATACGGGACGTAGGTGGGAAAAGTTGTTGAAGGAGGAGCTTGGTATCAATGTCATAATCTTCCCTTCCTTCATCACAATCTGGTAGAAGTCTGGGTACTTCATTTCTAACCAGTTCCGGAATTCATCATCATTTTTAGCCTGGTCTTGATGAATCGGAATTCTCTCCAAGATGTACACGTCACATAGCCATTCTGCTCTGATCTGATCCCATTCTGGAAGTAGATCTAACCAAGAATCGAGGATGTCTTTAAGCGGTCTTGGGAAAACTTTCTCTTCCCAAGCAATATCTTCTGCAGCTGACTTCCTTCTTTCTCTTCTTTTCCGAATGTATCACGATGTTTAGACCTTTAAGCCATGAACCACAACTTCTTAATGGCAGCTTCTCTTACTCTCTATCTGTTTTTCTCTTGAATTTGTTCAGGAGACATCTGGCTCTTGGTAGAGGATTTTTGTCCTTGTCTACGAACTTGTTGATAGTTTTTAATCATCTTGCCCTTACCTTTCTTTCTCTTGAGTTTGCTCGAGTTCATCTTGTTCATCTTCTACCGCAAGTTCAAGGCTCTTGGCCCGATCGAGAATCCATCCTTTGATGTCTGAGAAGAAGAGAAGTCTTCAATCTTATCCCTCTGGCGTTAACATCAAAAGGGGCTTTTCTTCCGCTCGAGAGATCTCCTTCCTTTGATCCTTAATCTCTTTGCTATATTTTATCGCGATCTCTTTTAGTTCAAGAACATCGGTGGTGTAACAAGATCATCGGATGGAGTGGCTTCGGCGCAAGTCGGAATCTGATGGCTTTTGATAGTAGCCTTGATGGTTACCATTTGCATCTGTTTTTCTTCTTTCCCTTGTCCTTCCCCCTTTTTGGTTTCATCAAAAGTTTGGACAACCTGTTATTGAGCATTAAATTTCTTGCATCTCCTCCCCAGGTTCCTCAAGCAAGAGAGTGATCGAGCGATTCTGAAGGGGCGGGGGCGAAATCTCTTAAACAAATTAAATATCCTTTCAGCACGTTCTGCAAAGCCACAAAATGCTTCAACCCGGATCCATGTGAGTGTTAGTCTTCTCGAGGATGCCGGACACTTTCCGTGAAATACGTGTTTGTTTGAGCATGTCCGTCCCGGGAAGTTTGAGTTTATCGATTTGGAGAGTGAGCTTCTACGCAAGAGGGTTGACGGTTGCATCACATCGAGAAAGGATGGCATTATGCATGTGTGAGCTTCTCAAGCGTGAGCTTAGTTCTCTGTCAGCTTGATTCTTTGCTCTTCTTCAAAAGCAGCTTCGCCGGATCTCTTTTGTGAGTCTTTGTGAATTTTTTCTTCAATGGTAGCCTTTACCCCGTCACGAATTTTTGCGAGAACTAAGATCTAGGGTATCGGAGCTCGACATAGCGGTCGGTCGAGATGTTGATGCCTTGCCAAGGTGGGTCTCATGCAAACACCCATTCTTGGTTCATCGGCGAGCTTCTCATGTTCCTCATCGACGAGATTCTTCAAATCCCTGGCAATCCCAAACTTATCATGAATTAACCATCGATACCATCATCGGATGCCAACTCAACAACACTCTCAATCGGCCTCTCCAAACACTTCATCTCGGATCCATGAAAAAAAGTCGAGCCTAGAGATTCCATTGAGAGAACCGAAACTCCATGATGCTCTTCAATCGATATCTCTCCAGAACATAATCTCTTCTATCTGGTGCTAGATGTCAGGGTGTTGATCCAAATCAAGGTACAGTTCCAGCAGATACTCCTTTATATGTTTGCTTCATGATTCTTATAATAGGGCTTTATGGATCGTGGAAGCAAGCATGGTTTTGGTGTTGAAAGGATTGTGAGAGATAGACATACGTTTGTCAGATCTCTCAGGTTCTGGTATCTTTTCTGGAGATCGGGGGTGAGGTGGGGATATATGTGGTTCCTTTGGTTGTAGGTTGTTGAGGTTCGAGGTTCGTTTTGAGGGTTCGGTTTCTGAGCAGAAGGTTGGGGGGTTCGGTTTCAACAATGAAGAAATTTGAGGAGGGTTCGATTTGTTCTGGGTTCAGGGTTGGGGGTGTAGAAGATTTGGGTGAAGGGGTGGTCCGGTGGTGAGGGTGAGGGTGAGAATGTTTTGTGGGAGAGGATGGTTGTGATAATGATTTTTTTGAGAAAGGGTGATGGTGATTTGGAAGTGGGTGTAGGTGATCTTTCTTTGAAGAAAATTTTCTTTGAGAGGAGAGAATCGGATGGTGATTCTCCTCGAGTGCTCCACTTTTGTTCCTTCATGAGTTCTCTCCTTCTCCTTCTCCTTCGACATCTGCTCGTCCCTGCCCTCCACTTGCGGTGTGCTCAGGCCCATTGCATTCTCCTTTCTTTGATTCAATCTGAATCGGCTCCTCCATTCTGTGAACTTCTTTGGCGGGGGACCAAGAGCGATCTTGAGAGGAGAAGTGACTCTCTTGACTTTTACGATGAGCGGTTGGTTTCTTGGCGTTCCTTCCTCTTCAACCTCTTTCTGCGGGATGGCGTTCCCTGCGCTTCCCGATTATATCGAAGATGCGATTTGCCTTTTCTTTTCCCTTTCCTTCTCCCCTTTGTTTGGGCACATAGGGAGTAGGATCATCATCGCCCGACCCGGAAGAGACTCGTTCTTGCCCAAGATTGCCTTGTCTAGCTAGATACACCTTCGTACCATTCTCATTCCATTCATAATTGTTTGGCGGCTTGTAAAGCAGAATAATCAGACTTTGTGCATGAAAAGAGCACTTGGAGGATAAGTACACTTCATTTCTCTCGTTTAGATCGAATTTCCGTCGACTTTCGTAGTCTTGTCTTGAACATGCCCAACCAATCCATATCGGTGTTTTCTTGATGATTGCGGCCATGACAGCGATCTTATAAGAGGCGACATCAAGACTATGGGTTAAAGCATAAGATCACCTACGCACAATCTCGAAGAGAAGGCGATATTTTCTCTTGGATAAGGAGCTTTGACATTGATGTATGATCCTTATTTCTTTGGTCTCAATAGCTCGGCTTCAGAAAAAGCCTTCTCTCCTACATCGGTTGTGAAGGTTTTTGGATAAATGCTTCTCATTTGAGACCAAAGATTCTCTGAAGATCATCGTTTGTATTTATTACTTCCAATCCTCCCGAGAAGAAATCATATCGGCATCAATATCCTCGTTCTTCCTCGTAGATTGTATAAAAACTCTAGGGCTTCATGAGTGTGGACTATGCTTTGATATACATAAATGTTTCTCAAGACCACGATCACGAAGGCACTCCGAAATTTCCATCGATTCGAGGATATGGGGTGACGAAAATACCACATAGTTTTCATCAATGATATCCTTCTTCATTGATGCGAAATTGCAGATCTTTTGCCTTGGCCCTTTCGTGCAATAAGATGTGTCATTTTACGTATAATATGCAAATTGATATAAGTTTGAGTGAAATATGTCAATAAACTCGATCAACCCAACAATCTAAGCATGAATTAAACAAGTAAGCATATAGATCATTGCATATCTTGAGATATAGATTATAGACACATAACGATACGATTTGTAAACCTAATAACCACTATGGTGATTGTTTGAAGTACTTAAAAAAATTACGAGTTATTGATTAAGTAGGTTTGAATATTAGAAAATATAATCAATCGATAAGTTAAAGAAGATTTAGAAGGTTTGATCTTTTAAGCTGGTAAAGGCGAAAAAGAGTGGAAAGAGGTTTTCGGAGAAATGATTTGTCTTATATTATTGACGGGAAACCTCACAACTTCCCTCAAAGTACTCAAGTGTCCGTGTGTTTTGAAATCAATGCATTTGAGATTAGTCGGCACGTAAAGTGTTTTAATCGCACTGTTGAGAAAAGTAGTCTTCTCGTATTTTGGATGCGAAAACCCGCAATAAAACGCATTAAATACATATTACCATGTCCGCATTTAATGTTTTGCAGTGCATTCGTCACAAAGTTAAGAGAACGATAGTAAAAGCCAATTTATATATAAAATGATCGAGAAAGAGATAAATAAAAAGCGATCCAATTGATTGATATTGTAATCAATCGATTACCCTAATGGATCCGATCCGGTTGGCTTGATTCTTTATTGACCTTATTGATGGTAGCCTATCCCTTAGTATTTCCCAACAATATTCCACTCATCTGATCAGATTCCTGGTTGATCCAATCTGATACTTATCTAACCCATGTATCTGATCCACTTATCTGATCTACCTATCCAATCTACTTATCTGATCCTCTAATCTGATCCACTTCAACATTCAAACAATTGATGCTTGAGAACTTCGAGGATTTGATTTTCGTTCGAGGGCCGTTCGATGTTCATTTGTTTTTGAACTTCAATCTTCTTCCATTCAGGCCACTTTGCCTTGGAATTTGCGTCATACTCCCGCCAAAGCCTTAACTTTGGGGAGTCAAAAAGTCACCTCGATTCCCTAAGTCGGTGTGATGTGACAGATCTCAATGATGGTATGGATACTTTGTGACATCACACGCCGTAAACTCATTCAACCATCATTCGCGTTCTTCTCACGCGCTGTCCTGGCGGTGTTAATTTCTCTAAAAGTCCTTGAGAAATTAAATTTGCCTTCTACCCTGTTTTTTTCTTCTATAAATAGATCTGGGGTTTTTATACACACAACATAAACCATTCACCTTCTTTATTTTTAACTTATACTCCATGTTTTCCGGTGAACCCTTATTTCCGGTGAAACTTCCGGCAAAAACCTTGAACCCTTTTCAAATGATTTCAGCTTCTCAAATCAACCTTGTCCTTCCCTTATTCCCGCTTTCATCATCATCGAAGATTACACATACGATTATTGCCAAACTTCTCTACTGCGCTTCCTAACTGTAGTATGCACTTTGTGTACTATCGAGATGACGGAATTAACATCAACAGACTCGATCGATATAAAACATGGGTTTTGTTTATCACGATCTTGATCGAGGAACATGATCGATCTCGATCGAACAAACCCAATATTTACTTGCGATTATTGTGGCCATGTGCTCTTCACCACATCTTTGGCACTTGTGTCCATTTAACGATTGGAAACCCATTGATTTTTAGGACTAGGGCCTCTGGCTTAGAAATCCTTCAATCCGGCTCTCGCTCCTCCTCACGAAGCTCTGAGGGTGGCTTAGATTATTTCAAAGCCTCTCACCCTTTTTAGGGTTGGGGGAAAAATGGGAACATCTGGCTCTAAAATCTTGAGCCCTCTCTCCTTTAGAGTTGGGGTTTTGAGGTACAAAATCTTCTGACCTCTCTCACCCCCTCTAGGGTTAGAGTTTATGGTTTAGGGTTTAGGGTTTGATGTCTTGACCTAGGTCCTCTTGTACTTATAACTTGTAATGTAAATTCGACCTCAGGGTCTTTATCAATGAAAAGTTCTATTATTTCATTGTTGTGTATTTTTGTTTCCTTATCGCGATTGAAGCTTTAAACTTATGTAACTTGCTTGTTGAACATTAAGCTTAATGGACTTACAAAGTATAAACAAACCAATCGATCGATTCTTTAATCGATATACCTTTTTACGACGGTTTCTTGGAACTCGATAAAGCCTTCTCTTACGATTCCGATTTGAACTCTTCGATCGATTGAATTCCTAACTCAACTTATCCCTCTTAACCTAGTTAGTCTCTTAACGAAATTCGGTTACGGACCATCCTTAAACATTTTAGTCATTTTTCTCAGAGATCCGAAGCCTGGCTCGTTGCATAATTCTCTGAATCGATCTCGGCTAAGTGGCTTGGTTAAAATATCGACTACATTTTTATCGGTATGGATCTTTTCCATTTTGATATTCTTCTTTTCAACATGATCTCTTATAAAATGATGTCTAACATCCACATGCTTGCATCTTGTATGTAGAAACGAGATTTTGAAAGTGATTTCAAAAGTGACTATTCTTTGTCATGAGAATATAGATCGTTCTTAGCTAAATGTTATAATCCCTCGGTACGAGCGACTAAGAGGCGATTAGGAACAACTTGACTTCCCTCTGACCCATATATTACCTTCCAATAGTAGATGTACATGGCGATATGCCTTCTTTGAAAACCATGAGATGGGTTTACTACCTAAAAATCGACATGTACTGAGGTTGGCTTCTGTCGATTCTGCAACCTTCATGTCGAGAATCAGAATACCCACTAAGCTCTAGATTATCATCGATGGTTAAAATAAACCAAGGTTTCTTTGTCCTTCGTGATACTTAAGAAACCGGCAAATTTCTTCGGTGTGGCTTTGCATTGGATTTACTGAAATCGCACATACACCTCTTACCAAAGGTGATATCTGGTCTGATTGGCGATCAGTATAATAGAGATCGATAGAGAGCCCTATATTCTTTTACGATTAGTTTTCGACCATTCTCATACGGATCCATCTTGAATCCGGTCATCATAGAATTCGGCTTCCTTACGGGGTTTGACCTCCAAACTTAACCAATAACCTCTTAGTGTCTTGCTCTCTGGCGAGATGAATATCCCTTCGTACTTTTCTTAACATAGACCGAAGCGAAAATAGCCAAATGGCTTCTAAGCAAGCGGATTGGTGCAAAGGTCTCATCATAATCAATTCCTTCTCGATTGTGAATACACCTTAGCAACAAGTCTTGCCTTATTACAGTTATGACATTATTCTCATCTCTCTTGTTGAATACCCATTTTGTGACAATCACATCTTGATGGGTTGAATGCATCACCCGATTTCCAAACTGATTCCTCTCAAATTGTTCGATTCTTCTTGCATGGCTAGAATCCGGTTTGCATCTTAGCAGAACTTCTTCTACTTGATTTGGTTCCTTCAAAAGAGATAACAACAATACATGCACTTTCCTGTCGATGTATAGTTTTGACTATCGGGATGGGTCTCTGGCAATCGGATCGGTTGGATGACCGGTTACCGAGGTCCTTTTTCTCGATCGCATCGGTTTGGAGAACATCACCCTCTTACGATAGTAGTTCATTACTAGTGATTGGGAGTGTAGTCGAAATTATGATCCGCCAGCATGGACAATTTCTGGTGATGTTGGACTCATCGTATCTTGATGTCTATCCGTAGGAACTTGAGTGTTCACGAACGGATGGTTGGTTATTCGCTCTCCATTTGTGCGCAGCTTCTTCATTGTGATTTATGCGTACCTTAGAAGGTTCGATTGACTGGTGAATCGGCAAGATCAAGTTCTGGAATATCTGATGTTACGTGTTACGATCTTTTTCCTTGATACTTAGTTGATCCATTTTACGTGCATCGGTGACCGGTTGATGGAATCTTCGCTTTGTTCCGGCAATTTCTCTTGTTGAAGATGTCTCATCAAAAGACCACATGAGGGTGTTTCTTCCACAACTAGGGTTACTTTGTTGTAAACCTTTGAAAGCCTTCTTTGGATGAGGAATATCTAAGAATATGCCCTTATCGACTTGGCCTCAAAAGTTTTCAATGAATCTTCTGAATTGTTATGTATGGAAACACTTGCACCCAAAAACATGGAAGTAAAACCGCGAGGTTTTTCTGTCCTTCCCGCGAGTTCATATGAGGTGTTATGTAGTGAGCCTTAGTCGGAGAACATACGTTACGAGTGTGACGGCAACCCATATTGATGGCTTACTAGAAACGGCTTGGTGTTGCATATTCGACTAACATAGTGCGGCGAGCTTCTTTGAGTGTTACCGTATCTCCGTTCGCTACACCATTACATTTGTGGCGTTCTTGCGGTGATGTCTCGTGTTGTATACCAAACTTAGTGCAAAATCGGTAATAAAAGAATTGAAATTACGTACCTTTATCGTCGATTTTCCTTTATCGACACCACTTCTCATTACGTAATTTCTTGCGAAGCCGGCTAAATTATCTTTTTTTGTTGTCTCATTCTTCTTATACAAGAACACAACCCGAGGTAAACTTGGAATAATCATCACGATTACGAGTATATTCCGTCACGGAGACTAAGCCCAGTATGGCCGGTCCAAATAAGTCCATATGGAAGCGATTTGCAATACTCTGCTGAATCTTTGGTCGCAGGATTCCTTGAATGAGGCTTTAACCTGTTTTCCTTTCCGACATGCGACACATATCCGATCCTTAGAGAATACCTCATTCGAGGAAGACCCTCAATGATGACATCCTTGCTATCTTGTTATGAGTTTTTAAAGTTGGATGACTCGTTCTCTTGTGCAGCCAAAATATTGCTACCTTTTGAACTCTTAACAATCAGTTGACGTTCTTAGACAAGCTGTTGTCAATCTTTGTATAAATCGTACCTTTTCTTGAACCCGATTAACAAGATGTTGAGTAGCTCGATTCTTGATAGTACCGCGATCGATCGAGGCGAACATTCGTTAATCGTAGAATTGTAAAAAAAGCGGTAACAGTTATGCTTTAAACCTTCGACTGCGAGACTCGATGCTTTGTACATCATCATTTTCTAAGGTTAAGATCCTCTGGTAAAACCAAAGTTATCATCACCAAAAGAGTACCGTGGGCCTTTTAGTTACGTGTAAGAACTAAGGAGATGTTTCTTCGGTCATGTGCCTTGAGCATCGCTATCAAAACCCATAACTTGCAATCAAATGGGGCTTTAGGTACCCACTTTTGGATTGGGTCTGAGGGTTGAAGTTGGTTTAAAGGATCCGTACAAAGCGGGGCACTTCTATTGTGTCAGATGATCGAAGGCTGATTTGTCTCATAAACATCTACATAATCATCATCTCTTCATATGCATTACGATCGGTATGATTATTTTAGAACGAGCCTTGGGTGAATCGAAGACTTGGGATTTTTACTTGTTGTTTGTCTTCATTTAACCCGATGGGAACTCGGGTGCAGCGACCCTAGGTTTATGATTGTGGGGGTAGAGTCGAAATTTCCACCATTAAAAAAGATTTCATATCTTTTTGGCATAGATAGTTATGAGTTTACCTTTAGCTTGCACTTGTTAGGCGGATTAATACTGATTAGATGTCAGTTAAGTTTCCCCCACGAGGTTGTCTTTTGATACCCTAATCTGTTGATCGGTCGAGGAATCTCTTTCCTTATTAGATCTGATTTTGCTTTATGTGTATCTATATCGAAAACTCTTTTGATTACACTCTTGAAATAAATCGGGGCCAGGGCTTTTGAGGATGTAGAAGGGTTTTCATACGATTCCCTTCTTATTAGTTATAAAATGCGAAAATAGGTGTTTCATATCTGAACATTTTAGAAGATTTCGTGAAAACTGTATTTTTCTTATAAACTATCCTCGATGGATTTAGGACTCTCATGTATTTGGAAGGTCATCAAACTTAGCTTGTAGATTTTAAAATCTTGACTTCTTTATTTTATTGATTAATTTGTTCCTTAATCGACTTCTCTGATCGAAGTATTAATTACCAGAACTTTTCGGTTCTTGATTATCTACGGCGAACTTGATTAATTTTTTAGTTCAACTTTTTCTTTTAAAGCATTTTCCTTAACAAACTCGATATTTTTCAATCCTTAGCTTATCGTTTTCGACTTCCACTATTGTATAAGTGTCTCTTCTTTGTAGAGGAGTTCATCAAGCAATTGCTTTCGGAATAGGTTACTTGGTCGATCTCTCCGGCGGGTGTCTTAATCATAGGCTGGTGTGGGCGAAGAATAGAAAGGTTTAGAGGTTACCTCGATTGGTCTTCCTCCTTAGCCATGAGGCCGGATGTCTTCATCGGATGAGAACATCGGATCATCGTAGTGGTAGCAATCATCGGCGTTATATCGAATGAAGTCCTCTAGAGATGAGTAGTCGAGAATCCTCGAGCGGATGGAATAAGAATCATCTATCCCGGATGTATCGGCAACCATGGCTTTTACTGTCTCTGTATCTTTGTTCTCGTCTGTTAAACATGTCTTCTCTTTCTTTATGGGTCGGTGCAGGCAATCTGCTTATTTATAATAACACAGTTTCGACGGTTGGCTCGCGCTCCGCGCTCCACGAAACTCCTTACAATTGAGTCATTTAAAATACCTTAGAATCTCTCGGTGACTTACAATGCGATTGTAATCTGAGTTTCTCCTTTACGATCTGTTGTCTTTCCTTTCATGGATCGATCATCTCTTTCTTATTCTCTCTGCGATCTTCTCTACGATCATCGGATCAGGAGTCCTTACGGAGATCTGTCGGTGGCCTCGTATCTCTTCCTCTGCTTTGTTTGATAATCACTGTTAAATCTCCCGATACTTACAAAGTTGAATGTTAGATTTTCAAGTTTTCTAGTTAACAAGCAAATCTATTCGGTTTGGCTTATAATATTTCCTTGAGTTGATTAAACTTTGAGTTCTTTCTTTAAATTTGCTTTGAATCTGTTGATTTTGATGTGGCGAGATGTGCGAAAGCCCGGTGATGACTAAATCTTCTTCTTCTTGCCTCTTTTCTGCTCGGATCGAACTCATGGGCTTTTAAGACTCGAGAACAGTTGTTGGGCTTCATCTTAGCAATATCTTGACAATCGCTTTATTCTTGTGACTTTTCATATCTTCTTAGTCGGAGATCTCAAGATCTTATGATTGATGTCTTTATCGACATTTCTTGTCCAAGTTCATAGCTTGTTGGTGACGTGGTGATTCTTCCATCGAGCTCATTGATGGTTTCATTTAGTAGCATTTTGAGTTTCTCCAAATTTCACGATTCGACTTGATCTCTGTATCTTTAATCGAGATCATTTCCTACACACATTTAATAGCGTATCCCACATCTGTTTGGGTTTGTCTTGAGATACTTTATCTTTTCTCTGGATTTATCTTGTACATGGTCTTCATGATTATGTGCACGGCTATAAATATCTAGAGTGTACAACTTTCTCTCTCTTGGCATCCATCGAGGGCGGGACTCTTTTCGTGAAGGGCTTATTTGGAAAGTGGATCACGGATCACCTCTACTGGTATTTGGGTTGTCATAGTAGATGATGATGGGTCCTCGTTCAAGAACTTCCATCATCATCTTTGTTTATTGATCGGATGGTTGCTCATATAAATCCGATCTGCATACTCATCGATGGAGAAAATTTAGGCAAATCATGATCATGCAAAATTATCCATCTTTGATCGTGAGTTTGAAAACAAATGAGATTTGAAGGGTTTTTCAAGATCGATTCAAGTGACCACAAAGATTCTTTCTTAGAACAGATGATATTCAAAACCCCCGGTGGTCCGTAGAACCACCGCTCTGATACCAACATGGGTCGAATGGGTTTGTGGCCCAGATACAGGAGGGTGAATAGACTTAAAACTTTTGTCGTGCGGGTCGGTGTGATTGCGATTTACTGATCCAGGGTGCAAGTGAATCGGTTTGGTGATATCAACTTCTTGATAACTTTGAGGCGGTCGATTCGGTGTCTATCGATTTAAGCGATTGTGCGGAACTAGTTTATACAGGTGTGAAAAACCCGGTTTAACAAATCGAGTTAAAGTTGTTTTCAATCGGTGACTATGGAGTCAATCTGATTAGATCATTTTTGGTGCTAAATTGATCCTAACTTCGTAATATGTATGCATATTTAATCAAGTTGTGTGCAATAGTGTAAGCGATTAATCGAACGAAATAAATGACACCAAGATTTATAGTGGTTGAATGACCCGGGTCCTACGTCCACTATTTCCTATCACAAGGGGCACCAACTTAACCAACTTGGACTTAGTTTATTGTGTTAGTCAACACATTACACCAACATATATAGAGTTCTCACTCAACCCAATCCCGTAATCAGAACTAAGAAACTACTAGTTTGAAATCTTGCAAAACAAACTTAACCCTTAACTTTGGGTTTTGGGTAAGATTTGTTGTTTTTGTTCAATGAAATCTATACTAGTATTTGTGTAGCCTAAAAGCTAGAAGAATGAGATTTACGTGCTAAGAACTATGGGATGAACACTTGAAAATAATCTTCAAGGTTATGTTCTTACCGATGCGGAAATTTGCATTTATAGTATGAGCTTCTTGATAATTTTAAATACTTCTTATGAAGAGTAATCTCGTATATATATAGACCTCGAAATCAAAAAAAACCGTTGGAAGCAATTTGAATTTTCGGCTATATTTAGTAGATTCACGGAGGATTGATTTGGCGTGCTCATGGGCGGCATGGCGAAATCGTGAATAGTGTCTTTTGTAGCGTTTTGACTTTGCGATCTGCGAGATCCCGATTGATGTCGGCCTTTTTTACGTCGTGTCGGCGCTCTTATTGGTTTAACAAGTACATCATCACTTTTTGTTCTACCAACTAAAAGTTTGACAATCTTTTGTCGAACATCGTATGATCTGGTGTAACATTTAGTTGACACGGGTGAAAGTGACTGATCGGATAAGCGGTCGATCTGCTTTTGATAGAGTCTTCGTGCGAGGTTGTTTTAGCCTGACTTGCGGACGGTGATGTTGGTCTTACGGTCTTGGTCTTCTAAAGTCACGATCTTGGTCTTGAATTGAGCTTATGTCTTTACGATAATCGACTCATGTACTTGTCTTCGGACTTGTTTAGTCTTGATCATCGACCTTATCTGGTAAATCGATATTTTGACACGACCTATCGTATTGAATTCCCCTCGATATGTGACCTATCTTTACATCGACTATCTATACATTTAAATTTGGCCGTCTTAATCGATTCTATATCATCGGTCAGCTTCTTGAATCTGTTGGTCCTATTAAATCTATTTTGGAACTTCCAAAAAACTTAATACAAATTTCCCGACAAATTGTATAGGTTGTCCATCGATGTCCATACTTGAATACACTCATCATTTCAGAAATGATGACGTTAATACTAAAACTAAGTATCGATTAGCAATTTTAGAAAGCGAAAGTGAATTCTTTCTAAATGGGAACATAAGAATGTCTCTTAAAAAAATTAAAACTACTGTCTTCAAAACGAATTGCACTTCTCCACAACCATTTTGTCACTCTCGTTGCATCGTCGATTGTGATGAGGATCTCACTCCACTAAGTTTTTGAATTCGGCTTGAACCCGTAACATGAAAAAATATGGTTAGAGAGACCGTATCAACTACCCACGAATTAGAAGTATCTGTGCTAAACAAGTTTCAACAACTAGTGTGTGAGAATTACCTTTCTTCAGGCCCTTTTGGGGTTGGAGCAGACAAAACCTCCATTGCCCTCTTTCCGCATGATTTAAACACTTCCCCTTTGAATTTCCTTGACACCACCGGCATTCTCGTCTTACCATTGCTCTTGTGATAGTTGGGTTGATTGCTTATGGCTTTGGTCCTCTTCTTTTCTTCTTGCCATCCCTTGGCTAGAAGATGAGAGCCGGACCACTACCCAAAAGGTTGAGTTTGGTGCCCCATCAAGCGTCTGTCGTGACCAAAGCTTGCAACAAATCATTCATGAGGCCAAAATGCTCAAAACTTTTTTAGGCGGTGGAGTACCAAATCGTCTGGGTCTCGGATCATAATCTGCGCCGAAACTTCAAGTTTGTTGATTTTCCATCTATTTTAAGGGCGTAATCCCTTCTGAGTTGCCTCCACCATTTTTTGATAATATCTCTCGCAAGGTGATCGCGAGGTCCGCATTTTCGACTCAAATCGGTTGGCTCATCTGATTTTTGGTGTGTCGAAAATCCTTGTGCTTTTTTGCGATTAGGACAATTATAACTTTTTCGTTTCAATCGACATAGTTTTCTATGATTCTATTCACTTTAAGTATACTTGATTGGATTAAAGGTTGCGACATCTCTTGCCCCGAAATAAATAACAATTTGTATAAGCACAAATATATCCTGAGGTTCGATCACATGATCATATTAAAATCTCAAAAAAAATATGAACATCATCGACTGACATCTCAAAGCAGTTTAAATAAGTAAGGCGTGGGGTGGGTCATTATTTAAACACATTCAAGGGGTTACCAAACAAAAGCAGTTTCAAACTTTTAATATCGATTAATAATTGGCTACCAACGACCAATATAAAATTGGCGAGGACTTGAGGAAATATATGCATATCAATTTTATACCTAACTAATAACCATGATTAAATCTGAAATTATTACTTTTGCTTTGAAGGCACCATTAGGGGAGGTTCATAAATCACCACTTAATAATAACCCACAATCATCCTTTGGAATTTTATTCATGTGAAATCTATCTTTTGGCCGATCAAGTGAAGAATTTCTCCAAAAAGAATCACAAATAAATAAATCATGGAGGTCAAAATTAATTCAATTTTATTATCAGGAATAAAATTATCAATTAATTGTTTAAAAAATACTTAGTAATTTTTGAAGGTGAGATTTTTCAAAACATTTTTCTCATGCATCATATTTAAACATAATTTAAATAAGCATAAAAAAAATGCAAAATATCAAAACAAAAAATTAAACACATTGGGCACATATATCAATTGTCACGGTTAAATTTTGTCATGTCTTGATCTTGAGAAATCGTCTTTATGGCCATCATCGTTCATCTCGAAAAAAGCTCCCCTTGACCGTCTCGAAAAAATGCCTCGTCAAGCCTGTCTCCCGAACCCATTTCCTTGGGTAAGGAGAGTGCATGCACTTACACTCACACGGCCTTGTCGTCGGCGCCCGTGTCTTATCGCGTGCCATACCATGCACGTCACCCAGCGGTGCTTACGCGCTCTTCGGCGGTATACGCGTCAGCGCGCACCGCCCATCTTGGATCACTTCTCGCGCCGCATCACCACAACCGCCCGTCTGGCGTCGCGCGTGATACATCGTAGCGCCTTTAAAGCGCGTTCATGCATAAGCCTACGAATACGCCTACCGCCCGGCTTTGATCTCGCTTGGCACTTTTCGACCATGACTATCCAGCGCCCGTGTGTGCTTGCAGCGTCTGTAAACCGGCTTCGTGCCTCCTTAGCGCGTTCCGGCATAACGCCGCCCTTGCGCCCGATTTGGGGATTTCGTCTTTTAATTCTTCGTCTCATGTTATCCGTTCCGATAGGTTGCAATTTATTTACAAAAAATAAATAAACTGAGATCTAGGCCCATCTTATTCATTGAGCAATCAAACAAATCATAATCTACTGGTGGATTTTCTCCACGAGGCAAAAGCGAATTCGAATAGATCGAATTAAAAACCATAATTTTATAAATGCGTAAATATAAACATTCATCAAATATCATGACAATTGGATACCAGCAAAAAGAAACTATGATTCTACTATCGATTTCAAATTTAATGAAAAGCGAATTAAATTACAATTTAAAATTGAGCCCCAAAGCGAGGCTACAATACCCGGTTGTTGGGGAATTAATTGCCCGTATCTATTAGGGATGAATATTTAAATACAAATTTAATTACAACAATTATTACTAGCATGAATTAATCCTATAGTAATTCAAATAATAATTGACAACTAATCATGCATATAAGCAGTTCACATAAAATCTCCGCGTGCGGAAAATACTCTTTGGTTTCGTGAACTAACCTCCGGAGTGACAACAGATTGAGAAAGATGGATCCCTTTCACCCACGAACACACCAAAAGGTCTTCTCAAGTATTCCTTATCCTTGTTCAACAATCCGGTGGTAGGAACACCGCGAACAATTTAACAAAAAGAAAAAAAAATTATATTGCACCACCTTTGTAGATTTCTAATTTTTCCAACGCATGGAATTGCCTTAGGAATTAAACATTCATCCCTATTTATAGAGGGGTGTTGGTCGAAAAATTTGTGCATGAATAAGATGGGGAAAATCTTTTCTTGATCTCCAAGAAATCTTGAATATATCGATATATTCTTTTCTCCATATTTAAAATATTCACAAAAATCTCACTCACCTTATGGTATTTTGAAAAAAAAAATAAGAGTAGGAATCAGATTTGGATCTTCTTGAATTTATGAGATATTCTTGTATTCGAGAATACATATCTTCATAATATCTTTTCAAGAAAAATCAAGAAAATATTTCATATTTATTTTCTTCATAATTTTCGAAGAATCTCAAGATAAATAACCAAGTGGGAGATTTCTTGAATTTAATGAGATAAACTTGTATTCGAGAATACTTATCCTCGTTCCATAACAAAATTCAAAGAAAATCTTTCTCCTTTTTATTTATTAATTTCAAAAAATTAGGAAAAATTAAGCTGACAATAATTTATTTTATTTTTAAACACCCTTTTAGGTTATTGGACTTTATCTTTTGGCTAGTTGAGGGGCCTTTAGGAGAAATAAGATTTGACCTTCTAATGGACTTTGAATATCTAATATTGAGTACAATATTATTCGAGCCCATAAATATTAATTAATCCCTTTAAATAATTAATATTGCCTTTATCATCTTAACTTATTATTCTTTATTAATATGGCTCGATTATTATTTACGGTATTTAAGATTATCTAGACCATTAATTAATTCAAGCCACTGAAATAGCTTTCATTTAATTAATATATTTTGTCATGGTCGAGAGCGATTCGACATTATTATCCATCTTTGGAAACTAATTCCCTTGCGAATTTGGTATGATAAATCTTATGAACCTCTGAGGGGGAGCAAATCAAACGGCGTACTTCGCACAAGATTCTTAAGTATTAAATCTTAGCGATCGCATGTGACCAGTAATATTGCCCAAGATATAATGTATTGAATCGTTGATTCTCTACCGGAAGTCATAAGTCAGCGATACTTACCCAACCATAGCGCGATCACAATTTAAGGGGCGAAGATTAGAAATAACGAACCGACTGGTCTAATTCTTCCTAATTAGGTCTTGAAGAATTTATCCTCTGTGGGTCCTGTCGGTCATCAGTCATGCACTAGTGCGATCTCTTGGTCGAAACCAATTGATCGGGCCTTACAGCACCAACCTTTCACGATGGATTGTTCATTTCCATTTAGTTACATTGAATTTATTAATTTAATCATCGTGATGCGGTATCACTAAATTAACTACAATGTAACGTGTATTATTTATTGAACAATTATGCGGTAAATATATGTAACATTTAATGATATTTAAAGCATCGATGATAAATAATTTATTTGATAAATAAGCGAAGAAAATTAGGTTTAGTTATCTGAAAGTAAAAAGCGTAATTTCCGGTATCCCCAACAATTCTTTGCTTTTCGTTGTCATGAAGAATGATATACGATTATTACTTAGCTTCTCTACCGTGAATCTGCTTATCCTGAAATGAAAGGCCAACTTTTTCTTAGTATGCACCTTGTG